>OU015473.1:13562540-13747239 GCA_907164805.1 Brachyptera putata | reverse complement strand
AGTCTCGGCGTAATTTTCGCTGTGCGCCTTCAACTCTGACGTCAATGCAAACAGCGTTTCTCATTGGCTTTCGAGTGCCCAATAGAAAACAAGAACTTTCGCGCCACATACACTGATTGGAGCAATTACGTAAAGGGAAAAAACATAGGTTTAAAAAGGAAAGAATGCTCATTTCGATAATTGAAAATAATCATATTGATATCGTATCGCCGAAATTGAATCGATTATCGTATCGTTTGAAAAAATATCGATCTAAATTGATATATCGATTATTGTTGGCAACCCTAATAGAAACTGTAGTTGAAACCAATTGTCCTAGAACTTGACTGTCCTAACAGTCAACTGTCCTATAAACCAACTGACTCGAACTACTTCTGCTTGGGCCACCTATACAGAAGTTGAAGTAGGAGATTGCATCCTCCTCATCAGACCTTACGGAAATAACTCGTGAAACGTACCTTGTACGTGTCGAGGTAGAGCCGCACGTAGACCGGCACCAGCCGCGCGATCGCGTCGATCTCTTGGCCCGACATGCCGGCCGACGACAGGCGACGCGTCGGGTCCAGGTTGTTGTACTTGCCGGCGCGCGCGTCACGCAGCACGCGTCGAACTTCTTCGCACGTCGCGAGGTCGCCCGCGGACTGGCCGTCGACGCGCTTGTCCTCCAGCAGGCACCAACCTGACGGCAACAAAAACGGTTGGATTGGACCTTTCCTCAGTCGCTGTTCGAATCGAGTCGTTGGACTCGACGGTATTTATGTGTATTGGTTGACGCTCTCTGGCTCTTGCGAATTCATGAATAAAATACAATCGAAAAAACAATCGAAACTTGAAAAAACACACGGTAAAAAAGTATAAACAAAATGGGAATACGCTTATATATCAAAAGAGGATTTTCTACGCCTAAGAATTTCTCTCATTTCTCCACTTTTCTCTATACTTTGGTATAATTCATGTGGATTCTCAAAAAAGAAATATCTAATTATAATACTAATTGATTAGTTTTTCAATTCAAGTAGGCAACGTGGAAAATATTTGGAAATTATTGATGAAGATTCATTTTGTAAATTGATTCATTTTAATTATCGTTGATTTTATTTCAACTAGGTCTACATGTAAGCCTATGTTCAAATCCAAAAGAAAAAAAATCAATTTGTTCCAAATTGGTGTTCTTCATATAGGCCTACTCTATCGCCCCCTCACATCGGGGCCACCAACCTATCAACAAGGCTGGGCTATAAAAATGTGTTCATTTCACGTAACCTTTTAAAACTTCTAAAAAGAAAACCCGTAAAATCAGGAGGCTCTATCGACCACCGAGTCCGCTATTACCTGCGTGCTTGAGTAGCAGCCTGCAGACGTCCGCCCTTCTTTCCGCCACCGCCTCCATTAGCGGTGTGTTGCCGTCAATGTTCCGCGCGCGCACGTCAACGCAGCGCCCACCTGCGCAAGACAAGACACGTCAGAACACAAACACACACTTGCATTACACAGCACCCACCATAATTACATGAATGTTTTTAATGTAACATGTATTTTGATTAACCTTTCAACTGCTGAGTTTTCTGACACCAGCTGTACCCCCTGTGCTGAGTTTTTTCCGAAAATAAAATAGTTTGTACAAATAGTTCCAGTTACTACATTTATGATCATTTTCCCATAATTTTTCGACCGTATCACGGAAATGATGAGTTCCTCAATATCGGTTGAAGAAAGCACATTATTTCCCCGAGACGGCCCGCCAACGTAGGCCATTTTCTCTCAACTTGGAATCAGTTTTGACGTTCGAGTCGTTGACAAAACTTTCGTCTGAATAAACGCTACTATTATGAAATATATCGAAAGTCGACGTTGTTCTCAAGTAGTACCGTATTGTCCCGAATATAAGCCGAGGGTTTTTCTCGAAATTTTGAGTCCAAAAGTCACCCTCGGCTTATGTGCGGATCTCGGCCTAAAATCGGTCAAAAACACGTTTTTCACCAAATATAATAGGGCGCACTACACATGCCTACTCTGAACAACAGAATCAACTTGAAACTGCAAAATATTGCACTAAAAACAAGATTAATAATTGTTTTATCATGAAGAAGCATCGTTTTCCAATTATCTGTCAATTTTATTTGACGCGCAATAATGAACAAAGGCCCGCTCAGCAGCTGTGACTGCCTCGTCTTGTCAGACCTTGGTCCTTGACGAGTAGGCGGGCCATATGCCGATCGCGCGTCATCGGCACTAGCCGAGTACACACGATCGTGAGGCCCCAATCAACGGTTTCTCACACGCAGTTTGCATAGCTTCCTCACGCGCGCAATACGAAATTAACTAAATTCAAACTCAGGCGAGTGATGATTGAAGTGGAAAAGGAGATAAAACCTTTTTTTCAATTGTTGATCTAAAAGTTTGGGGGTCGGCTTATATTCGGGGTCGGCTTATATTCGGGGTCGGCTTATATTCGGGACAATACGGTACATATGTTTGGCCAATAGATCGCGCAAATCACAAAAAAAAATCAGGTCGATAACTGAAGTTTGCCGGCCAGTAGAAAATAAACAGTAAAGCGCGGTATTCAAACGCGGATACGCGTGCGTAGCAGTTAAACGGTTAATATTTGATTTATATTTTGGTTAGAGTTATTATCAACTTGGCGATTTACATCAATTTATGATCACATGCGAGCAATATGTAAAAAGCAATTTATTTCATCTATTAGGCCTACTCTGTTACTTTTTTTATATAATTATATTCGACTTGGTGGAAGTTAGGTATTTATGAAAAATAGCACCCACCAAAATACCATGTATGTTATTAATGTAACATGTATTTGTATTAGTATTGAGATCAGCACCGACCATAGAAGGAGGAGATTGCATTTATACACAGTATTTTATACACAGTATTTATATTATTCAATGTTATAAATTAGAGGTGTAAGGGTAGTGTTTTTTTGGTTCGGGTCGGGTTCGGGTAGTGCAAAAACTCGGGTTTCGGGCAGGTTTTAGGAAAAACACTGTATTTCAACAGGTGCTTCAAGATTAGGCAGTTGTATAAGCAAATTCCCAGGTCTAGGACTATTCCTATCTACTGGCTTCAGGCATTAGCCTAGGCTTATTGAAATGATCTATATCCTCCTCACTCATCACGAGATAGATGTAGATGTAGCCTAGGCCTACGTAGTAAAAAAAACAAGTTAACACAAATTTATAACACCTTTCAACAAGATTTTGCCTCCATCTTTGTTTTCAAAAAGTCGAGTGACTTTGGAATCAAAGATATACCAACTATGTGCACGATGCACTCTCTACTCAACTCTTGAGAAACTTGTAGCAGTTGCTTCCAGTGGATCAGTCAACAAATGAAGTAGGCCTAAATGGCGCCAAAACCGCACGATATACGAAAAACCCGATTTCAGTGTTACATGAGTATCAGATCGGGTCGGTCTTCGGTTGGAAAAAAAAAATTGACCCGACCCGAAATTCCGGGTACTCGAACACCCCTATATAAAATTGCTTGCAACTACATCTGAAATAGCATTAGAACAAGTATCCACTCGTCTGCACGTACCGGTGGTGGTCGGCTGGTGAGCGAGCAGCAGCTCGACGCAGTTGGCGTTGCCGTAGAACGCGGCCTCGTGCAGCGGCGTGTGGGCAGCGTGGTCGGCCACGTTCACGTCGATCTCCGGGTGCGACAGCAGCGTCTCCAGCTCGGCCAGGCGGTTGCGGCGGCAGACCAGGTGGAGCCGCGTCTCGCCTGGAACACGAGGTAAGCTGCTGGTCAGCCGAGTACAGTGACGAGGTATAGCGTTATAAATATATTGGGTTTAGGTGTGTATAGGAAAATAACCTTAGGCTTGATATATGAATTGGGTGTGTGGGAAAGAGAGAACAGCAGCTTACCGAGGTTCACAAGTAGATAGGCCTACTCATGGTGGTGTTGCAGCCGTTGATAGAGCACATAGAGATGAAGTAACACAAGATTTTAGACGTTTCAGCTGTTGCCTTCATCACTGTAGAGTAGCTAATCAAAATCTTGTATTACTTCATCTCTGTGCTCTATCAACAACTCTCCACCACCTTAAGTAGGCCTATTTACTTGTGAACCTTGGTAAGCTGCTATTCTCTCTTTACCTTTTACCCAATTCATTTATATTGGGATTAACGACGCACTGTAATGATAGCGGAGATCTATTGGCGTCGGATGGATGATTAATAAGATTATGATGTGATGGATACTTGGGTAATTGGAAGGAAGCGGTCATGGCCGACTTATTGTAGGAACCATCCCGGCATTAGCCTAGACTACAGAGGGAAACCATGGAAAACCCCTGTAAAGATGGTCGGCGGCAGGGATCGGACTGGGTTCGAAATTCTCCCCGCCTCCGGATCACATGAAGCGAGCGCGTAACGAAAGACGAAAAAACTAGGCCTACTGTCAAGTTTCTAGAATAATTTGAATTTCATTTTCTTTTCCATTTTATGTTGATAAAGTAAATATACAAATGAAAAAATTTAAATATAGAATATCTAAATCATTACATTACATTTTTCCCTTTGGTGAATTTCACATTGATTTCAGAACGACGATAACCTTACACTAATACGCTATATATTGAATATTTCGATAATTCCAACATTCCCACTTCGAAATACGACTTCCCGGTCCACTAAATCTGGAATGAAAGCTTGATCTCTGTCAGCCCGAACCCTACCTTTGGGGTCCTTCTTGTTGATCCGCTTGGACAGTTTGTCGTCGGGCGTCCTGGGCTCCGCAGGCTCCGTCGTCTCCTTGCCCGTCGCCTCCACCAGCAGGTTCACGCACGCAATCTGCAACACAACATGGCCGCCGTCGTCAGTCGCGGACCTTCGTCGGGTAATCCATTTCGAGGGGGTTAAAGACAAACTGGTAGGGAGAAAATGGGGCTTCTGGCGCATGAGCAACATGGCCGTCAAGGTCACAGGGGCAAAGGTCAGGTCACCAAGGTCATTCAAGATGACCGCCATTTTTATTTTCTAGTTTTGGGAACCTCAATATTGAGCGGCCTTCAAGCTCACGCTCTTGAGTGACCTTCATTCTCGGCACCATTTGTAATCTTCAATCCCCGCTTTTTATTAATAGATTGAGGTGCACTCTAGTAGCGGATTTTTTCTCCATCTCATTCATTTAACTAGGAAAACGATATATGTGCGTTGTTAGACGAGCGAATAGTAATAGTATAGGTAAAAATGGGTGAAAACTGCTTCGAGTGGTGCCAATTTAGCACATTTTATGTTTTTTTTTTCAAAATGGCTGACCCGATCAAGCTGAAAGTTTTGGCAATATATTGGCATAATGTGGCATATTCAATATTTGATGTGAATGAATTATTCGTAGGCCTAATTATATGTATTTTTCATCTATTTGACCTACTGTTGGTAAATGTATCAATTTCAATGTTTCTGAATGTGGCATATTCTGAATACCGGTACTTGACAGAAATTTAAAATCCACAATAAATTGTGTTATTCTTTATATTCGCCATGTGAAACATGACTGTAAAATGAAAGATGAGATGAAGGTTTCTTGGGTACCGGGAGCACAGTGGGAAGGAAGCATCTTGGACACCGTCCGACCTTCAGTTGCGCGTGTGACTTACCGCGATGTCGAGGGAGGGAGTGGTGTCCACGGTCCGCGTGAGCCGCACGGTCCGCTGGTGGACGGCCAGCATGCCGAGCCAGCCGGGACGCAGCTTGACGGCCGTCATCACCACGTCCGCATCGTCTGGAAACAAAACAAGCAACGAGTTGAAACTAGGAGCGAAACAAGCATCGTGGTTAAACTAGCAAGAGGCATCGAGTTAAGACTAGGAGCAAAACAAGCATTGAGTTGAAACTAGGAATGAGACGGGCAATGTGTTAAAACTAGGAACAAAACAAGCAACGAGTTGACTCTAGGAACTAAAAAGGCAACGTGGTTAAATAGTGAATGATACCGTATTTACTCGCATATAAGATACTCGCATATAAGTCGCATGTATACTTGAAAATTTGAGAGCTCAAAACAGGGGTGCGACTAATACGCGGGTGCGACTATTCGACTAATATGCGCGCACAAAATCTCCAAAATTGAAATTCAATGCATCAATTCACCTTTATTGATGAAAAGAAGCGTCATTTTCCTCAATCCAATCATCACTCCATAGGTTAACAGGACCTCTACTATCAAGGCTTGGAAGCACACTGAGTCACTGACAAGAATGTTGCAATAGCAGGGACATCAGTAACAGCTGATCATGGGTGGGAGGCCCCTTAGGCAAGACTGTGCATGAGAGCATTCTGTATGGTGACAAAAAATAATTCCAAATTGAAAGCACAGTATTCTAAAGAGGCAATAAAGAAGTCAAATGTGATTCAAATAATATTTCCCCTCAAACAGCAACAGGGAAACAAACAAATGTCAAAAGCACATTCAAAGTACCGGTACCCTATTTACACGCATTTTCTCCATTTTCAAGTCATCAAAAAGTCACATGGGTCTTATAAAAGTAAGCGAGGAGAAAAGTTTCACATTTTGCGATATATTCACGCGCGCTCGCTGAAAACTGTTTTTCTCTGATGTAAAAACATCGCAAAAACAGTTCCCGTGAAACACTGCCGGTCGTCCAGTGTTACAGCATAGGGCGAACCCGCAATCGTCCTCAGATTGTATGCACGACAGTCGTCGATATTAAAGCATATGGCAGACCCCCAATTGTCAATTGTCGGGATATAATATTGTCCTAAATGTGTCAACAAATGACAACAAACATACTCACAAATATCCTTATGTCTTTTTCCTAGCATTAGAGGTCAGAAGGTCAGACTCTGGATCATGTTACACTGAATACCAAGACAAACACTTTGACACATCTGTTTATCATCAATCAACCATGCTTGCCTGAAAGTGTGCTATGGTTGACTGATAACTGAGTCTATAGGGGGCTACTCTTTCAACACTATAGGATGGATAAAAATGAATCTAAACTTGGAAGATATATTATCGATATTGTTTATTGTCTAATAGATTGGATCTGGTGTAGGGTAAAGCGACTGGAACCTTCTTTTGTTATATGGGTGTAAATACAGTAATGTGACACTCTTATATGTCCCTGGCTGTATTGAGGCCCTCACAATGGTTTCTTACTCATATGGGTCTGGAATAGAGTGCTAAACATTTCAATCACCATGTATTTTTCACCTTGCTGGAGATGGCAGGTGCGACTTATACGACCATACAAAGGGTTTTTCAAAAAATGACTGTCAAAAACAGGGGTGCGACTTATACGCGGGTGCGACTTATATGCAAGTAAATACGGTAGTAATTGAATACAACTTGATACTCTTGAGGATGTAGCGCATACACGTTAAAGACAGAAAGACAGTTATTTGAATTTGATGTGCAATTTAAAAATTGATTCAACAAATATTAGCAGTTTTATCAAATTTAAAACGAAAATGTATTATGGTGAGACGAATTTCAGACTGTGAAAAATACTCAGTTATTTATATTTCTTCCGTTTAAAAACAAAACGTGACGTCTGTTGGTTCCGAGAACATTTCTCTGGACGCCGGGACAGGGAGCACAAAACGAGGACAAAACCGGGACGTCTGGGCCCTTATTCTATAACTCCGAAACGAAACGAAATCAGGCCATCTTCGATTTGTCCCAACTATTCCGTATACTTTTTTTTTTATTTTTTTTTTTTATATTGGGTTTCACGACGCACTGTTATGATAACTGAGATCTAATGGCGTTGGATGGATGATTAATGAGATGATGGGATGATGAGATGAAGGTTCTTAGGTAATGGGAAGGATAGTGGGAAGGAAGCGGTCATGACCGACTTATTGTAGGAACCATCCCGGCATTAGCCCAGACTACAGAGGAGAACCATGAAAAACCTTTGTAAAGATGGTCGGCGGCGGGGATCGAACCGGGGATCGAACGCTGCATGTGCCGGTCTTCGTATACTTTAACACGGTGTATCATATGGGCTCTGACACTTTCGTCACGCATCCATTTCGTCTACTGTTATAGAATAAAGGCCCAGGTCGCCCTATCGTAGACAGCTCTAGTGCTAGATGAAACGTGGAGACTCACTGGGCATCAAGTTGATCACTTCCCGCGCCAGGTCGGTGCACTTGGAGCCGATGCTGGGGTACGTGGAGTCGGCGCTCATCTCACTGACGCGCGCCACCTCCGCAATCAGCGCCACCAGTCTCTGTCGGGACAAACAAGCGCCATCGGTTAGCGCCCGGTTCAACACGTTACACAGATACAAAGATTCAGTGACGAGGTAATGAGTGTTTTAGGGGAACAGGGGACAAATATATAGAACCCTTGTTAGATGAGCGTAGCGAAGATTTTCACTGAACTCTTACGGAACTTTGTCTGTGTGTTTTTTTTTTTTTTGTAAACACTGCACAGGTCGCAGGGTTTGACCGATTGACATGAAACTTTTTTTTATATGCAAACTTATCCAACTTAGAACTGTATAGTTTTGAGGTCTAATCGGTTGGACCATTTTTGAGAAACATCATTTAGAAGTTTCTAAAAACCCCATAAGATTTAGCTGGGCGGAAAAAAATTGAAAAAAAATCTCTTCAATACGATTCAAATTTTCCACAAATGTGAACACAAGAATAATATACATGAATAAAAATTTGGTTTGATATTCGGACCAGCCGTTTTGGAGAAAATAATATAATAAATGTATTTTATTCATCGGAAAGATAGAAATATTAGTTGAAAAATGTTGCATTGTCGAAGTCACGGCTTTCTAGATTCATTGACATCGGATGAAGTTCATTTCAAATGATCAAGGTTTGTAGAGTTTTCGATTATACTTTATATAGACATCTCGCTCATCGTACAACGCACATCCTGCGTTTGCCTAGTTAAATCTACAGTGATAAAGGCAACAGCGGAAACGTCAAAATCTTGTGTTACTTCATCTCTATGTGCTCTATCAACGGCTGCAACACCACCATAAGTAGGCCTATCTACTTGTGAACCTCGGTAAGCTGCTGTTCTCTCTTTCCCTTACACACAATTCATATAATTAAATCTCTGATGATTCATATTTGTAACGATTCATTTTTTTTTATGTATGCGATAGTTCGGAAATCGGAAGTACGATTGTGAAACGATGATTTCGATTTCCTCAAAAGAAGGCTAGAGGAATAAATAATTACCAATTTATAAAAAACTCAATAAATAGAATCTAGATAAAATTTAATTCTTCATTTTTTAAATTCACCAGAGACAAAAAATAATACTGTCAAGTCTATCTCTATCCATCGTCTATCCTCTATCAACCTCTATCCATTGTTTTCCAAGGGACCAGGAAAATAAACCATCCTTGCAGGAAAACGATCCATCCAGGAAAATTTAGCATTGATTATATGGGAGTGGGGTGAGAAAAAATGAATGATGCAAGCAGGAAAACGTTTGATTATATGGGACTGGGGTGAGAACAAATGAGTGATAAAAGCAGGAAAACGATGGATCTGGGAACGATGCGTAGAGGTTTCACTGTAATAATGTTTAGGCCTATTCATTCTGTTGAACACATACTTGTTATTGAATACATACTTTGTTATTTGAAAGCCATACACTATTATTCAAATACTCATTTATCGAGTAAGGACAATTTGTTATAAGATATTTTATGTTTTTTAACGTGATGTCAGTCAGTCTCTTTATGGTATGTTGTCTGGAATTACACCGTTGTAGGCCGGATTCTTCCCGAGCAGCACTAATTTGTGCGGAGAATGTGAAAACTGTCTCATGTTCTGGAGGACGTTTAGAAAAACCCTCGTCTTATGCGGGACTCGAACCCACGCCCAACGCTGACTGCATTTTCTAGCGATAACTGACTTGGCCACCGGGGCGGCTACCACCAATCGTCCCTCATTCCTCCGCGTGACTCACCCCGCACAGCCGATTGACCTCTCCGCGCGTCGCGTGCATGAGCCGCACGACCTGCCGGCAGCGCACGTTGCAGGAGCCGACGGCGCGGGCCGAGTGGCGCGGCCAGAACAGCGCCGCCACGGCGGGGCGCAGCCGCACGTCGGTCAGCTGGCGCCGCTGGTGGTGGTGCGGCCGAGACGACAGCCACACGAGCGCGTCTTGTTCCAGCGCAGACGACACGAAGTCCAGCAGGAAGGAGAGGCGGCGCAGCTTGGTGGCGCGAGGGAGGTGGCCGTACGTCTAAGGAGAGAGAGAGTTACTATGTTGTGTTGTCTTCGGTAATTACGTTCATCACAGCTGGGAAACAGTTTGGTCAAATCGATTTGTGGTGAAGCTATTATATTGGGTTTAATAACGCACTGTTCTGATAGCGAAGATCTATTGGCGTCGGATGGATGATTAATGAGATGATGAGATGATGCAATGAAGGTATCTTGGGTAATGAGAAGGATAGTGGGAAGGAAGCGGTCATGGCCGACTTATTGTATAAACCATCCCAGCATTAGCCTAGACTACAGAGGGAAACCATGAAAAACCTCTGTAAAGATGGTCGGCGGCGGGGATCGAACCGGGTTCGTAATTCCCCTCGCCTCCCGGATCACATGAAGCGAGCGCATTAACCACTGCGCTGCATGTGCCGGTAGGATCACACGAAGCGAGCGCGTTTACCACTGCGCTGCATGTGCCGGTAGGATCACACGAAGCGAGTGCGTTAACCACTGCACTGCATGTACCGGTAGGATCACATGAAGCGAGTGCGTTAACCACTGCGCTGCATGTACCGGTAGGATCACATGAAGCGAGCGCGTTAACCACTGCGCTGCATGTACCGGTAGGATCACATGAAGCGAGCGCGTTAACCACTGCACTGCATGTGCCGGTAGGATCACATGAAGCGAGTGCGTTAACCACTGCGCTGCATGTGCCGGTAGGATCACATGAAGCGAGTGCGTTAACCACTGCGCTGCATGTACCGGTAGGATCACATGAAGCGAGCGCGTTAACCACTGCGCTGCATGTACCGGTAGGATCACATGAAGCGAGCGCGTTAACCACTGCACTGCATGTGCCGGTAGGATCACATGAAGCGAGTGCGTTAACCACTGCGCTGCATGTGCCGGTAGGATCACATGAAGCGAGTGCGTTAACCACTGCGCTGCATGTACCGGTAGGATCACATGAAGCGAGCGCGTTAACCACTGCACTGCATGTGCCGGTAGGATCACATGAAGCGAGCGCGTTAACCACTGCACTGCATGTGCCGGTAGGATCACATGAAGCGAGCGCGCTAACCACTGCGCTGCATGTGCCAGTAGGATCACATGAAGCGAGCGCGCTAACCACTGCACTGCATGTGCCAGTAGGATCACATGAAGCGAGCGCGTTAACCACTGCACTGCATGTGCCGGTAGGATCACATGAAGCGAGCGTGCTAACCACTGTGCTGCATGTGCCGGTAGGATCACATGAAGCGAGCGCGTTAACCACTGCGCTGCATGTGCCGGTAGGATCACATGAAGCGAGCGCGTTAACCACTGCGCTGCATGTGCCGGTAGGATCACACGAAGCGAGCGCGTTTAAGGTTCGTTAAAGTTTCGTTGAAGGTGTTTACGTTCGTCAGACAGCTGGGAAATTTATATCAACAGATCATGCTTCATTCAATAAGCTTTGGAATGAAAAATAAATCACCTTTCTGACAATAAAACTCGTGTATTTTTCGATTTTTGGAAATTCCAGTTGTGTATGTAAATCTTAGTATCGAGTAAATTGTAGTCGAAGTTGAACATTCTTTTCTTCTACTCAATAACATTGAAATTTGATACAAAATCATTGTTTCCCAATGAGGGAAATAAGGGAAGAGAGAGAGTTACTATCTTGTGTAGTCTTCGGTATTTACGTTCATCACGGCTGGCAAACGGTTCGGTCAAATTGACTTGTGTTGTGGAGAAACTGTTGGAATATTTCAAATTCATCGCGATACCCTCAATAGTTTTGTACCTAATATAGAAATACAGCATCGGGTTTATTTATTCAAAAGGTTTTCACATATATTTTTTCATCCCAACAGGCTTTTCAAACATTTCTCTTACGAAATTGAAAATGCGAGAAAAACACAAATTCCATTTTGCTGTTCACAGTTTTTGAAATTGAGGTTCACACACCATTTTACTTAACAATACCAATGCAATTCCCAAATTTTTTATTTTACCTCTGATTATCACCGTTTTTCAAACTCTTTTCCTTTCGAATGGGTTTTTCAAAATATACCACTACAGAAAGGTTTTATATAGGCCGACAGTTTTCTCTATTCAATTACAAATTATCACAAATTACCAATTAATTAATTTATATTTATTCTATTTCTATATTAATGCTCAATATACAGTGAAACCTCTACGCATCGTTCCCAGATCCATCGTTTTCCTGCTTGTATCATTCATTTTTTCCCACCCCACTTCTATATAATCAATGTTAAATTTTCCTGGATGGATCATTTTCCTGTTCCCTTGAGAAACGATGGATAGAGGTTTCACTGTACATCAATTATTAGTTACAGGCATAGGGCCTACAGCTGCGGTAAATAAGGAAAAAACATGTTTTCAAACTCGTTGATGAATCCAAACAACTTGTTCCGACGCGTGAACACTCACCTGCCTCGCCTCCCTGACGCGTACGAGCGACGCGATGGTCACCGCGTCGGTCAGTGCCCCCTCGTCGCCGCTCTCTTCTTCCCCCTCGTCCGACTGCTCCGAGCTGAACAGGCGGCTCAGCCGAGAGAGCAGCTCGTCCAGGAGGCCTTGGTTCGATGCCGGGTTAACCCCGCCCAGCGTCTGCAATCAGACCACACACACATGACTTCGAGAGAAGAGGTGTTTTGAATAGCTATGAGTAGAGACGTAGAATCGAGTTGAATTGTCTTGTTTACGGCGCTTCAACAGCGACGTTATTCGCGCCAACGTATAGAGATGTAGGAATTTAGCATTAATGAAATAGAGTTAATAGACTATCAAATCCAAATATTTTACATTGATATATACATTTGTTTTTCCATGTTTCTGGTACGTATTTTGATTCATTCAACATCATAGGCCCTATTCTATTTCACTATTTTTCACCACAAATGTCTATTTTCTGAGTATTCAGCTACATTTAGCTTTCTAGTGAAAATTTGCACGATTTTGAATATATTGAGCTGGATCGTACAAAATAATATTTTTTAGAAGTGTGTTCAAATATCAAATCAACTGGAGAAACCAAATGTCAAGTTGTAAAGAATCGTTATCTCTTTCTCGATTATCAATAACAAAAAAGTGGTACGCCTATTCGGAGATATTCCTGCCTTGGACTGAAAAGTCCGAAAGAAATTCCCGCTTAAATTCCCTCACTCATGCAAGATGTAGGATGTCAAAATATCACCTCTAAATCAGTAGGCTTACGTTTCAAATATTCACTATTTATTACTGTATTTGCGTGCACGATGCTGAAAATACCGTCGATGCCTGAGCCCACACACGTTAGTTGTGTTCCTTCAAGATAACAGACTTGACCACTTTTTATTCAAATACACTTGTTCGTGATAAAGAAAAAAGAATACTGCAGACGAATTCCTCTATTTTTCTAAGCAGCGTGCATGCCCCGCTCGACTACTTACGTGCTTGTATGGCGCGGTGAACAGCTGGGTGTAGAGGCTCTTCATGACGGGGTTGCAGGGGGGGTGGAGCAGCAGGTTCTTGTGCAGCAGCAGGGACGACGCAGACAACACTTCCTCGTCGTGCGTGTTCTGACGACAAACAGACAAAACACTCAGACACGCAAATAACTAGCTACGGTGGGGTCTTATGGCCCCTTTAGACGATCAAGATTATCTTTCTGGTATTGGCAAGATAGCTTGCCCATATTTTCTTGATCGTCTAAACGCTCCGGCAAGATTCTTTCCGATCATCATGCCGTCTATAGTCACCAACAGTGAACTACAGAAGCATCCGCGCCTCCTCGTGGTATTTCTAAGAAACAACAATATAACCTCAACTCAACGCGGTGTTCTTGTTATATATTATCAACTGATTACGTACGGTAGGGCTAATGTAGGCCTATTGTTGTCGAATAAATCAACCTTAACCTAACTCAATGTACCTTCATCTGACAGTTGTATTTTATGGAATAAAGACAACTTTTGTCAAGTAGGCCCTAGTGCAGTTAGTCTTCTACAGAGTTGGCATTCAATGAAATGATACATGAGCAGCACGTGAACATCAGTTGAAAAGTAGGTGATCAATGACAAATGATCATGTGACAACGCAAGCGTCAGCCATTGGCTTGATTTCGGGCAAGCTTGCCGAAAAGTAGAGCCTTGTCCAACTCCAGAAAAGATCTTGCCGCTGGTAGCAAGATCGAGGCAAGAATCTTGACGTCGTGTAAAGGCGTAATAGGGAATCTGTGTAGTCTACTTTTTTCGGCAAGATCTTGCCAATAAATCTTGATCGTCTAAAGGGGCCATTAATCACTGTTCTACTCTAGGTGGAGGTAAGAATTTGGGGGTTCAACAATAAACGCAAATTGTTTTCAAAGGGTTTCTTCTTTGATACAGTAGGCCTATATATTTACGTTCCCACGTTGAAAAAAACATAATTATTTCAGCGATTTTCCGCGATTGTGTCTTTTTAGTCGCAAATAATACACAAAACCATTTTTTTTTCAAGCAGGTGAATCAAGACATGTATTTTTTTCAAAAGTACCCTTCGCATTTGTTGCCTTTGTCCTTGAATTAAAATCTTATCTAGATAAAAATAATAATATAAAGCCACCAAACTGAGCTGCATGAAAATTCACCAAAAGGTGTCAAATTTGGCAAGTGCCATTACACCACTGAGAACGATTTTTGTGAAAACAGTCAACACCAATTCAACCCTTTCAGTTATTGAAAAAACAAAAATTGGGTTTTTAATTCGCCTCTGACTATAGGTAATAGTAGTAGAATTTGTTTCATTTACTACTTGGGGATACAGCATATGATGGTACAGTAAACTCTGATCATTCAAATGTTGCCAAAATTCAAACAACACTTTTGGTCTAGATAATAAACATTCCGATGATTCAATAACTCAAAATGTGTATTTTTATTTCCATTGAATTTTGAATTGAAGACTGGTTTACTGTAGGCCTATATGACAATTGATACAGAACACAGAAAAAAATCAATTACTCAAATATATAAAAATCAACAATAATAACACAAATTTGAAAGAATAGAAACATGACAATAGAACGAGAAACAAAATACAAGTCAATAAAATCAGGGAATAATTGTAATAAAAGGAAATAATAAGATACCGGTATAATCAAATTAAAAAAATGCGTGAATCAATCATACGTAGACCTGCTATAATGTGTGTAAAGAAAAAACGAATCAAGTGGATTAGGTCCCTAATAAAATAGTAAGATAAAAAATAAAAAATGAAACAAAATCAATGCTTTAGGCTGTTTCAAGTAGACGTGCACATTATATTTATGTATACTGTATTATACGGTACCAACGTGAGGTTTGGTACAATATCAACCGTAAATCATATTGAATTTCAATGCGTATAGGTAGGTAGTTTTCACTATTTCATCAATTAGGCTGCTAAATTTGTGGTGGCTGCTAGTTCCAGTCTCTGATAGTACCGTAATCTTGTGATGATAATATATAAACAACAATCTACCGGTAAGTAATAATAATAGGCCTAATCGCGAGACCAGCGAGTGGTACGAACAGTACGCAAACAAAACAACCGACACCAGTAAATCACTTTAATAATGAAATCCTTTCAGGCCACATCAATTTATATATTAGTTATATAGCCTACATTTATGAATTACTAAATAAAATAATAAATATAATTAAATTGAATAAATAAATTGAATATAATTATTCATTTGGCCACGACTGAATTGATCATTTAAATTATCAAGTAGGCCTGAAAATTAATTATTCAGATGAAATGACGACAGCACATTTGTATTGCATAAAATTGAGAGTATACACATAATAACATAAATATAATAAAGGAAAAATAATAAGACAAAGGCACATTAAAGAACATGATCACGAACGTCAGAGAAACGATCGAAGTTGATTTTCGATGTTGACCTTTCCCGCATTTTTCTCAATTTTAAGCACATCTGTTACGGTGCCACTACTCGAGTTGAATCTCGAAGCATTTTAAAGAACCTGCAACGATCCTAGGCTGTGGGATAAAAAAAAAATCCCGCGGGCGAAAACCAAAAAGCGAAAGGGTTTGGGGTTTAAAAACCCGAAAAAAGGGGTTTTTAAAAACCCCCGGGCAAACCAAAAACAAAAAAAAACCCCCGAAAAAAAAAAAAAAAAAAAAAAAAAAAAAAAAAAAAAAAAAAAAAAAAAAAAAAAAAAAAAAAAAAAAAAAAAAAAAAAAAAAAAAAAAAAAAAAAAAAAAAAAAAAAAAAAAAAAAAAAAAAAAAAAAAAGGGGGGGGGGGGGGGGGGGGGGGGGGGGGGGGGGGGGGGGGGTTTGTTTTTTCCTTTTAAGACTCTTTCGGGGCCAATCAATTTAATTAAAAATTTTTTAAAGAAAAAAATTTAATAAAATTAAATATATTTAGATATTATTTTAAAACTATCATGGCCCCCGGGGGGGGAATTTGGGACTTTAAAAATTATCCAAGAGGCCTTTCAATTTATAAAAAATGACAGAATTTAAAATTGCTTAAAAAGGTCCAATGGCATCAACTTCCTGGTTTGCAAGGCGGTGTGAAGTTGCTGCCGAGACACACGTATGTACGCCTTCTTAACGTCTATGGTCGGATTATGATGATAAATATTGTAATTATAAAGTTCGAACTTTACAAACTTTCGAGTCTCAAGTTCGAGTTTTGAATTAGAAAAAAAAAAATCGCACAACCCTAGGAATTATTGACAAGAGTAGTGAAAGTGTTTGTCGGGACTCACCAGTATGTTGTGTATGACATGCTGCAGGGTGGCGCACGGGAGGTAGTGCTTGTCCGTGACGTGCATGGCGCAAGAAGTCACCGCCAGGTGCCACTGGCGCATCCGCATTGCGGTCTCCGCCAGGTCGCGGTGGTAGTACGAGATCTCCTCCTGGTCCTGAAAACAAGACACGTGTCACAAGGGGAAATGTGGTCGGCGGAAATTTCAGATTCTTTCAGTTCGAGACAGGAAGCTGTTCGAATCACTTGCTGTTGACGATTGTTCGAGGAAAGAGATGATTATTCTTTTAACCTCAACCATTGGTTTTACAGTCAATTCATACCAGTACACTTTTCGAAAATAATTTTCCATATAAAACAGCTAATTGTATTCAAAACCAAGCATATTTCCATGAAATAGCTGAAACAAAACGACTAAATTCTTTGAAAAAAAAAACTTCTTAGTGAAAAATGGTAAGATAGATTCATGCTTTTTTTTTCAATGTTGCTCAACGACCCCACCAACAGCTAGGTTATATAGGGGTATACGAATGAGCGGATGATAATGAAACTATGAAGAGATGAGATGTGAAAGGACGTTTACAAGAACCCATGCCTTATGCGGGACTTGAACCCACGCCCAACGGTGACTTCAGTAACTACCGCTAGCGATAGTTGACTTGGGACTTAGCCACCGGGGCAGCCAAATAATGTTACCACAAATGAAAACCAATAGTACCGTATGTCAATGGTTAAGAAGCAAAACCTTCCATCAACAAAATAAAAAATGGTCAGGAGGCAGCAAAAATTGTTTAAATTGTTTGCAAGTTCAAAATGTAGATATGTAACATAAAAAAAGCAAAGTAATTATTTATCGACTTGAACAGAAAATAGTTTACCGTTCAATAAATGAGTAGGTAGATAAATGGAAAAATAAATGGAATAAGTGGCGATAGGAGGTTATGTTTCATGAATATTCTATTCATATCTATTCATGAAGCATGACAGTCTATGCAGTCTAGTACCTAGTACTCATGACAATCTACAAAATTCCTACATCGCTACGCATGCACAGAAGTGAAGCTACCGGTTTGACGACTGTTGGTTTACCTGTTCGTGCGCGCACTGCGCAAGCCTCGTGCACGGCGGCACCGTGTTGATGTTCAGGCGTCGCGCGGGATTCTCCAGGCACTCGGTCATCACCTGCAAACAAAACCGGACGTTTCACAACGGAACAAACACGTATCGAGCGAGGGGTTAAAGGCCCGTTTTCATGGCTCGAAGCAGGCGTTTTTTTCTGGCCAACCAGAAAGCCGTGAATTCTGCCGCTTGAGCCTGTTGCTCGCTGCCGCAAGAGATGGAATAATTTCATCTTTGGAAATGAAATGCTGCAGTTGAATTCCGTACATACAAGAAGTGAGGTTATGTACAAATACAACATCTAAATTAGTACATTTCAAATATTCATTATTATTGTATTTGCGTGCCACATGGTACGATGCTGAAAATCACTTTAACATCTGAATTGAACTCGGATTATACATTTGGAAGATTGAATGAAATCTCGAACTGGATAAGAAACGCGAGTTTGTGAACAGCGCAGGCGGGAGACGATATTTTTAAACGCCACCGCCTGCCGCCAGCCATAACTAAAAAAAAAAAATCAAGTGTACACTTAGAGAAAAAAATCATGGAAAATCCAAAATATCAGAGAAAAATGAAAGAAAATGAAAAAAATGAAAAAAAAATCACAAGAAATAAATCAATTATTAGGCCCTACAATAATGACAGAAAAAAAATCAGGTGTACGCTAAAATGTCAAGTTGTTGACCCCTGGGTATCGAGCTTACATCGGAGTTGTATTCACTCGGAAGTCTATCTCGGCAACGAGCCGAGTACGTGTGGGCCTAGACCTAGTCATGCAAATTTTCCTTAAAAATATTTTTGTTAACCATTTACAGGCTCTACAGGGTTCTGATGGCCCAAGTAGTCGATCTTACTGGCTTGGATCGGTTACATAGATCCAGAACATTGAGCGCTTACAGTTCCCTATCCATCGTAGATAGCTATATGCCTAGCCAAAACCAACGGGCATGTGATCAAGGAGACGAGAGGAATTTCCGCCGCCGACCATCTTTACAGGGGTTTTTCATGGTTTCCCTCTGTAGTCTAGGCTAATGCCAGGATGGTTCCTGCAATAAGTCGGCCATGACCGCTTCCTTCCCACTATCCTTTCCAGTTTACCCTACACAAGAACCTTCATCCCATCATCCCATCATCACACTAATCATCCATCCGATGCCATTAAATCCTCGCTATCATAACAGTGCGTCGTTAAACCCAATATGAAAAAAAAACAAAAAACAACGGAAGCCACTCACCTGGTTCGTGTAGTGTATCAACTGCGCGCTGCTGATGTTGGTCTTGCGCGGCGATTCGCACAACGAATTGCTGGCCGAGGAAGACCACGACAGCGAGGGTTTCAGGCTCGCGTCCAAACACCTCACGCCACCGGCTGGCGCCTCCTTGATCGGCGTCGACGCACCGCTGTCACCACTTGTCGCGTGAAACTCGGTAAAACTTCTCGGTCCTAACAACGACACTTTCAAAGGAGTGAGCGGCAAAGATTTATCAACGAGCATAGCTGAAACCTGCGAGCGATCGTTTGATAACGCGACACAATTTGAAGGAGGCAATGAGGTTCTTTCACTGCAGAACGAGGAAACTTCCGTCAAACTACTTTGTCCTATCGACGATTCTTTCATAAGAGTGGGCGGCATAGATTTATTGACCAAAGTAGACGAATCATGTAGACGATCATTCGATAACGCAATACACTTTGAAGGAAGCTCTGAGGTTTGTTGACCGTACATCGCAGGAAGCTCTGTAAAAATTGTCTGTTCAATTGACGACTCTTTCAAAGACGTCGGTGACAAAGATTTATCAACAGAAGTAGCCGAATCTTGCGAGTTATTGTTCGTCAAATCAACACACTTTGAAGGAAGCACCAAGGTTCTTTGATAGCACGACGCGGAAACATCCGTCGAACTACTCCGTTCTATCGACGACTCTCCGAGAGGCGTGAGCGGCAAACAGTTATAGATCGACGTTGACAAAGTATCGTTCGACAAGACACATTTGACAGGCACCGTGGTTTTTTGGTCGCTAGACGAGGGTATACATTTAGGTGAAATATTATTTCTAATAACAGAAAAAGGAACTACTTTAGAACAAAGCGGTATCTCTTTGGGGGGTAACGTCACACATTCATCGGAAGAAGGCGGCACACTCGACGATATTGCTAACTTCGAATCAGAAGCGTCGACCAAGTCTACGACGGCAGCGCAAACGCGTTCCAACGGAGGCGTTGTCAAGTCGATAAAAAAGTCATTTCGAATTTCCGTTTCCGGAGTACTGAGATCGATAAAACTCCACTTGTTACTAGCCGACATCGGTCTCGCCGAATCGCCGAACTTGTTCGATTCCAACCGACCGATCGAGCTCGTTCTGACCGGCGTGACGATGTCGATGATCGGGACACGAGACTTCCGATTGGTCTTGAACAGTTCGCGGACCGCAGGGTGGCAGCGTTTGCGTTTCTTAGCCACGTCGAGATCGACCGCGGGAGAGGTCAGTCGTTTCACGGAGCCGTCGGATGGTTTCCACGGATCCACGTCCTGGCTGTTTGGGTCGCGGTTCTCGACTGTGTCGTCGTGGATCACGATCGTCTCCATGGACGTCGCGGTTTCCGTGGCGTAGGCTCCTGGTAAGCAGACGTCAATTCACATTAGTAACATTTTTGTTATTAAAAGAATAGAAAATAAGTTGAATATATGTACCGGTACATAGGGGCCGTTTGGTTAGGCCTACCATATGTACAAAATTATCTAGGGCCTAGAGACAACAATTGGATAACATTGTATTGAAAGAATGAAGAAAAATCCAACAAATACTTGAATAGGTAGGCCTATATAATATAATACAAATATTGTGTCAAAAACTGACTGTCTTAGTTGTCATCATTTTATTGCTAAGGTTATGGGACTACATATACTCTCATTCAGCCACTACTAATGCCGAAATCCACTGCCACAATACGAGAAATAAGGAGTCATGTGAATCATAATTTAAACTTATTTTCTAAATGCCCAATATATGCAGGAAGTAAATTGTTCAACTCATTACCACATGACCTGAAGCAGCTTGGTCTCCACAATAGCTCTTTCACGAGATCGCTCAAGTCTTTCCTGTCTAGCAATTGATTTTATACCATTGACGAGTATTCAAACTACTCATAATTGTAACTTCTAGGCCTATTGTTATTGGATTTTATATTGTTGACTGTCTGAATATTATGTCATTGAGGACAATAAACATATTATTACTATTATTATTATATACAACGTACCCAAATCCACACACGGAGCATCCCTGGCCACGGGACGATGTCGTCCCCTGCGGATCTTCCTCCCTCCCTCCGGGCGGCTCCCGGAACCGCCGCCGCACGTCCCGTCGGAATCGTCCGAGTCTATGACTATCACCAAGTCCGACCTGTCCGGACTCTCGAACACGATCTCGACCGCGTCCCCGTCGCAGTACGGCTGCCCGGTCAGGTCGATGACCCCGCCCGTCGGTCGCGCTCTCACGACGCCGGTCGACGGCAGCGGTCGAAGCGGATTGGACGGCGACCCGTGCGTCGCGGCCTTGTCGATAACGTCGGCGATCGCGATCATGTTCGCGGACAGCCCCGGCGGGAGATCTTCAGCGCGAAAGCGAATTTGTTCGGGACTGTCAAACGAGAACTTCGCCGGGGAGCACTTCCGCGGCGTCGAGTGGAGCGTCTCGACGTTCTCCGCCGCTTTCAACATGCTTTGAGACAGTTCCATGGGTAGGTCTTCTTCCTGGAATTGCTTCGTTTCCGAAACCTCGTCGTTTTTTCGAGGAGTCTGCATACGATCTTCGATATTTTCGGCCGCTTCCAACATGCTCTGAGACAGTTCCATGGGAAGGTCTTCGTCCATGAATTGCCTCTTTTCCGGACTCTCGACGGTTTTTCGGGGAGTCTGCGAACGATCTTCGACGTTTTCCGCCGCTTCAATCATGCTTTGAGACAGCTCCGCGGTGAGATCTTCTTCCAGGAATTGTTTTTTTTCCGGACTCTCGACAGTTTTTCGGGGTGTCTGCCAACGATCTTCGATGCTTTGCACTACTTCCATCATGCTGCGAATGAGATGCGCCGAGAGAGGACTTTGTCTCGTGGCAACGGTCGCCGGAGTTTTCTGAGGAGTTTTGCTAACCACTGGGACATTGTTAGCGTTCTGAAACGTCACGGTTTCATTTGACAGACTGTCTTGAACAATACACGACGCACTCGTTGCGACCACTCTTTCCGACTTGATATCACTTTTGACACCGTCTTCAAGGGACGCTATGTGCATGGCCCGATTTATTTCGTCTCCACCGCACGGAGGATAATTAGAATGAGATATTACGATACTTTCATGAGGAGTCAGCGAAGCGAGACCGGTGCTCAGTTCGTCATTCGGATCCCGCACGAAAAGGCTTGAAGCTATACACAAACCAGTACTCAACACATCTTCGTCGTCATCATCGGAAATGCAGATGACGTCATCGTCGTCATCAACGATACTTTTATCGAACTCGTCCAAGTCGGTCGACCGTCTCGCGGCGTCGAAATCCAACTTCTTTGACGAGTTCGGACGGAAGTAGTCGGTCATTTTGTTCGCCTGCGGCAGGAACGCTTTCTTCGAACTGGGGGATTTCGTTTTGCTGCCGCTTTTCGACGAGGTGCCTTTCCTGACGGACTTGTTTAACGACGACTCAGCTTTTAATGGGCTCGGAGTTTCCAGTTTGACCCTGGCGGGAAAAGTGCCGGGCAGACCGTTCGATTGGCCGACGATACTTGTGAACTCGCGCTTTACTTCAGCTTTGACGGACGAGCTCGAAAACGTCTCGGGTTTCGAGTCGACAGACTCCGAACGAGGTTCTTCCGATTTGAACCAATTCGCCACCGACAACGGCGTCATCCGTACTTTCTTCCGTTTCAACGGGGTCTTTACGGGCGTCGAACTTCTCACTTCGACCTCGACGACCGAGCTCGGAGAGTTGCCCGACGACGTGAAGAAGGCGTCGCCGCCCGACAGCCACGTTCTCAAGTCTTTGCTCGGCGTGCGAGGAGTCGATTGTTCCGACTTGTTTGGTGTCGTAGCGATCGCGTCGGGTTTCCGGCCGCTGAACAAGTCCCGTCGCACGACGATGCTCGGGTGGTGTTCCGTCGCCAGACGATCGTCGGCTTCCATTTCGGCGCTCTTACGCTTGATCCCGGTGCCGGACGGTATCGCTGCGGGAACGTGACCTTCAACAGAAATTACTACCGGTAATGAAATCAATACTTTGCATGGGAAATGGAGATAGGCCTAATGTAACCAACAAAATATTCTCACCGATCATAATCAATCCGTAGCAACACTCTGAGCAATAACCCAAGATACCAAACAGTTGTCCCCCCTTGAGCATGATTTAAGAGCGCATGGGAGGCAATTTAGCAGAATATCCTTTTTTTGTGAAACATTTGAGCAGTATGAGATATCAAAATTCCAACGCAGAGGAAACACGGATATTTTTAATACCGTTTGAAAATGATATTAAAATGTATGCCTTAAAAAATGCCTAAAAAATGTACGGTATTCAAAATTATTCTCATCTTTAATGAAAAAGATTTATAAAAGAATAGAAAAAATATTCTCAGATTATGTTAATACTTAAGCATATGTTAAAATTATATTGCATGTCAAAAGTATCTATTGAATGAACAAAATGTGCCTTAATAATTTTTCATCATTTTGAAACCGAAACGGGCTTACCGGTTTCAAAAAAGGAACTGGAACACTGTCCCGGCACAAATTGACCACTGACCGTATAACTTATCATTTTCCGTGGTCGAAGTCTGCGGAGGACCGAACAACATATAGGAGATACCTTTAGTTATGTTTCCCATCAGGCCGTTTGACATAATAACCGCAGCTTACAGGTTTCTAGAACTAAAAAAAAAACACGGTTAGGACGGAGCATGTTTGAATCGTTTCGAACCGATTTCGAAACGAACGAATCGGATACAAACCGATTTGGCTAAAACACTCTTTACGCAATCAATTTTCGTTGCTTGTAATTTCAACAAATTGTAATTTATGTAGGCCTAGGCTCACTCAGTGCTCAACTCCTAGACATAGAGTTTGTACTGAGTTTGTAGTTCGAACTCATTGGCCTACGCTCTAAGTAGGCCTACATGAATATGCCTATTCTTGATGGTCTAGGGACGCATTGGACTCACAATGTCTCAAGCAGGTCTAGGGCTATAACTATTCTGCCCACAACGCAACTAACCTGAAAATATAACTAGGCGTAGCCCTAGATATGTAGACGATAAGCGATCTGTTTTAACTGGGCCTAGCCCTTACATATTTTAATTAAATATAAAAAAATAAACATAGTAAATAATTCTCGCGCACTATTACACAAACAAGCGTTGCCATTTTCTTTAATTTCTAAATCCAATTCCAAGGTTGCAAACGGTGGCGGTGGCGCGCCCCAAGCATTTAGTATGCCAAAGAGAATAAGACATAAAGAACTCGCATGAGACGTAGTCACTTCTTTTTTAAACTCTCTTTGCACAAATCTGTGACTGCATTGTCCTAGTTGCAACCCAACAGGCAAATTTGTGACAGATGTAGACTTATAAGTTGAATTCAGTATCATGTAAAATAAAACGCCCTTAATGTACTATCATTCTACATGTATGATACTATAAGTATCTGCATGACAATACAAATCAATCTGAGTATTATTCAAAGGTAAGGTATCAGCCCTCGAGTTTGTATTCTAAAGTCAATGCCCAGCCCCTAGGCCCTAGCATGGCCCTAGTCTTGGGTCTTTTGGAGTCTCTGAATTAATCTTCAGAATACATGTAGGCCCTACCGCACTTCATTGGTCATAAATTTGCTCAATTATTATTTATAAATTTACTGAATCATTATTTACTACTCGTAATTGCATATTTACAGTCAACACACGAGAGTGAGTGAGAGCGCTAGGCCTATAATAATCAGATTTTTGTACAGTAGGCGTAGGCATTAAGTATACTTATATACTTGATGGCGTAGGCCCAGCGCTGCATTGATAAATGTTGAATTACAGCGTACCGGAGGTGCCACTTGTCAGTTCACGTAGCAGTCGGCTCATAAGCTTTCAAGTTTTTCCCTAAATCTTATTCTATGCTTACGGCTTACGTGTTCTAGCTGGCGTCAGACGAAACCAATCGACGAACATTTAAAATCGGACCACGGCCTCCAATTCACCCTGAAATGTCCCACGGGGCAAGGTCCACGTTTCCTCGGCACATAGAGAGCACTAGGGCCGGCCGCGAGATACTCGAATACGAGGATTACGATTCTACAACAGATGAGGAGGGGAATGAGGAGTATCAATTAGAACGGCAACTGCGTAGAAGAGCGAGAAAAGATGCGGTGCCTGATTATGAATCATTGGGTCGAACAGTGCGCCAGGAAATGGATGCAGAGGGCCTTGGTCGGTCTGCCGGTCGTAGAGTTCCGGGAATGAGGCCTGCTGAGAGTGCGAATTACGGAAATTACGGAGGAAATAAACCCGGCATCAGAAAGAATTCTACTCTTGGAGACACTCGAAAAACTACATATAACCTGTTGCTGATAGTAGGAAGTGTTATTTTCGTTTTGTGCGGACTTCTTTACGTTTACAAATTATATAACGATACCCCTAGTCAAGCTGAATCCTACTATGTTGACCCAAAATTTGAGAAACAGTGGCACAAACAAAACGTTGGCCACATGTTAATTATTGGCAAAGATTTTCCATCGCAAACGAAAACCATATGGATAGATTTCTTCTCGGGAGTCAAAAAAGTTCTCGTCGAAAAACCTTCCGAACCGTCCATCTTTCTTCTCCTCCACCACGAAAACGAGATGACTACGAAGTGTCTCGCCGAGAAAGTAGCCGCCGTCGCTCGCGACATGATGAACGTGACGCAACGAGGTTTGCTCGTGGTCGACGGACGAACGCTCGTCACGGACGGGATGGACGATCGCGGACGATTCGTCACGAAGTACAAGCCGCTCGTCGAACAACATCGCGTCATGATCGTCAACAATTTGGAAACGATTCCGGCTGACGTGGCACAAAGTCTTCACGCTTTCTGCGATACCGTCACGCCTTTCGTCGACAAAGCCATTTACATATTCACGTTGAACGTCGATAAAGTGAGTTGGGACGGTATCGGCAATCCGACGCATCTAGCGGAGAGGGAGTTGAACGACGCGTGGAATAACTTGGATAATGACATCCGACAACCGCTTATCATTCGCATAACTGGGGGTCACGTTCACAAGATAAATCCGGAGACGGATTCGAAACAGTGTTGAAATGTAACAAATCGATCGCGTATACTATTTCATTTATACATGCCGTATTTTTTGTACCGTACAAATTAGTAAATACCCTAGATTTGGTAAGAGAAACTACTTGAATTGAGCCACACTTCTGTGGCCACTTTTCTACCTCTTTTCTCTGGCATACATAATTAAAAGGCCAGAGTTGAATTTTCCAATTATACTTGGAATTGTCAATTACATAATGTATTACTGTATTGAAATTTGAAAGACTGTCATATTTTTGTAACCTTGCTGACATTGTACTTACTGCCTTTATTTTGTAGCCTTTAATGTTTGTGTATATAACTTACAATTAGTAATATAATAACATGTCTGTGCAAAGTCTAAAGTTGATGCAGATAAGATCTTGTGGTGGTTTTTCAACACAAAGATTGACCCAATTCGCTAATTATAAATAATTTTTTCTCCGATATTATCTCATGGTTATATCACTCATTGGAATATTCAGTAGTTCAAATTTAAAGTGTGTCGACAGACGTAATTTGAAAGAACAAGTCGGTGTAGCTTCAAGAAGAGGGTTTGCTTACTCCAGAAGAATTGTTTTCAAAGGTAACAATGTGATTTGTAAACAAAATTATAATTTTGGAATATGCCTAGGTTATTGTTCAAGATGTTTGAGGTCTTTACCGGTAATAGATGTTTGGTTGTAGGCCGTTTCTTATGACTTGCAAGATGTAATTGTATACCGTAGCCTAGTGTTATAGCTGGGGGAACTTTTTTCAAAAATTGCATTTACGTGAAAACGACTTAGATTAATTAATTCTTGCAATGAAAAATATTATTGTAGTGATGCTGTGTTATTACTTATCAGTCTATTCATTATTTTCTGGGCATATTCTAGAAATAGATTTTTTTGGGGGGGGGGCCTAGAATATAGAATATTCTAAATATTAGTTCTACATACTGGTAGGCTCAATTCTGTAGGCCCACTATAATAAAATCCATCTTGAAAAATAATCTTGAAACGCTGTCATACTTCGTGTTGATGAGAAGCCAACCGGCGGGATCTTGGCTGTATGTTGGTAACATTGTGTGAGTTCATAGTTGCATATTTATAAATTGGTCTATTCTAAAGTGTTGATGAATAATTTAAGGTTTAAAGATTAAAATTCAGTCATTGTTGAGTATTTATATAATCTGTATTTATATGTTTTGAGATGAATAAATGATTGAGAGTGAACTTCTTACTTTTTGATTACCTCCAATGTCTTGAAAGTCTGTTTTAGTCCTTTATAATAGTGGCGTGCCAGAATCAAGCGCTTTGCTAGCGCTAGGTTGGCCCAGTATACGTCACGGCTAGATCAGCTAGCTTGCAATTCTGGAACGACTACGAGCATCTTTTGCAACTATAGCTGTCAAAGTCATGGCGGAAGATCAAATCGTGTTAAGAACTGCAGTGATTGTATTGAATGCAGGCATTTCTTCTGATTCCTCCTCCAGTGGATCAGAAGAGGATTACGAAGTTTTCACTCTTTGCCAATAGAATTGAATATTTTCAATACCTTTTTGGTCATCTCCTATAACCGCAACGTCGAATTTGTTCCTACAATTATTTACTCATTATATTGAAAAATTCAAACTCCCCATTATTTAATTGCTCTGCAGTACTTTCTCCACAGTTATTGTAATTATTTCATTATCATACTCGATCTGCAGCTCGACCATATCAAGCGACCCCATGATCTTTGAATTGGAGCTCAAAATTATGGCTGAACTAGCAAGTTAGCAACCTTTTTCACCGCTAGATGAGCTATGTCAGCAGACTTAGCAGCCTAAATTCTGGAACGATTTGCTAGATTCTAGCGGAATTAGCCGCTAGAAATTGGAACGCCATTTCGACAATGCTAATCTAGCGCTAGCTAAGCGCCTCATTCTGGAACGCGACTTATGTGGAAGTATACGTGTGGCTGGTAAATGCCGTTAGGTAACATATATGCAGCAAACCTTACATTTATTTGGTTTATTCCTACTGATTTATTCAGAGTAGATCTAGTTATGAGCTTGAATTGAAAAATGTTGACAAAATCCCAAGTGATTAAAGAAACCAAGGAAGCAAAAAATAACCACATAAAAAGTACAGTAAAATCTAATGGGAAAATATATCACCGTACAGGCGTACAGTATAAAGTCTTGTTTTACAGCTCCAACTGATATGATGAAAAATAAGCCATACAATAAGGGTTGTTGGAAATATAATAATGATGCTAATAATTATTACTTACTCTGTACATAGACAATATGACAGGACAAAATAAGAAAAAAGTTCAAAAACAAGAAAAAACAGCGAGTTCCAATCAATTATATTTTAAATTTTGCCACCAACGTAATGTGTGTACAGCGCTAGTCGGATGAACCAATGAAATCCCGCCGTTTTTGTGCGTCGTTTCAACTTGTTGCTTTCCCACTTTACAGTTCGCTGTTTGGTAAGAAGTCATAACCTTACTTTTTTACTAATATGTCGCATTTTCTGTTGGCTTATCAATAAATTTCTTAAAAACCTAGTAATATGTTTCATTGGTTACTTCACTGCCTCGTGAATGGTGCATTGCAATGTTAGCAAAAAGTGGCATCCTAGGCGTAATCGCTGGGTATGTAGGTTCAAATCTGCCAAGATTCTGTAAAAATTTTCAACCCCAGAGTCTCAATGCCAGAGTCATTTAGGCCTAGACATTGAATTTGTAGTACATGGCCTGGACCTAATCCTTAACAATGTCCCTGTGATAGACCTGGCCTAGACTAAGTTACAGGACTGAGGCAGTCCTGTGATTGCCTTTGAAATAAGACTTTTCTCTTCATCTATCGTCTTCTTTTCTCTTCTATTATCTTCTATTACTTTTTTTAGCTTTTTCCATCTCGCTCCTTACATGTGCTTGAAACATCCACAAATGTTGACACCTATGGCAAAGTACACTGTCATGAACATAGGCCCGAAATGACCTCGCAATCGACGCGCCTTTAAACCCTAACACTAACTAGTAATATCTGCAATGTAGGCTTACGTTTGTTTCAGAAATCATACCTCTTCGAGGTATTTACGACGAAACATCTGGAGTGATCCTACCTTCGAACGAATCATGAAATATTACTGCCGCGATGAAAACAAACCGTTTCGTGTATCCGTCGAGGGCAACATTGGTTGCGGAAAATCCACGCTGATGAACTACTTGAGCAACTTCCCCGAGGTCGATGCACATAGCGAACCGATTGACAAGTGGAGAGACCTTGACGGGCACAACGTACTTGAACTATTGTATAAGGACTTGAAACGATGGAACTACACCTTCTCGCATTATGTTCAGCTTACTAGGTTGAATATACAAACGATGAAGACGACCAAGAATGTTCAGATCTTTGAGAGATCTTTACAGAGTAACAGGCAAGTGGATTGACTTGCGACAATTATTTACTATATTGTTTCTAATGTTATGCGATGACAATGCCTATCTAGTTCTAGGTTTTGTGTGGTATGTTACACCATAAGCA
The DNA here is from genome assembly GCA_907164805.1 of Brachyptera putata. Lineage (NCBI taxonomy): Eukaryota > Metazoa > Arthropoda > Insecta > Plecoptera > Taeniopterygidae > Brachyptera > Brachyptera putata. Next base: position 13,717,329 of record OU015473.1, on the reverse strand, counting down.
TTGAGTTTGTAACACTACAAACTCAATGCCCTAGGCCTGTAGCGTATACGTCTTGTCTATTCAATCTATTCAATTATTAGTTTAGGTACCATTTTTAAGTAGGCCTACAGGGTGTAATATATTTATTGAATAGCGGACGGTATTATATTTTACTGTGACACTGATCTTGGCCAAATGGTGTTTGATTTTTGAGATTTTGGTGTTTTCTGAAATATCTTGCAGAATCTATCAGAAAAAGTTGTGTGATGTTGAGAATGATTGGTTTTTATAGCTTTTAAACTCACTTGGTTTTTGCATGTTGCTTGGGAGGGAGGGGTGCAGGAGGGGGTGATATGTCGGTTAGGTTAGTGACGGAGGGAGGGGAAAAAACTCAATTAGACATGCTCAGTGTTTCAGTAATTTTACCCATCACTTATTTAATTCAATTGTTTTGTTCAGGCACGTGTTTGTTGAAATGGCTCGTGATGGAGGTTTACTCCAAGATGTTGAATATCATGTTTTGTGCCGCTGGTTCGATTGGACGCAGAAAAACATGGACATTGACTTGGATTTAATAGGTATGTATTAACGAGTGATGAAACAAAAACTTACAAGTTACTGCAAATACCAGTAGGGTCTACCAAAGCCAAATTATTATTTTCTTTTCATTTTTCAGTTCTCTGTTTTTACCTGATCAGTGTATGGTTTGCTGATTTAATTATGTCTGTAGGTCCCATGGATTTTGATTTGATATTTTTTATATTTCCAAATTCCAAATTAATTTTATCCAAAGGAGGATATTGGTAAATTTGGCTTTAAATTTATTTCCACTGTCAGAGGCTAGATCGCTTTTATAACAAAATTATATGAAAATGACCTGTCTGAATGACGTGATTGAAGTTTCAATTGTAAGTTTGACAAACGAGATAGCCTACGTATAATTGCAACTGGTGTTATTGTAAATTTAATCCAACCGATAGCTTGGTCAGATGAGGCTCTTCAGAAACTGAAGGCACGGGTTTTGTAACCATCCTTTCACCTATCATCACTTCATAGTTTCACTATCAAATCATCGGACTTTTCATGACTTTAATTATATTATGTAGTAGACTTATATTTGATAGTTTTTAGCTTTTCAATTCCTCATTGTCTGTATATCTTGACAAACATCTATAATTTACCCTAGGGGCCTATATATGTATATATATATATATATATATATATATATATATATATATATATATATATATATATATATATATATATATATATATATATTTTTTTGTTGATAACATCAAAACTTGATACAAAATCATTATTCCCCAATCAAGGCTACGGATGAATGATGAGATCGTTTGAATGGGGCACCATAAGGGCGATCTCACCACCCCAAAGAATAATTAAAATATGACTAGGAAAACGCGTTATGTGTTTCCGCGTTGATGGATGAGCTAATAAAAATGAAATTGAATTCTTTCAAAAAGTTATATCAAGTTGATGTTTTGATGGCATTCAAGTTAAAAATCAATCTTTCCATTCGGTTGGTTTATTTCGTAGACTATTCTCATGAAGGAAATATTAGATGCCATTCAATATTATATGTAATATTAGACTCCTTTTATATCCATTACTCATTCTCAATAATTTCTTCGATACCGGTAATAAAGAAGGCCTTGTTTTAATCGTTCTTCATTAATTGGTGACACTTGTTGCTTGGATTTAATTGGTTTTAATAGCTTTGAACGATGTATAAAAATGTCATTATATAATTTTTTATATCAAAACGACCGATTGGATTTCAGTGAAAGTTTGGAATAATGTGTATCATTATTAATTTATTATACTGAAATTCGGTGAAAATTTGAATTTTTTCGAAAGACATTTTTTGTACGAAAATTCTTCTCCAGCTTATACTTATGGGGAATTTGGAAACTGGAAAATTAGTTTTCTCAGAATTGGTGCAACCGATTGCGCATGAAAACAATGGGATTCAAATCAGATGATGACACTTGGGCATGCCAAGTTTCAATTGAATTTGAATTTTCGTTTCACCTGTAGAGCGCGAAAAAAAAAAAAATGAAAAATGTAATTTTTTCTGCGTCAAGTGTAATTGAGTCTTTGCTTTGCTCATCCAATAACTCATTTAACAAACAAATCAAGTCTTAAATAAGGTAGTCATTTCGTCGTTAGAAAACAATTCTAATACTCAAATACTTTTGTAACGTGGATTTTGAATGACAATAAATATTCTATTCTATATATATATAATACATATACATATATCCCTTATAACCTAGCTGTTGGTGGGGCCGTTAAGCAAACAATAACCAATCTAAACCAGCGTCACGTGTTTCAGTATATCTCAGAAGTACACCCGAAGTCGTATACGACCGAATCAAGCGACGTAATCGTCCGGAAGAGGAGTCGATCACATTCGAATATCTCCAACAAGTTCACGACTATCACGAACGGTGGCTCGTCAATTCGAGCGAGAACAAAACGCCGGTGCTGCAAATCAACGTCGATCACGAACTAGCCAAAGTGAAACAGTTGTATCTGGAAAACGAGCAGTACATCCTTGGACAAGTTCAGTTCTAGCGCAACGAACAGTTCTTCTGTCGTAACCTTGTGACGAGTACGAGCGATTACGGCGAGTGCGAAGCTACTTGAATGGAATTTACGAGTGTGCAGTTGTGCGCGGGATAATTCTTGTTGAAGAGTCCATGGGAGTTGATTTAGCGGGATATTAGTTTTTTGGTGATAACTTTTGAACGGTATAAGATTTTCTAATATTTTCTAAAATTCTAATAAAATAGAAATATAGATATTATCAATACCTTCAATGTGGTATACGTTACAGCCTTTTATCTCGTATCACATATTTGTCACACTTATATGGCTAAAAAACACATCTTTGAACCGTATATGCTTGACAATCTGATATGAGATTAATAGTTAGTAGGCCTACTTTTACCATCTTGGAGGTATTGAAAACATCTGTGTTTATCGTTCTATTAGAATTTCGATACCTCATACTGTTCGAAAATTATCACCAAAAAACTGATATTCTTGTAAATTGACTCTCATGGGCTCTTAATTGTCGCAGTTGTGGAACCAACAGCGTACCTCTTCGACCATATTCCTGGACGAGGAACCATTGAGGATCGTTTCGTCATGTTCCAAATGAATATTAGTACATATTTTATTGTAATTGTGTGTTATTGTCAAGAATTTGATCATAGACTGATTGAGGGTTCCAAAACCAATTACCTCATGAGAATTCTTGTGAAAAAATGTCAACAACTTTGATCATTTGAAAAATATAGGCCTAGCCCTAACTACATTAGTATTGGACACAGGTTGTATATGTAGAGAATACATTACATGCCGCAAACTAAAATAGGTGTGAGTCAAAATTTCTCTGCGCAGGTAACGTGTGTTTTTGACACTCCGTTACATCCCAATATTCATTCATTCAGCCGCCCCGGTGGCTAAGTCAACTATCGTTAGCAGTCGAAACTGAAATCACCGTTGGACGTGGGTTCGAGTCCCCCATAAGGCAGGGGTTTTTGTAAACGTCCTTTCACCTATCATTGTTTCATCATCACCCGCTCATTTGTACCCCCGTGTAACCTAGCTGTTGATGGGGTCGTTAAGCAGCGGCGTTTGATTAAATATGTGGGGGGCCCTATCTCAAGTTTGAAGTGTATTATAAAGACTGAGTCTCCGAGAGATGGTCTGTTACCGTACAACTAGGGTACGTTTAGTATTAAGTGAACATTTGTTAGACAAATGTCAAGCTACTAGGTTTACGATTCATTGCACGTTCTTTTAATTACATAGCATTTGATATTCAATATTGATGACTTGAAGTTTGATTTAAAATAGGAATCATTACATATATATTTTTCACTTTTTGTAATTATCATTTAGACTAATGACGTAGGATTAAGTACATTGCCATGTGTTCAATCTAGAGACTAATTGTGTGACCAGCCTTCCAATAGAAATTGGAATGTATAAAAATATATAAAAAAACAATAAAAAACTATTCTATTCTTTTGAACGTCAATATCGAATTAAAATTCTAAAACTAAAATTACCAATGGTAATGTTATTGTAATTGAACGTTCATATTCTGAAGAGTATGTTTATCCTAATCTTTAATTTTGCATTTCGAAACGTTAGCTGAAACTGGAATTTTTTCGTAGATAAATTTAATTAGACATGTTCTACAAGTATCGATTTTGTAGCCTATTACCTACATTTTTCCATTTCTGTGTAAAACCATATTTAAATGTTTTAATACTTACCCTACGTGTTCTTATTAATAAAATAGTTGATTTAAATAGATATAGCATTCTGGTTTTTACTCAACGTTCTAACTGGGGAATATTTGTTCCAATACGTAGCGTTTTAGAACGTTCCTCATTTTCGTAGCCGGCTTTGTTGGCTAACTCTGCCTAAAAAACTGAAGTCTTGTTGAGAGTGGGGCTGAATCTCATACAAGGCCTAGTTTTAATGATATCAGTTTGTGATGGACAATATGAGAGATGAAATTATAGATGACGATACAGCGTAAGAGAAACAATTAATAAGAGAATAACTAGGCAAACGCAGCATTTGCATTGTGATGATGAGCAAGATATCTAGATAAAGTATAATCGAAAACTCTACGCATTTTGATTGATGTAAAATATACTTCTTTCGAGACCAACGAATCTAGGGAGCCGTGAATCTATCACTACAACATTTTTCTGGCAATATTTCTACCTATTCGATGAATAAAAAACATTTATTACACTATTTTCAACAAAACGGCTGGTCCGAATTGCATACACATTTCCAATTTGGTGTATCATTTCCGTGTTTGCATTTGAGGAAAATTCGAATTATATTGGTGAGATTTTATTTTTCAATTTTTTCTGCCCAGTGTAATTTTATGGGGTTTTTAGAAACTTTGAGATGATGTTTCTCAAAAAGGTTTTAACCGATTTGACCCAAAAACTGTACAGTTCAAAGTTGAATAAGTTTGCGTGTACAGAAAAAGTTTCATGTTGATTGGTCGAACCCTGCAACCTGTGCAGTGCTTACAAACAAACCAAAAAAAAAAACACAAATTTCCATAATAGACTGGGATGGAAATCTTTGCTAACGCTAATCTAATAATAATACAGTAATTTTAAAAATACAATACAAACAGCTGTTGAAATACAGACGTCAATCCAGAAACTATCATTATTAAAATGAGTTTAAAACTTACAAAAGCCATCAATTCGTACTGTGCCAGAACTTTTTCTGATGGATATAAACAAGATCTATCAGAAAACACCAAAAACGCGAAAACCGAACACCAATTGGCAAAGATAAGGGTATTGGCTTAAGGTAAATTTTTCTGTCATTGTAATTTTTGTGTCACACGCACAAAGACCAAATTTTTTCAGCAACAATGGTTTCCTCACTAGACCAACCTCACCAAACGGGGATTATTATAATATTCATTACTTTCTCTCCATATAACTTATAGTTATTATTCAAGTGTAATAAAGAAAAACCAAACGTGTGCACCAAAACCAAAACACTCACAAAACAGACATTTGAGAAATGTAACTCTGCTCACGACGTGACCATGGCCGTATGCGCAGCACAATGCACGCAGTGCCCACGGTGGCCGTGCCAGTGATATACTCTACCTAAGTAAGTGTAGCCAATGATGCGCTGTGATACTTTCACTTGGAATGCTACCGTGACATGGTCCTGTAATCCTTATCCCAATTTAAGCCTAGCTGTTACACAATTGGAATTAAACCTTTACTCTACTTTTAATGGTTCTAAATAACTTATTATTGTATTTATAGTCCAAAACAAATTATGAGAAAGAAAGAAAAATTGAAGTTGGAAAATGGAGATGAAAATATGAATGGAAATTGTATGTAAACATTGTCTTGATTATTTACTTTTTTCTTGTGATATTATATATATTTATAATATTACAAGAAAAAGTAAATAACTCGAGTCAGTGTTTACATACAATTTCTTCTACAAGCGAAAATTTGAAAATGGAGATAAAGTAGAAACCTACGCTACCGACTTTTTGAGGTTAGTTCAGGTCATCCAACCACCGGGAGCGCCAAAAGATCATAACACAAATTTAACATTGAGTGAATCATCGTAACACATATCACTATCTTTGCTAGTAGCTCGGCTGCGTCAGTTATGGGTGGAACGTCCAGTAGGCATGACAACGGGGAACGAACAAGAGGCTGCATCAGTGATGGGGGGAAAGTGGAAGCCCGACAACGGCGAACAAGAGGCTGCAAAGAGTGAGCCATATTCAAAGAGTGAGTTAATTCATATTTTCTCAAATTAAAAACAAAAATCAATCATTATCTCTTTCTGATTACTTCTGAAGTTCGGTCATCGGATGTTTCATGTTTTAGTCAATAGCGGCTTGGGAATTAATTCGATCAAACAAAAAACATTAGGCCTATATCAATCTCGAAAAATGTAAACCACAATAGTATATAATACCAATAGAAAACATGAACAAAAAAAGCAGGTTACTATTGCGTACTATTTTTTTCTATAGATACTGAAGCTCCAGCTCCGACGATAGCCGAACTGCCGAAGTACAAGCATGGGTGACACATGGAGTCGTTGTCCTGCTGCAAAGAGTGAGTCATATTCTGTTTTGTGCCACGTGTGTGGGTTATCTTTACATGCGAATAATGACCCGCGTGTTATTTGATTTTAATTCATATTTTCTCAAATTGAAAACAAAAATCAATTATTATCTCTTTCTGATTACTTCTGAAGTTCGGTCATCGGATGTTTCATGTTTTAGTCAATAGCGGCTTGGGAATTACCCTGCCAATCAATACCAACGATTGAGGTTATTTCACTTATTTGTGATGTTGATGACTATTTACAATCAATTTTTTCTACTCTTCACATTCACTTTAATCCTTTTCTTTTCTGGTTGTTTAATCAATAAGTTTGAATCAATCAAAATACAAAAACAGAATGTAATTAATATAATTTGGTCAATCTATATCATTCCGAAATATTTGTCTAAAATGTAACACTGAATGCAAAAATATTTTCTGATAATTTATGGCATTGGTTTGACCAACCTGTATGAAATACAGTGTAGGCCTATAATGGAATGTATAGAAAAAACTATTCTATTCTAAATGTACGGACAAAACAATAGCACATATAGGCGAAGGTCAACTCAACTCAACTTTTTATTGCTACTATCAGAATCAACACATATATAACACAAAAGTAACAAATCAAAAATAGCATACAAATGAGATAAGATGAGATACGAAATAAAATTATCATTATTTTCAAAATAATACACAACAAAATTCCGTCTTCACTATTTCCACAAAGCCACCAACGATGGCTTGACTCTGGGTGTATATAAATTGAAGGCTTTACATCGTGACATTGAAATAATTTACATCATTTATTTACATTGTAATAAAAATAAGGAATGCGTTAGGAAGATATCATAGTACATTCAATTAACGAGATATTTTAACGAGAAAGTTGTAAACCGCTCGGATAACGGAAAAAATGTTGAAATAATTGAAGAATAACAGAATTAATCAATCTTGCTGAGTATGTTCACTCTACTCAATACTTATCAGTGTGATAAATCAATATAAAATAAGTAAAATAATGAATTACCGTCTACGGGGGTGACATGGACTTTCGCCAAATTTTGGGTATGTCGAAGATATAATTCTTAGAAAGTAGCATTTTGTTGACCAAAAGTGATATGGGGTGTAGGAAACGAGCAACATTGAAATTAACAATCAGGGGCGTCAGGACACTTTGAAAGTTGAGGGGAGGGGGGCAAGCTCAACCAATGAGTTAAGAAAGTAAATGAACAAATGAAAGTTTTAAAAAATGACAGCTAATTTTAACATAGTGGGTTTCAACAGGAAACAACAAGACAAATTATGTCTTGATACAACTTTTTCTTACTCCCCCGTCTTGCCCCCCCCCCTGACAAAAGTTGGGTGGAATGCCTCCCCCCTCCCACATTCAAATGTCAATATAAGCCTGAAAGTGAAAACGATAGACCTGGTTTTGGTAGCACACAAACATATTATAATAGTATTTTCACTATAAAATGGTGCTTTTATAATACATATTTTCGTTTAATTAAATTATCTAAGTAACAATAAAAACTCACTGCATAACATTCCCAACGTAATCCGACACATTGAGTTTTGCTTCACTCGTGAGCGCTTGACATAATTAGGATTGATTAAACCTATGCGTATATAAATTTTTATCCTAAACAATCGGATTCTATTATTGCGGTGCCAGGGCCTACTTCAGTCAACAGTGTTGCAGATTATGTATATTTAGACGAGCTTTAGCGAGGATTCAATTCGACGTACCGGTACTAAAAATTATTGGTGTTCATATTCAAGTTTTTTTTTCAAGTTTTTTGTCGGATCTCTACATGTCAAACGGCTACAGCTATCAACTTCAAACTTTATTTCAATATGGTTCCTCATCTAACTTAGATCTGTATAGTTTTGTGGCATTATCGGGTGGTAACTTTATTTTTATGAATTTTAGAAATTTCAAAAATACTCATTAGAATAACACAGCAGAAAAAAAGAAATATTTTTATTTTCAAAAATAGTGAAATTTTGCGTGAAGTTGCGTTACATTTTGATACACACTTCAGGAAATTTTCAGCTTGATCGGGTCAGCCATTTTGAAGAAAAAACATAAAATGTGCTGAATTGGTACCACTCGAAGCAGTTTTTAACCATTTTTACCCATACTATTACTATCCGCTCGTCTAACAACGCACATATGGCGTTTTCCTAGTTCTAAATAACGAATCATTCACTACCTATTTAATCAGGATTCCCAGTCAGACGTAGCTATTGTTTTAGTAAAGCTTTAGCACGTCCACCTCCGCGCACCTTGACTTGTGCGGCTTTCTCAAGTCGAGTTGGCCCGCGGACAGCCATGCTCTGCCTGGCAACTCACTTCACCAAGTCCGCAGTCTGACTTGTGCGGCACGTTATGGCCACTAATGGAGGTCTAATCTTGATTCAAGTAATCGAATTTAGTAATTGTACTTTACAAGTGTAGGTGAAGATCCTGCCGAGTACATAGTAAATTTGTCAATCGAAGGTATAAATCAAATTTGAATTCCGGTCTAATCAGTGAAACAATAGCCTGAATAAAATCAGTGAAGCAATATCCTGGCACAGAAATGATATTTTAACGTAGAGCGGATAGTAATAGTATGGGTAAAAATGGATAAAAACTGCTTCGAGTGGTACCAATTTAGCACATTTTATGTTTTTTCTTCAAAATGGCTCACCCGATCAAGACGAAAATTTCCAGAATTGTGTGTCAAAAAGTAATTCAATTTCAAGCAAAAATTTTTTTTTTTTGAAAATGGAATTTTATTTTTCTCCACTGTGTTATTTTAATGGTTATTATTAAAATTTCTAAAATTCATAAAAATAAAAGTTATTACCCGATACTGCCTCAAAACTATACAGATCTAAGTTAGATGGGGAACCATATTGAAAAAAGTTTGAAGTTGATAGCTGTAGCCGTTTGACCTGTGGAGAACCGACAAAAAAACATAAAAAAACGAACACCAATTCTTGTCAGTATGTCAAATTGAATCCTTGCTAAAGCTCGTCTAACTAATGTGTTAGTTCAAGGACAATGTTAGGTGGAACTGGAAGAGCGGTTGTAAGGCCAACCTCGCCCTTTTGATTGTAAGCCGTAAAATTAGGTACGGCCAAACTCGAGGGGTTTACAACTCGAAAATTTGGTGTACACCTGATTTCAGGTGATTTCAGGTGATTTCAGGGATTTCAGGTGATTTCAGGGATTTCAAGGGGATTTCATGGCAAGTGTACATCTGATTTCAGGAGTTGTTAACCCCTCGACTAAACTGAACAGCCAAAAATTTTGTTGGGGACGATGAAGAGCGAATACAGGAATTAAATCGACTCGGTCATGTGACATGGGCTTCAAGGTACTTTTCAATGGAATGTGCTTGGGTTTCAGGTTGAGTTGGACACCCAAACCCATGTCACATGACCGAGTATGCTTTATTCCACTATTCCGATCTTCAGCCGAAAGTTAGGTGTCAACGTCCCACATCGCCCCATGTGTTTTCTATAACTAGGCCTATGCAGCTTCAACAATTTGATCAAACAAAAAACATTAGGCCTATATCAATCTCGAAAAATGTAAACCACAATAATATATAATAACAATAGAAAACATGAACAAAAAAAGCAGGTTACTATTGCGTACTATTTTTTTCTATAGATACTGAAGCTCCGACGCCGACGCCCCCGCCGACGCCGACGCCCCCGCTGACGCCGACGCCTGAGGAAGTACTTACACTGATGTGGCAGGAAAAGTAGGTCTATAGAAGAGGGGCCAGCGGCCAATGACAGCCATGCTCTGCCTGGCAACTCACTTCACCAAGTCCGCAGTCTGACTTGTGCGGCACGTTATGGCCACTAATGGAGGTCTAATCTTGATTCAAGTAATCGAATTTAGTAATTGTACTTTACAAGTGTAGGTGAAGATCCTGCCGAGTGCATAGTAAATTATTTTGTCAATCGAAGGTATAAATCAAAATTTGAATTCCGGTCTAATCAGTGAAACAATAGCCTGAATAAAATCAGTGAAGCAATATCCTGGCACAGAAATGATATTTTAACGTAGAGCGGACAGAGGCGTCACGCACGGGTAGGCAGGATAGAATATTGCAAAGGCGGCGCAGCCGCCTTTGCAATATTGGCTCAGATTTTTACATATTTCATCAATTTTCCGAAAAATTGATGGAAGTATTCAAAGATTTTGATTAATTGAAAAACAAATATTCACTATTATCGAAATAAAGTATGACAAGTACTATTTAGACAAGGGCGTAGGGCGCCGATAGAGCCATTGGAGGCGGCATTTTCGATCTGACAGGGGCATGAGGCGCTCATGACTTTATTAAAGGCGGCGTGTTCAGGGTTGACAAGGGCGTAGGGCGCCCATAGATTCACCGGAGGCGGCATTTGCCTGGGTGAGTGAGTACCCAATCAACAGGGTTATATTTTGATGTATATCTATTATCAAACAACTTGTGTGGTCATTTTCCAACATTGTTGTACGCCAACGATTCAGTTGACATACTTGTGCGTATTTTTATTATACGTTATGGGTGAGTTTATTACCATTTGATTCAAATTATTCATTCTATGGTACTACATACAGTTACTAACAGTTCTTTATTATACACTCAAGTTCAAGCTTAGAGAAGCATTATCCGCCCTTAAGTTTCTTCAGAACAACAAAACCGACACTTGACAATATCACTGTCAATACCAGGCAACAATGTTATACAGATTTATGACCTATAGACCCCCAGAAGTGTGGTTTTCTACTCGGAAGTAGAAACACTCTAATTGACAATATTGCACGTTCCTTTATTGTTGGCCATGGCCAATGTTGTGACGACTGGTAAGGGTGGTTTTAAAGCTATAACATGTGTAACTGTAGACTACACAAATCAATTGAATTTCTTCGGTTTTTATTTTATGACAGGAAGCAAATTTGTTTTTATTTATTAGATTTTTAAGAAATTGCAAACTGTACCCTCAGCTCCCATTCCATTTTCAATTTCATGGAGGTTCAACAAGACAACAATAAGATATTTAAGCCTAATACATACACATTTATAGTATCTCAATTCCATCCATTCTCAAAATAAGACATTCTGGCTTTAGTTTCGTTCAGTCATCTGTGGAGTGTGCCTGTGAACTGTGGAGTAATCATTCAATTCTGTTCAAATATTATGTTTTCGTAATTTGTTTTTTGTGCTTCTATAATTTCGTTGTTTAAGGTTGAAGAGGGATAATGACAATTCTTCTTTGTGCATACATTTTTCTATTCTATACCTTACATTGGGAAAACGACCGTGAAAGTGCAATTCTATGAACTTATTTTACTGATAATAATAAACCTATACAACAGTTTTCATCTCCTGTCAGAAGACAAACTGTAACGCAAAGAGGAAAATATGGTAAGTTAATCATTTTGATTTATTTAAAATATTCAATATTTTAGTATTAAACCAATAAAATCATGTACAGTTTTAAATTCACATACGTACATTCATTATACGTTTTACTTATACATTTTCTCTCACTCTGAGAAGCCTAACTCTACTTCATTATACCATCATCTACGAAATAGTGAATGTTTTAAATTTAATATTGTTATCAATTTGTTTGTTATGATTTTTTATTTGTTGTCGTATATTTACTATCGTTTTAAAAGTAGCGCATCTTCTTTCTGCACGGGTATAGAATGAAGATTATTGACTTGTATATTCGATACAATTATGGCTGATAATGAACGAGAAAAAAAACGGAAGAAACTTTCGGGGGCGCAGAATCTGAAAAATAAAAATGCACGAAAAGCCGAAGATTCTAAACAAAATAAAGCGTTGTTCAAGTTTTTCGAGAAACAATCTGTTCCTTCCACCAGTGGTCACCGTCGCGAGAATTGGAAGTTTCAGAATCAAACCCCGCTTTTATCAATAAAGATCATCATACAACAGTAGCCGAGTGTCAATCAGGAGTCATTAGTTGTTATGCTCTTGAAACGCATGCACCCAAAACAGATTTACTGTCTGTCCCGGAACCAGAGAGTGTTCAGGACACACCAGTCGGTGCAGAGATAGGTGTCTGTCAACAAGTTCCTACACTTACGCCTTCTTCACCCCCCGTAGCTGCCACTGTAATCCTCGACCCCGCGGGGACCAAACAGTCAATGTGACAATGTTTCTCTCTATATTCAAGACGTTAGTGCAACACCAGAATCAGATGCCTGCCAACCGATCATACAATTCCCGTATAACAAAATTGGTAAAAATAAAAGATCCTTCAATTCTATGTGGTACCTCCGACATAAATGGATTGAATATTCAGTCTCTAAGGATGCAATATTCTGTTACTACTGCCGACATTTTCTAGTGAATAATTCATCTGAAAAGTCGTTCATCACCACTGGCTACAATGATTGGAAAAATATTAGTAAAGCTGTGGAGAAACACGCTAGTTTAGTGTCACACGGGGTCAATTGTGAAATATGAAGGATGGATAGGTTCACGTCAATCAGGTGCTGTGACAGCTAGAATATCATCTCAGATTCAAAACACGATCGTAAAGAATCGAGCTTGTGTTGCTACTCTTACCAGGACGGTTCTATATTGTGCTAGACAAGACATTGGCTTACGTGGTGCATGGCACAGGAAAAACGACTCGGATGTGAGCGATGATGACGACGATGTTCGGGGTCGCAATGAAGGAAATTTTAAAGAATTGTTAGAGTTGTTGAAGTTAGAGAGTGAAGAGGTGAAACAATTAGTTGAGCATTTACCTCAATATGCTAATTACACATCTGGAACCTCACAAAACGAAATCCTCGAGGCAGCGTCACAATGCGTCCAAGACAAAATTGTTCAAGAAATATCCGATGGAAGTGCCGTGTTCAGTGTAATCGTAGACGAAGCGCGTGATACCGCGCATTTAGAACAAATGTCCATTTGCGTTCGATATTTATCAGCTGATGGAAGAGTCTACGAACGTTTTCTAGGATATGTGACCATGTTCAAGATGGATGCCACGTCAATAGCAGACAAAATCATAGAATATTTAGCATCTACACATTTGTCTATAAAAAACTGTGTTGGTCAGTCTTACGATGGTGCATCTGTCATGTCTGGAAAGCACGGAGGAGTACAAAAACTCATCCGTGATAGGTCAGGGAACCCGTGCCCATACGTTCACTGCTATGCACACAGACTGAACTTGGTTCTCGTCGACGTTGCAAGAGGTGTCCAATTAGTGGATGAAGTAATTGGCATTATGGAAGCAATTTACGCTTTTCAATCGGTTTCCACAATTCGACATGAAATGTTTGCTGACGCTCAAAGGGAATGTGAATTACCTATTTTGGAGATTCCCCAGCAATCTGACACTCGATGGGTGTGTAAATACCGTGGCCTGCAGTACTTTGTGACACGGTATATGTGCGTCAAGTCCGCGCTAGAAACTGTAATGAAAAGCCACAAGAAGAAAGAATGTGCAGAAGCCAAAGGTCTTCTATTACAGTTCCTATCTTTTCGTGTGATTTTTGCTCTCGTCTTCCTTGAAGACCTACTCGGGACCGTTAACGCATTATCGCTACAGCTACAAACTCCTAGTCTCGATTTAAATGCCTGCCTGAGTTTGGTGGCAGCCAAAACTGCAATTATTCAGGGCAGTAGAAATGACGTACACTTTGGTGGACTATTTACCAAATCAGTAGAAATAGCAAAAAATGCATCTGTCGAGTACCCTCATTTTACCGTCGACGATAACAGTGATAGCACTGACGAAGTCGAGTCACATGAACCTCGTCAAGGCTTCGCACAACTTCGATCCAAGCGGCAATCTAGTATGCCAACACAACTTACTGATTATTTCGTTTCCACGTCAGCAGGACGAAGTAGAAATAGAGAACAAAATGCTGACAACCTAGTGGAGCAAGATGCCCTGAAAATGAAGTATTTTGAAGTAATAGATACAATTTTAGAAGAGATGAAAACACGGTTTTGTGATAACGATGAAGTGTATCAAGCTGCTGCGTGCGTGAATCCATCCGACGTTGCACATTTCATGGACTCAATTCCTATATGTAATTATGCTCGAACATTCGATTCATTCGAAAGTAAGATACCTGACTTACAACGCGAATGTATCACTGCAAAAGAAATGTTTTGTGGGAGGGAGATTGGATCTCAAGAACTGTATAAACAATTATTAAAACTGAAAAGTGCATTTCCTAACCTCCTGCTTTTTATGCAACATATTTTGGTAATTCCAGTAGCCTCAGCATCGGCTGAGAGAAGTTTTTCTGCCATGCGCCGTATAAAATCGTATCGGCGATCAACGATGGCAGAAAATAGGTTGTCATCGTTGGCTGTTCTATCCATAGAAAGATCACTGAGTTATAAGCTCATGACAAACCCTTCAATAGTCGTGGACAGATTTGCCGCCATGAAGAATAGACGTGTGTCATTAACATTATAGATGTAATTATCATGCGCAGTTGATGTGAACACATGTATGTATACCTATTTTTGGAGTGCAATTTCATTATAGTTTAGAACAATTATTATTACTATTCGACAGTGAAAGTATAAAAGGTTCGCTGGCAGTGAAACTTGTGAAAAGTCACAAAATACATCGCGCGAATTTCTCAATAATAACATTTATTAAAAATGTTACATTGTTGACTGTATATTTGTTACCTTTCGTCGGCCATGTTGGCAATTTGGCATTACGAACCGCATTCTGTTGTTACTTTTAGTGTCGAATGGCGTTTAGTTAAGGAACTACTTTCAAGTATTATTATTCAATCAATATGCCTACTTATTTTGGAAAATTTTAAAAAAGCTTCATTTGTTCACTGTTCGTATTGACCAATATAAGCATACAGTGAAATTATTAATTAGATATGTTCAAAATAATTAACTCATAAACAATATACTATGAAAGAAAATGGTATCGGTAACAAAGAATAGTGAACAAACCACCGATAATATATAGTTGTGAAAGACTTTGGAATTAAAATGAAATACTTTTCATTTTGTGGTACTGATATGAGTTAACTGTGACGATGATTGTGTAAGAATTTTGACTACAAATTTTATATTTTTCAAATATGGCAAAAATGGTTTCAAATATGGATCTCATCTTTCATCCACCGCCTTAATTGGGAACAATGATTTTGTATCAAGTTTCGATGTTATTAAAAAAAATATATATATATTATATATATATAAATGGAATGTAAATACTTCATGAATACATCCAATTGTATAGCCTATATATATATATATATATATATATATATGTATATATACCATACTTCTAGCGATATTGAAAATGTAACAATTGAAGCTTATAGTTGGTTGATTGTAAAAATATTCTTGATTTTCAATTCGTCAATATGAATAATGTGTTATGAATAAGGTATATATAATTGTATAAATATAGATTTTTTTTTATCGAATAGAAGAGTTTGATACTTACGCAACACAATAACAACACAATGAGTTTTGATATGTACGCCTATTGATGATTAAATTCGCAACGAACGAAAAATTGAGGAAGGGTGGGGGCAAAATCAAGAATTATCCTTGCCTACCCTAGTATATTGCTTGCGTGACGCCTCTGAGAGCGGATAGTAATAGTCTGGGTAAAAATGGATAAAAACTGCTTCGAGTGGTACCAATTTAGCACATTTTATGTTTTTTCTTTGAAATGGCTCACCCGATCAAGACAAAAATTTCCAGAATTGTGTGTCAAAAAGTAATTCAATTTCGAGCAAAATTTTATTTCTTTTGAAAATGGAATTTTATTTTTCTCCGCTGTGTTATTTTAATGGTTATTATTAAAATTTCTAAAATTCATAAAAATAAAAGTTATTACCCAATACTGCCTCAAAACTATACAGATCTAAGTTAGATGGGGAACCATATTGAAAAAAGTTTGAAGTTGATAGCTGTAGCCGTTTGACCTGTGGAGAACCGACAAAAAAACATAAAAAACGAACACCAATTCTTGTCAGTATGTCAAATTGAATCCTTGCTAAAGCTCGTCTAACTAATGTGTTAGTTCAAGGACAATGTTAGGTGGAACTGGAAGAGCGGTTGTAAGGCCAAACCTCGCCCTTTTGATTGTAAGCCGTAAAATTAAGTACGACTAAACTCGAGGGTGTTAGGTGTCAACGTCCCACATCGCCCCATGTGTTTTCTATAACTAGGCCTATGCAGCTTCAACAATTCGATCAAACAAAAAACATTAGGCCTATATCAATCTCGAAAAATGTAAACCACAATAATATATAATAACAATAGAAAACATGAACAAAAAAAGCAGGTTACTATTGCGTACTATTTTTTTCTATAGATACTGAAGCACCAGCGCCGATGCCCCCGCTGACGCCCCCACCGATGCCCCCGCTGACGCCCCCGCCGACGCCTGATAAAGTACTCGCGCTTGTGGCAGCAAAAGTAGGCCTATAGAAGAGGGGCCGCCGACGCACTTCTGCCACTCCTGTGGCACCAATGTGTGTGAACAGGCGTGCGCCAGTCATAGGCCACCGGCCCATGACTGGCGCACGAGCCGGAGCCAACGTTGGGCTAGAATAGGCCAACGTAGCGCTCCCTGGGTGGGCAGGAGGCCATCACCCTACACTAAGAGTATAAAAAAATAAAAAAATAAAAAAATGAATTAAAAACGAACACCAATTTTTTCAGTATGCCAAATTGAATCCTCGCTAAAGCTCGTCTGAAAATCCAGAATACATTCATCACCAACTATTTTCCTATTCATTTTTGATATCAACAAAATGAGAATTTGTTATTCATTCCAGTCGGTTATCAAGAATACAGCACAATGAATATATAGAAGAGGGGCCAGCGGCCAATGACTGGAGGAACAGGCCTGCACCCTACTACCAGCGTCGTCTGCGTCGAGATAGATAGATTGTTTTATTTAGCATTACATGATGATAAAATATAATAATAATAACATACAAAGGTACACTTAACAGCACAAATAATGGGATTTTATCAGGTAGTATCGCATTTCAGACTGGTTTTTACAGCCCTGTGATTGGCTGATAAGGGTTGAATACGATGACAAGAGAAGCATATCACGTGATGTCCAAAGGTTGAGCTGTCGACTGACGATGATGGAATATACAGCGTATAGACTGGGTTTTATCCTAATATGTCCATGCAGTTTGTCTATATGCTATAAAGAAATTGCAATCAGAATCAGACCTAGTGGAACTCTTTGCGAAAATGAAAAGAACGTATGAGAGTTGATTCTGCGAATTTGACGTGTCAATTTGAATGTTGTGATCTGCAACTTCAAAAAGTGATGATGCACACTTTCAAAGCGCCATGGTGCCAATGGATGACATTTTTCAAAGTATCATATTAGGAATAATTGCTTGAAATGTGCTGAATCGAACGATATATTCGTCCCTTATTTTGTTCCCTCTGTCCCTTCCTGAGAAAATGGATCTCACCCTAAATGAAGAACAGCTATAACACATTTCATTTCACTTTGATTTATTCCTATCTTTGGGGGTTGAATTCGTTGATTTTGGTTCGAGTAATTTTGAGCTCTCCATCAGAACTGATTTTTTGAAAATAACATTCCGTAATATTTTTTTCCCAAGTCCAGTATTTACGCTTTACAGCTACTCGCATTGATCGAATGTTTAGTACAACACATTACGTTTACTTTACAATAAAGCTGATACTTTTCTGTGCACTTCAAGGGGCGAGCAGTATTCACTGGTTTAGTGATTGTTTTGAACAATGCATTTGTCACGTCGAGATAGACCTATGTTTTTTTTTAAATTTTTGTCGTTATCTTCTACAAGAATATACTTCACCCCAATGAAAAATGATGATATTTGCATTGAAAAATAGTATGTGATTTTATAGGATGACCGCAGGGTTTATCTACCTCGATTACTCATTTCAATTAATTAATTCATATTAACATCAACGCACTGTAGTGATATCCAAGATCTATTAACGTCAGTGAATGATGAATGAAATAACGGGATAGTGAGAAGGTAGCGGTCGTGGCCTGTACTGTAGGAACCATACCAGCATAATTATAGCAAGGCAACAGTGAGAAACCACCAAACATTGCGTGTAGACTTGATTTTCTTCCAGTAACTTCTCATTGGAAGTACCGTAGTTAATGTAGTAGATATTTATTCTAATTTATTCTTATGATATTGAACACAATCGATTCCTCCCTCCTCTCCTGCCTTGTATTCGTTATACTGAATATAAAATTATGAGATCTAATTAGAATAGAATTGAATTATTATAAAAATATGTCTTCATATCACGAATTTCAGCTCCTATTGTTATGTAGACTATATCACATCATATTTTATTTCCGATTTTCAAAAATTTCGTCGTCTAAGATAATTTTTGTTTTCATCTATATTTAACAGTATTTGCATCACATATTTTGACTTCTATTCTTACATTGTTTCGATCTTTCACTTTTATAGACAAATCTGTCAATGTCTTCAGTGCATTTCTTGTCAGACATATGCAAGACAATGTGCATACTTTCCATTGATCATATTAGCTGCGTTCTTCGTGATCAAGAAAACGTGTGGCAATATTGTTACAACCGGAATTTGAATGTTACCATCTAAAAGGATTCGAAGGAAGGGTGTAGCCAATAATTTATAAGAACGCTTACCTATGAATTAGCGAGAGGTTGGTTGTAGGATCTTAGGGTTAGTTACAAATCTATATGTTATTGGACCTTGAATAATAAGTGTTTATTGAATAAAGATAATTTAGAGTACAAATGCCGAAAGAGGTTATGAAATGAACCTGTCGTCTATCAATACTAAAATTTTAACGAACCGACGACAAAAGAAACTAGAAGTTAAAAATAAAATGGTCAACCAGACCAATACTTAGCCACATGGCGAAGACCATTGCCCGAAAGAGTACGTCGATCGGGGACAGTAGCACGCCAAGATGTTAACAGCGGCTCTGTGATTCTCGTCTTCTGGTGTCTTCTCAAGAGAGCGAGTTCCCTCATCACACACGCTGTTATACACACACACCTCACTTGTTGTTAATACGTGTCCGGTCTGTCGAGAGGGACATTTACGCTGACCAAGTAAATGTATAGTTCATTCTCCCTAACGACAGACGTCGGAGCAAAACGTGTGAAAGATGTTGGTAGTGGTTAATGGTCGATTAGAATAGAAATTATGATTAAATAACTACAGTAGTTTAGGCTACTGTGACAATATCCTTAGATGATGGATTGGCAGAGCCCTGGTTAAACAGTCCAACAGGCCGTGGTGGTGATCCTGTTAGGAGCGCTGTTACCAACAAGGAGATGTCATCTGCCAGATCACTGTTGCAAGTGAATGCTGCTAGGAGCGCTGAGATCAACAAAAATTCTGATTTTTATCATTTATTTTCATTTAATATTCATTTTATTCTTATAACAAAAATATAATACAGGTATGAAGTTAACAATTTAAAAGTCACTATGTAAGAAGCCCTATGTAAGAATGTAAGATGATGTAACACTATGTAAGATGTAAGAAGTTGGAAACTGATTGACATTTTTTTTTTTCATACATAACAGTACAGAAAAATCAGAATTTGAAAAGTTGTAGAATTGTTGAAATATCCAAGTGACATGTTCTGTGAAATAAACCTAAATGATGACAGCAAAGAATAAGTGAGCGTGAGGCACAGAAAATGTATACAATTTATACAATTATGATTGTTAATGGTCTTTCTAGAACCTGACTATCTAGAGACTACTTTATCTATGATAATGTTCATAATCAATGATGTACAGCTTGAAGCAAAAGTAAAAGTCTGTTTTTCTGACGACTGGAGGGTAGGCAACTTGTCAGCCAAACCGGCCAAACGCTAGAAACCGGTGTGGGGGGTCAGGCCAGGATCCAAAGTCCATATGCAGGTATACTGATGAAATAGGAATAACATTGATTACATGTATCACAGTTCGAAATATGAAGTGAAATATTTGTATAATTGAAGATATTTATAGTTTCTGCTACTGAGATAATGCAATCAGGGCCGGCTCGTGATGTTTTTGCGCCCTGGGCGACATATGAGTGGATTTTATAAAATCTAGGAAGAAGCTTGAGACGATACGCGATCCTAGTTTGCCGATCGCGATGGTGATGGAAGGGGACAGGGGATATTAGTGGAGAAGAAAATGTCATATACGAACAGTGGTGCAAAGGCCCGTTGATGCGAAGCCGGTGACCCGCGGGGGGCAAGGGGGGAAGGCCCCCTTCTAGCCCCGCAGGGATTTTTTTAAAAATTGCACCTCTTTTAATATGATTTGACGTGTTTCAGATGAGATGTAGATGTCCAAATTAATTTTTTAATAGAACTAGAGATGTCTAACTGATATTTGCCAATCACAGGTACTGTTACTACAGAGTCCCATTCCCCGTGCAAGGACTCAATTTTGAGCCCCTCAAACTAGGTGTGCATAGTGAAAGTGAATGCAAGTGAAGTAGGTATGAAGCCCCGCAGGGAATTTTTTTAAATGTTCTCTTTTTATGTACGACTATACAAGTTTTGAGAACTACACGAAATTTCTGGAAGTCATGGATTCTTTAGTGTGAACGCAACGTGGAAAACGTCCTAGATAGCGCTAGTTCGCGCTAAGCAACTATAATCTTCTATTGATGTGGAGAGATTATTCAAATCGATAGTCGTCTATAATTGATATATAATTCAGGAACGTATTTTGCCATTAAAGCGCCAGTATATTTTTGCGCCCCTGGAAATGTTGCGCCCTGGGCGGCCGCCCAGGTCGCCCAGCCCACGGGCCGGCCCTGAATGCAATACTTGCAGAACATTGGACAAGACGCAACAGCAAATCCAATTACAATTTCGAATAACTTTTTTCTGTACAAAAACTTGTAGTTACGTTGTTACATCAGAAATAGGCCATCTGTTAAATATGGTGATTGATTAGAAATAATATATATATATATATATATATATATAAATATATATATATAAATATATATATAAATATATATATATATATATAAATATATATATATAAATATATATATATAAATATATATATAAATATATATATAATAATATATAATAATATATATATATATTTATATATATATACGGTATACATTTTTTATATATACAAAATCAATGACA
Source organism: Brachyptera putata (assembly GCA_907164805.1). Classification (NCBI taxonomy): domain Eukaryota; kingdom Metazoa; phylum Arthropoda; class Insecta; order Plecoptera; family Taeniopterygidae; genus Brachyptera; species Brachyptera putata. The sequence goes on along the minus strand of OU015473.1, from coordinate 13,695,488 downwards.
AACAATTTTTCAGAATTCAAACTCAATTCATCAAGCGTGCCATTTTAGGAACATGACAATATGGTTTTCTTTCGCACTTTTAAATCGATTATTATCTATCTCATCTCAAAAATATAAAATTCCGATCCGATTTTCCGTAATTTGTTAAATATATCACCAAATTGGATAATACATTTAAGGCTTTTTTTGTTAGTCAAGAGCAACGACTGTGTCTTTTCATCAGAGTAAAATGCATGCTACTCACCCATACACAAACACGCTATTCCTCCTCCATCATTTTTTTCACAATTTAGCGGAACATCTGATAGGCCTATCATAAGTTCTATTTTAACGAATAATTTGTATCAGGAATTTTTGTTGAATTTTGCAAGTATATTTTCATCATATTTGTTAATTGTGCATTCGGGTTTTGAATTGTTTCGGGTCCTTTGTACCCTGATTGACAGGCTGAAATATACATTATCTGTGCAAGTGTGAAAATCATCTCCCAACCTGTAAGAATTTTAGTACCAAATACTTGGCTCTGATTATGTATTGAATCTATTACAAACAAGGGTGAGCGCGCTCACCCTTGGACACCCTTATATAGAAAAGAACCTTAAGTTGATTGCTTCTATTGACAGAAAACCTTAAATAGATTCTTCTGTGAAAATAAATTCTCAAATTGATTGTTTCTATTGACAGAAATCTTAAATACATTGCTTATATTTACAAAAAAACTTACATGGTTTCTTCTATTGACCGAGAATCCTGAATTAATTAAATTCCATCAACAACAGAATATAGTTCCTTTAGTATTTTGCTTATAGGCCTATTAATCTGAAACTTTTATTAAATGCTTCTTTTTTCATGTTGCTTGACCTCACCAACAGCTAGGTTATAGAGGGTACAAATAAGCAGATGATAAAGAAACGGTGAGGTGATGATAGATGAAAGGACATTTAAAAAACCCTAATCTTACGCAGGATTTGAACCTGCAGCCCCGGAACCAGAAACAGATACGCTTCCTCCAGACCTTGATGTATATATATATATATATATATATATGGTAGTACAATTTTTGCGGTAATGCCACGCTGCTCACATTTTTCATGTCGACGTTTCGGCGGAATTTGCTCCGCCATCTTCACCGGACCATCGACCCAGTTGGATCTTTCCTGAAGATGGCGGAGCAAATTCCGCCGAAACGTCGACATGAAAATGTGAGCAGCGTGGCATTACCGCAAAAATTGTACTACCAACTACCATAGGCCACGAGAACCTACGTAAGCATATATATATATATATATATATATATATATTGCTTCTAGTGGAATAAAACCTTGTATTGATCTCTTCTATTTACAGAAACACAAAAAAAAAGTTTAACAGCAATATTTGTATGTATAGTGGTCTCAGTTTTGTGTATACCACATATTGTGTTCATATAATCAACATGCATATTATTTTCAAAACATGTACAAATGGCCTTAAGTCCATTCATATAAGCGCGTTAATGATACAACGATTCAACTTGAACTACACGATACACAAAATTACAAAATGTTTCGCAATTTTATTATTTAGATCCTATTTTGGCTTCATTGAATTCAAATTACTCGATCATGATATATTTGTGTTGGACGTTATAACACGGAGAGCTGCGTCGCCTTTCTCGTCATGATGCGAAGGTGACATTGGCGGCTCGCAGGTGTTCACGTCCTCCACGGACACATTCAAGAGAAGCCTAGTCTTTGAATTGTAGGTCAACTTCAATTAGAGCTCAATTATCTTGTACATTAAATGACACTGATAGTTTCCTTGATGTTTGCTCATAGGCCCCCCCTATAGCACTGCTTGCTTGTCGATTGTTGCTGATTGAATTGAAAGAGGTATGAAAAAGGTAATGTAATTATTATAACAAATTCATTTAATGCCAGGAAATAAAATGAACAAAACCGTTGCTTATAGAACCACAAGTGGCCGGTATTGAATTATAAAATATTTACGCTGGCCTATGTGGACAAAAGTTATTATCGTTCCATGTTAGACCGTAACCAATTACAATTTCAAAGCGCTTAAATTTATAATATACGTAGAAAACCAGCGATACTATTACGCATAAAAAAGTCAGCGGATTTTGAAAACCTATTCTATTACACACTGGGTGTGATCATAGCAGTTTTTTCTCCAATTTGTTACTCAGAAAATATACAGGCTATGTGGACAAATTTATGAGTACCGGTATGTAGTCGAAGATTGTAGAAATTTGCATAACCCAAGCGCAATAATTTTACAGAGAAATTTACATACATACATACATTTACATAGAAATTCAGCGATTCTAAGCGACGAATAGGTGTTTTTGGTCCCTCTTATTTCAGCCAAACATATAAACTTGTGTGTTTCCATTTCCACAGTATGGTGAGACAACCACAAACAAACAAGTTGACCCCGCCCTTTAATCCTATTCCAAACCAAGTAATTGACAAAAGAGGAAATAACGTTACCATCCAAGCACCTGCTGGAGTTCAGTACTCGAGGAACTCTACCTTCCTTAAAAGATTTCACACAAGTCCTAGTATCCCAGTACGAGACACACGAGAGACCGAGCCGCTGACCCAGAAGGACGAACCGACGTCTCGAGAGGTACAAAAATCACCTTCGACGCAACCGCAGAGCCGAGATGTAGTTAATCCATCCGAGCCGCTACCGAGGAACCAAGATGTTGTATCAGACCCTTCTGAATATACCGAGAGCTGTTCTGAGAGACCTCAACGTCAGAGGAGACTACCATCCCGATATCAAGATTAAGATTATTATAATTCTGGACATGTATTAATTTAAAGTGTGAAGTGAGAAAATGAGAAATGTGTATTACTTTATTATTTATATTACTTTATTATATCGAGTTACCAAACAGGGTACCTTAAAAAAAAAAAAAAGGAATTTTGTTTTAAAGGAGGGATGTAGTATCCTATAGTCTCTTACTTGGACTGACATTTATTATATTATTATGTGACTCATTGGTTGCTCATCATAGTTGCTCATGTGACCCTGAATACTTTTGTACCACTGCCATGAGCTGCAAATCAGTTCAATCTGGGAAGCTGTGGTGACAAGACATAGAATAAATACTTTGTACAAATCACCATGTGTTGTTTATAATTAACAATTTACCTTACCATAAATAAAGTAAAGTTGTTACAGCCTTGATGCACAAAGAATCACAGATTCAATGAATCACAAAGATTCAAACCCCCATAACATCATAGTCCCTACAAATCATAACACCAAGGATAGCACCGCTACAACAAATCCAAGCAACGATCCTGCCACCGCACCCTCACCCCCCAGCGCCAACCCAGCTGTTCCTAACCCCAACATTACTACATCATATGCTAACGCACCACTCACCACAGAAGTCACAACAGTCCGCCAACAACCCGCCCGTCTCTCAAAATCCCTTCATAAAATTATCCCCACTAAGACAAGGACAACTTTTCCCCCAACCCCTCTTCCCATCCCCAAACCCTAACCCCTCCCCACCACCATCAATCAAGCCATACTAAGACAAACCTACCCCACATTTCATTCATAAACATTCAATCCCTCACAAATAAATTCGAAGAACTAGAATTATACCTATCAAATTTCTCACCAGATATCCTCTGTATCGCTGAACACTGGCTTCCTCCTACCTTCCCCCTCTCAATACCAAACTATTGTAACCCCAGCATATACCATCGTTCCTCCCCACCTTCGTCCTCTCATAGCTACGGCGGTGTAGCTATCCTAACAAAATGCCACCTTAACTCATCCCAGATTCCTGACATCCATACGAACTGCGAAGATAAAACCTTCGAATGCACAGGCATAACCATCTCATACCCAGGCTTAACCTACATCATACTCACCATATATCGATCTCCCACAGGGAACTTCACAACTTTCATCAACGAGCTAGATTCCACCCTAATTTCTGTAACCAAATGCTTTCCTAAAGCTGAACTACTCGTGTGCGGCGACTATAACATCAACCTCCTCCTACCTAGCACCCAGAAAAACCAACTCCTAGACATCCTTCACTCCTTCAACCTCCACGAAACGATTTCAACTCCAACCCGCATCACATCTTCAAGTGCAACACTCATCGACAACATCTTCACTACCCTAGACCCTGCATCATTCATTTCATCAACCCACGATACAGGGCTCTCAGACCACCTTGCTCTTAACCTAAGACCCTCATCACCCAACCCTCTACCCCAGAAACAGTGGGTCCTAAAACGCACATACAGTGAATCTAATATTGCGCTCTTCATGCATCTCCTAAGCATGGAACAATGGACATCCCTATATTCCTCTTCCGGCGTAGACCCCACGTATCTTGTTTTTCAATCTATCTTTCTAACTCATTTCAATTCTGCCTTCCCCCTCCTGAAGAAAAAGGTACGCAAAACTAAGTCCACCCCTTGGATAACCCCTGCACTCCTTGCTCAGTCCTCCGTACTCCGCAATCTACATTCACGCTGTAAACTCCTTCCCTCTGATAAAGTTCTCAAGAACCAATATCGCCTCCTCAAAAAGACCTTCTCCCGCTCACTCCGTGACTCTAAACGCTCCTTTAATGATAACACCATTGCCTCCTCCAATAACAAAAGTAAAACAGCTTGGTACATTATCAAATCCCAAACCAAAGCCCCACTACCACCCACGTACCTCTCACTCCTTATCGATGGTCGCAAAGAGAACAACCCATCCATCCTATCAAATTACATGAACTCCCACTTTATAAAATCCAGCAGACTTCCTCCAATACCAACTTCTGCTCCACCAACTGAACCAGAGAACTCTATCAAACGTCCAATCTTCCTCTTCCCCACTAACCCTACCGAAATCATTCATATGTCCCAACAACTCCTTACCAAACATTCGAGTGGTTCAGATGGAGTTCCAGGTTCTATCATTGCCAAATCCATCACTCAACTTGTACTACCTCTCACACATATCATTAATCTTTCCCTATCCACAGGATCCTTTCCTTCTCCACTTAAAGTTGCCATAATTCTACCAGTCCATAAAAAGGAAACAAAAGTGACCACACTAACTACCGTCCTATATCTCTTCTCTCCTCTTTCTCTAAGCTTTTCGAATACATCATGCACAACCGCCTCACCTCCTTCCTTAACAAACACAATATCCTGTCCAATAGCCAACATGGCTTCCGTTCAAACAGATCAACCTCCACTGCCATCTTCTCTTTCCTCACAGACCTCTATGATACACTGGATCGCCGTGACAATTGTCTAGGCATCTTCTATGACCTGAGCAAAGCCTTCGACACAATCGACCACTCCCTACTACTATCCAAACTACAATCTCTCGGCATTCGTGGTATGGCTCACGATTGGATAGCATCTTTTCTATCTGGTCGCACCCAATTGGTTCAAATACACTCAGCCAACTCCATAACTCCTCACCTCTCTCACCCCCTTATCATCCATAACGGAGTCCCTCAGGGATCGGTATTAGGTCCTCTACTCTTCCTCCTGTATATCAACGACCTCCCCACCCACCTCTCCATAGGAACTTTAACTATCTACGCTGACGACACCAGTCACCTACTCACTTCTCCCAAACCCGACAAAATATCTTTAATCCAATCCGCAAATACCCAAGTCACAACAATGTCTTCCTTCTGCCTAAACAATAGACTAGCCTTGAATCTTACAAAAACAGTATTCTTGAACTTCCACTCCCAATACACACCCCTCAACTCAAGTCCCCTCATTCGTCTCAACCATAAAAGCATTTCCTCCACCACGGCCACCAAATTCCTAGGCCTAACACTCACAGACACCCTCGACTGGTCTCCCCACATTCACCAAACCTCCTCCAGAATAATAAGTGGGTGCTTCATGCTCCGCAAGCTAAAGCTTCTCGTCAACCCCTCTACTCTTCTTTCTGTCTATCACGCCCACATCCATTCTCTCATCTCCTACGGCCTCCTTTTCTGGGGATCATCACCCGCATCCAACCGCATCTTCATCCTCCAGAAACGCGCAGTTCGAATAATTGCAGGACTGTCGCGACGCCAATCATGTAAACCCCATTTCTCATCTCTCGGCATCCTTACACTCCCCTCAACTCTAATTCTAACAGCAGCCTTGTACGTCCGTCAACACCCCGAACTATTCCATCTCAACTCTTCCGTACATTCCCACTCCACTAGGACAAACCAAAATATCTATATCCCTCCACATAACTTCTCCCAAACTACCAATAGTCCCATAAGACTATGCTCCACCATATACAACAAGCTCCCACCCTCAATCAAGTCTTCCCCCTCAATCAGCTCTTTCAATTCCTCCCTAAAAACATTCCTCAACACAAATCCTTTTTACAGTATAAAAGAATATCTCTCCTACATCCCATAAAAAAATACTCGTTCCCTCGTTCGAGTATTGCGTGAAAAATATGATTTTATAATGAAACAAAATGCAGTAATTTACCCATATCAGTTAAATTTAATCCGTCCTCAAGTATACATAACTTCAAATAACGATTTGTTCTTACCATAGCCTGTTCGTCTTACTTGTTCAGTTTATTTGTTGTGTTTGTTCTGTTCGTTTCGTTTGTTCTGTTTGTTTGTTTGTCTCTATCTATGTGTTATGTATCTCAATGTTATAGTTCGTATTTTATGTAAAACCTATACTTATACTATGTAAAAGTCAAATAAAGGTGATAACAACAAAAAAAAAAAAAAGAATTACTAAATGAGAACAGAACACAAACTTCTAAGATCGAACTGTTAATCGGTGACATTAGCGAATGCAAGAACGAAAATGAAATATTGAAGATAGAAAACGAGAATTTGACCACACGAGTCAATGATTTGGAACAATATTGCGTAATCACAATATCGAGATTCAGGGTGTTCCATACCACGAGAAGGAAGACGTGTATCGCATCGTGGCAAACATCTCAAACCTCTTGGGCTGTCCGATCAACGAAGAAGATATCGATGGATGCCATCGTCTTGGCTTAAGAAACGGAGCGTCCAACAAACCACCCCCAATCATTGCAAAACTGTTTTCGCGCCGACATAAGGAGAGTATTATATACGGAAAGAAAGAAAAGAAAACACTACTTGCGAGTGAGATAGGCTATAAATCTACAGATCGCATCTTTGTAAACGATCATCTCACTAAAAGTAATAAAAACTTGTTTTGGCTCAGTCGTAACGCCAAACAACAACTTGGATACAAGTTCACGTGGGTAAAAGGAGGCAAAATTTATTTACGCAAGGACGAGCAATCTCCCGTGATAGCAATAGTAAAGCCCTCTGATATTCCACTAAAGTAAACAATATATTCTAAATAGCCTAATAATAATAATAATAATGAAAAAAGAAAAAAATCCCGTGTACCAAAATCAAATTGTTACTGACGTGTTTATATATTAATCATTATGCGAGATTGGACTGACCTTATAGAAAATAATAGTTATAATAACAACAATATTCTTCGTCATATTTCAGAAGTCAACGCATTGTATCATAATCATACCGAGTTTAAAATAATGCATCAAAACATTAGAAGTATCCGAGTTCACTTCGATGAACTCTGTATCATTTTCGAACAACTTCAATTTAAATTCGACATCATTGTATTAACAGAAACACACTTAATTACAAATGAAGCGTTTCTTCAATGCCAGACACACAAACGCTGACGGATTAGTGGTACTTGTGAATAATAACCGTATTAGTGAAATAACTATTGAATCTGATTGTTTAACAGAAAATGCGAATTCTGCTCTTCTTACATTCACAATTGAGAAGGAAATATACTCTATTCTTTCTATTTATCGCTCCCCTTCTAGAAACACAGCAAACTTTGTTAATGAATTGGAATCAGCCATAACTAAATTACCGCAATATACCTATCAATTGATAATACGCGATATCAATATTAATATATTAGGAGATAATTTGACTCAAGTTCAACAAGACTACCTCAACTTGCTATACTCGAAAGGTTATAAAAGCTACGTTACTGCCCCCACCAGAGAAATCGCACAGAGTAAAACATACATAGACCATCTATTTATTAAGACAAAACGAACAAAACACCCTATAACATGTATATACAAATCATCCATAACAGATCATTATACACCATCATTTTCAGTTGGAAAACGGATAACAATAACAGTCTTTTAAATGTAACACACCCATCTTTAAATCAGAATACCCAAAATAAACAAATTAATAATATACAAATATTAAATCTGGATAAATTAAAGACGAGTTTGGAGCATGAACTGTGGGAGGATGTATACCAGATGTCAGACGTCAACAGTGCATTCAATAATTTTGATAAAAAACTTAAAAACTACATTGACAACTTGTTTGACAATAGACAACTTAAAAATAATGCCAAGTATAAAAAATTAAACCCTGGATAACAAGAGGACTAATTGTATCGATAAGAAGAAGAGATAAAATGCATTTACAAATTAAAAAATTAGATTCGAATCCAAACATAAATAATAATTATGTATTAAGATTAAAAGAAAAATATAAAATATATCGTAATTTTTTGACTAAACTAATATTCAAAACGAAAAATGAATACTATGCCAGTAGAATACAAATAAATGAGCACAATCCAAAGAAGATTTGGAAATATATCAACGAAATATCTGATAGAAAAGTGAATGAGACTCACACAACTATAAATAAAATTGAAATAAATGGAGAAATACGAACGATCCGCAAATGACAGCGGAGGCAATGAATAACTATTTTTCTAATGTTGGAAGAGACCTTGCCGATAAAATATTGAATCCGAAAATTTCCTTAATAATAGAGGTGATAACAATTTAGAATATATCCCTAGAAACGAGCACTCTATGTTTTTAACCCCGATTAACCAAACAGAAATTATAGAAATGATAAATACTCTCAAAAGCTCTTCAGCACCCGGCTACGATAATTTGTAAGCGAATACAATTATAGCAATAAAACATCAAATAGCAAGCCCTCTTAAACACATATTTAATCTATGCTTTGAAAATGGAGAGTTCCCTCAAAATTTGAAAACTGCTATTATTATACCCATATTTAAGAAGAATGATAAAACCAAACCTGAAAACTATAGACCAATTTCGCTTTTGTCTCATTTAGCAAAAATCTTGGAAAAATGTATCAAAATCAGACTAAATTCTTTTCTACTAAAATTCAACTCTCTCCAAATCAGTTTGGATTTCGATCGGGACTTAGTACAAATGATGCAATATACAAAATCACTAGTACCATTTACGAGTCATTGGATAATGACGACAAAGTTCTCGTAATATTTTTAGACCTAGCAAAAGCCTTTGATACAGTTGACCACGAAAGACTTTTACTAAAACTGGAGAGAATAGGCGTACGAGGATTAGCACTTACGCTATTTAGAAGCTACATTTCAAATCGTGAGCAGGCTGTGAAAATTGACACAATTACAAGTTCTAGAAAAATAATACAATATGGAGTTCCACAAGGAACTGTTTTAGGACCAATTTTATTTATAATTTATATAAACGATCTTTGTAATTTACATATTGATGGCAAAATAATAACGTATGCAGACGATACCGCTCTAGTTTTCAAAGATTCAGACTGGGACAAAGTATATGATTAAGCTAATCAATCACTCAGACGTATCTACTCCTGGCTCAACAATAACATGCTAACACTAAATAAAACTAAAACTATCTATTCACCCATCACTATCACTTCAAAAACGCAACCTTCAGACGATAAATCATTAGAATTACACTCCACCGACTGTCCACCTAATTCACAATGTGAGTGCTACGAAATACAGAAGGAAAACAATATAAAGTATCTTGGAATAATAGTTGATAGAAATATCAGGTGGAAAGATCACATCAATGCCTGCGTCAATAAAATACGTCACCTACTGTACTTCTTCTATCGACTAAGGCATATACTTGAAAGATCCTTGCTACTGCAAGTGTATAGAGCTCTAGCACAATCGATTTTACAATATCGTATAATTGGCTGGGGCGGTGCCTATAAAACAAATATATTACCACTCCTGCAGATTCAAAAACTTTTGCTTAAAATTATACTGAATAAGCACATACAATACTCCTCTAAATTAACTTTTGAAAAAACTAACATGCCAGATGTAGAGAGAATCTATTTTAAAACAGTAATTCTACATACCTATACACATATCAGTTATTATGAATCAGATAAGAAACCCCTAACACACAATACCAGATCAAATAACCAACTAGCTCACCAATTTAATTTAGAAGTACCCAGAAGATGAGCGTATTGGACAAAAACATGCAGATTATATAGGGCCTTTCATATTCAACCGCCTCCCATTATATGTGAAACAATGTTATACACTCTATTCATTCAGAAAGAATTTTACTTCATGGCTAGCTGGACCAGATATTTCACAAATTGTACTTGAACTTAATACCGAATGAACTTGACTTTTAATCCATTCAAGACTAGTTTACATGACTATAGGAGATATGAGTGAACCTTGATTTATATTCTGATGCAATAACAGAAAGTATATAGATTGAAAATCATTTAATAAAAATAGTATATTTTCCTATATTTACATGTGTATGTATCTTGCATATATTAAAATTTGTGTATATTATTATTTTAATGTCTCACGTTCTATAAATCTTTAATTCTTTAACTTCAAAATATAAAATGATGAAAAAAAAAAAAAGATAAGACTAAAATTACCATTTCGACATATTTATCTCAGACAGCCCGCACACAAGAGCTCTCTCTTACGCGGGCTTCTTGTTTCAAAATTAGATTATACTTGAATTAAATCTCATTCTTGAAATGAATCCATTTCATCAATTCATCAATTCCACAATTTTTCTTCAAAACTCTTCTAATTAATGTATATATTCATAGATATTTATAGAATTGAGATCACTACAAGGTAACAGGTATTATTAATTTATCATTATCGTATAACTTTAAATGTATGTATATATGTATTATCCACGCACGGCTTGTAAACAAAGTTTGTAAACAAGAATAAAATGATATATAAATGAAAATGAAATGAAGACTTTGAAGTAACGTAACAAAATACGGTTAATGTGTTAATGATCTATGTTGATAATGAATTTTGTGCACTGTGCAACTCAAGAGGGCAGTGTCATTATTTCAAGTAGAAAAGATTCAATTTTGAAAAGATATGTCAGCTGATACACATCCGTTGTTTATGCTCGTTACCATCGTTACGAGAGAACCAAAAGTGGGCAGAGCCCATTTTTTTTCGGTTTTTATTGAATTATAAAATATTTAGGCTATGTGGACAAAAGATATTATCGCAACGCGGTAGACTATAACCAATTGCAATTTTGAAGCGGTCAAATTTCTAATTTACTTGGAAAACCAGCGATTCTATAGAGCCCCCAACTAGAACTCCACGCCAACAATGGAGGTGGGTGTGGCCTAACCTGTTTTTCTGAAGTATTCTTTGATTATTTAATTAGAAAATATACAGGCTATGTGGACAAATTTTATTACTACCTAGTCGAAGATTGTAAAAATTTGCATAATCCAAGCGCAATAATTTTCAATTTACGTAGAAATTTAGCGTTACTAGGCGACAAATACGTGTTTTCGGTCCCTTTCTGGCCAAACATATAAGCATAAGTGTGTTTCCACAGTGTGGTGAACACGCTAAAAACCAAACGTGTGCACGAAAACTAAAACACTCACAAAACAGACATTTGAAAAATGTAACTCTGCTCACGACGTGACCATGGCCGTGTGCGCAGCACAATGCACGCATAAACTGTGCAGTGCCCACGGTGGCCGTGCCAGTAATATTTCACAGAACGCTATTCGCACACAATCCTTGTTATCAAATTCACCGCCAGGCGAAGCACCAATCAATCCGTCTGCAAACAGCTGTATCTTAATGGTGGCCTGAAACACCTAGGACTGGAAGAAGAACTTTATAACCGGCTAAACTACCCAAATAAACATCATGGGTGCTGGTCAGAGTAATACAAGAAGACTGACAATTCCCAACGACGATAAAAATGGAGTAATTAAAGTATCCGACGCTGTTGTACAACGTATTAAAGGGTGTCCCGAGCCCGAAGGTGAAGATGAGCTAATCAGTGACGCACCAGTAAGAAAACCTCAACCTACTCAACATCTAGACAATAGTAATATCTCTTCAGGTCTCGGCTTACCATCGTCGACTCAAGACCAGCAGCAGTACTATCAACCATCACTCACATCTCTTCAAATTCTACAGGAAAAAGAAATCGAACTACGTAAGAACGACGAGTATTGGAATCAACGAATCAAGAAACTACAAGAAAACCATCGCGAAGTCAATAAGGTACTCGAAGACGAATACAATAAGGCATCAAGAGAAGTAACAAAAAGGTTTGCTAGTAATCCAGCTGGTAAGAATGCTGCTCCACCATGTCAAGATATCAAATGTAATGTACTAAATTGTTACATCAATAACCCTAAAAGTACGTTAGCATGCGCTAGTATTGTGAAAGAGTTTGCTGCCTGTGTGGATTCTACTCGCGTCAACATCCAGCAGACTAATTAATCACGACATCTATAAAGAAACTACGCTAAAACAAATTGTGAGTGTTGGATAGAGAATATTTAGAGATGCACTTCATTTATCATTTTAGTTTAATCTTAGATTTGGGTGATGAAAATGGTAATTCAGTTTAAACTCGTAGCACATATTATATTGTTATCTTGGAATCCTACATACCGGTAATTCAAATTCTAATGTAAATTAATGTGTGCTTGCCTGTTTATTACTAGAGCCTATTAGGTTCTAGTTTTGGAGAATTATACTTTCTAATTGCGCTGCGATTGCAAATTGTACAAAGTAGCATGAATCGCAAGTAATAACTTACAATACAGTATATGCATTATAAAATCACAATTACAATCAGGCCATGTATATTTATCAAATAAATTGAATTGTTAACCGAAGATTTTGTTGTACGATAACTGTTAACACCAGTAATGTTACTGCTATTTCGGTCAAAGTGTACGGTACGGTACCAGTAAAGTGTAAGCATCTGTGGACTGAAGTAATTTGAGCTTTGACATATTTGAGTGGTAACAATTCTGATGGTCCTAACAGTATTGCCATCTTTTTATTTAAAACTTGCCTAGGCTAATCCTGTTTTCGTTATTAACAGAAGTGCTATGTCATTGATTTTTTAACGTATCCTACTATCCTATCCTATGCTGCCATAAATCAATAAATTTTGTATTCTGAGCATAGGCCTATTTTATATTGTGTATTGTATAGAGCTTTTGGGAGAACCTAGGTAATTAAATGTATGAAGTCGACATTCCTCTTGGGCTGAGTGCCAGGTTAAGAAATGGTTTGTTTTAAAATGATATTCTTAGGTGGTTACAAATCTACTTGACATTAGTTTGGATTTATGTGAGATACTACACAATTTAGTTCTATTTGTGTGCATATTATGTCTGTCTTGTATTATAGCCTATAGGCCTACACTTCCAGAGAAGATAGTATGAACACAATGAATACATTTCATACAATTATTAATTATAAAATCACAATTTATGAAAAGGGTGGGGGGTGGGTGACTGCAGCAGATAGTTCCCCGTTTGTTGACGGTTATATTGGATTTGATAAAGTCAATGATTGGACCAACTTCCAGCATGTTCTATTGAAAATTAATTTATAGATATGTTCATTTCAAGAACCAATATGTTATTGGAAAAAAGTAGCTCAATTCCGAGTTTGAGGTTTTGATTTTCATCGATTTCTGATTTGTGAGCCTGGGTATACATACTCTTTTGGGGTATACGGCTACAGGTATACTTGCCAAACATTTTTTTTAGAAAATCACGTAATAGTTGGGACAAATTTTGTGAATGATATTTATTTAATGATTTATTGCCAAATTCAACTCCCCGTAATGCCAAACCTAGTTGATAGTACCAACCAACCTGATGGCTGACACAACTATAAACAACAGCACCCAGTTGGATACAATCTGATGAATCTCCTCGCAAGATAATTCTCATGGAAGAGCGAAACTGAATACTTCCTGCATACTTCCAGCATAGACTAACGACCTTCAAAGACGGTTCATCCAATTAGATTAAGATTCATCCCCACTCCTTTGTCTCTACCCTCCTTACCCTGTAGTACCGTCGGTCACCGCTAAGAGTGCTGACAATCTTTTCGGCGATTGTGCTTCAGTCGACGGTAAGATGAATGCTTACCTGGTTGTTTGTCAAGCGGGTCACAACCGAGAGGTGAACAGCTAACAAATCAGGTGTAGGCCTACATTTTTTTTCAAAAAATCACGAGAATCAAACAAAATCATGCAAATCAAAATAATCAAGCGAATCAAAAACAATCACGGCCAAATCAAGTAAGATCATGCGAATCCCAAAAAATCACATGCATCAAAAAAAATCACCCGAATCAAGCACGAATAAAAAAAGCAAGAATCAAGTGTACAAATAAATATTAGTTGTTCACCCTTCCGCCACAACATAAACTCATGAGTCATGACTAAGCAAATTAGCTAAGTATTAGTCAAGGTATACAATTAACAAAACTATTGACCAAGGGAGATAAAAAGGTCTGCCCATAATTCACTAATTTATCACTTATATACTCAAATCGATTTCCATTTAACAGCAGTGGACATTGAACTTAAAATATAATAACCTTGAGATCTTACACAGTTCAAAGGTCAAAGGTTATCACTTTTACCATTTGATTAGTGATTATTATAGTTGCTTTCTGCCAACAAGACTCTTGCTGACAGGGAGTTCAATCGCTTATGAATTTATTTTCAAATTTATTAAAATAATATGAATTGTAAACGTAAATAAAGCGCACACAGTTCCCTAATTAACAGTTTAAGAGTCCATTGGGATCGATTTAAATGGCCGGTAATAAAAAGTCCAGTCAACCTTGATCTGAGAGTTAGCGAAAACAAATAGCATGGGTAACCATGGTGAAAACCATGATAGCTGTCAATGCATTACACTGTTAGTATGTACTGTTGCTTTTATACCCGATGTCCAACATTACATTGAATATGGAAAAAAACCAAAAACAAAACCAAAAAAAATTTAAACTGCCAGTTAGACCTACTCCCACGTTGGTAATATCGGCACTTGGCGAAATGTCAGTTTTGGTGATAACTGTTGAACGGTATGAGTTATCAAAATTCTAATACGGAGTAAGCACAGATATTTGTAATACCCTCAAGATGGTATACGTTATATAACTACTCAACTCATCACCTATAATTGTCACGTAGGCCCAATAATAGGCCTATACGGATTTTTTTTTAGCTGTAGGCCTATACGCTTGACAATTATGCAACATGAGT
Organism: Brachyptera putata; assembly: GCA_907164805.1. NCBI lineage: Eukaryota > Metazoa > Arthropoda > Insecta > Plecoptera > Taeniopterygidae > Brachyptera > Brachyptera putata. Next base: position 13,680,059 of record OU015473.1, on the reverse strand, counting down.
TATTAGATGAGCGTAGTGAAGATTTTCATTCCATATACCAAAAATATTTGGTCTTTTTTTTTTTTTTTTTTTTTTTTTTTTTTTGAAATTTGGAATTTTGTACGCGGCATACAGGTCAGGAAAAAGTTTCAATCAACCCGAAACTTTTTTTACAAATTGGTGTTATACCAGAATAGGTTGGGATCGTTTTTCAAAAAAATCGGTCGGACGGTTTTACCGGAAAAAAATTGGAAAGTATGGAAATTCCCCATAAGAATTGGCCAGGGGAGAAATACTGGGATTTTTTTTTCCAAAAGCTCTCAAATTTATACTGAATGTGGGAAGAACTATCATACACATTTTAAGCGACTTATGGAACAATCGGATGTGAAATAAGGGAGAAAACGCATTTTTAATGTACTTTTTCACACATCAATAAAAGCAATTAAGAAAGCAATTAAGGAACTATTAAATGTGAGCAACAAGTGTCACCAATAAATTAAAACGATTAAAATCTGTGATGGATATGAAGAAGGCACTGGTTTGATTGTTTGGAAACCAAGGTTTATATACCAACAGACAGCCGCGGTTCTCAAACCTTTGAAGTGATCCATGGCCTGTATATGTACATTGAGCTGACCAAATGTTCTTAATTCCACATTTCCATACTTCTAAGCTCATCTCACAACGCATATAAGGCGTTTTCCTAGTATAGTTATATTTCACACCATCTTGAAGGTAATGAAAATAGCTATGTTTCCTCCAAATTAAAATTTCGATATCTCATACCGTTCAAAAGTTATCACCAAAATACTGATATTTCGTCAAGTGCCGGAATTACCAACGTGGGAGTAGCTCTAACTGGCAGTTTAAAGTTGTTATCACCATGGTTACCCATGCGACTGTTTTCGCTAACTCTAATGGACTCTTAATTGTCACGTGACCCGATCTCAATAAATACCAATTATATTTACATATTACATATTTACATATTTATTTATTCATTACAGATTGTTCATAAAACAGGTGGTAATGGTTACTATACCTAATGAAATTACAGTCAAACATACTCGATATAATTATACTTCATTTTTTTCTTAGCTCTCTTCTTAAATCACCAATCTTCGTTATGTTCTTGATATCTTCTTCCAATTCATTCCATTCCCGCGTCGTTCTTTGTATAAATCCATATTTACCTACTTCTCTATCCACTTTTTCCACTTCCATTCTTACCCCTCCCCTTGTACTTCTTTGTAATCCCTTTCCAATTCTATTGCTCAATTCATCCCATCCTGTATATTCATTCTTGACTCTAACAAAATTGCACATTCTTTCTATTTGTCTTCGTTTCGCCAAATTTTCCCATCCCATTTCCTCAATCATTTTACTGGGTCTTTCTATAACTTTTTCAACCACATCCTTATCCTTATATAAAATACCGACATATATATAAATTCTTTATTGATTTAAAATAAAGACTCTGCCTTTTGAAGAAGGTTGCCTATGGACACAGAATAGAAAAAAATAACGAATATAACAAATTAGTGAATAGTACAGAAAAATAATGATAATATTGAGCTAAATTCTAGAGAAAAAAAGTTTTGTAGTTGATTAATTAATTATTTAGAAAAAGAATAGTAAAAAATAAGAAAATGCACATGATATGAGAAAAAAATGGCTACACACTGAATTAATTCAAATTATATAAATGGTTTCTAAAAATTGAAATGGATCCTTTTGAGGCTAAAAGAGTTAATGAATAAATAAAACTATTACTAATATTGAATCTTTTACAAAATTCAACGAAGAAGTGAGGAATTGTGCCTCTGGCACCAATCAGGAGTCCAATCACTTCCACGTCCAGCAGATTGTATAAGGCTAAAAAATATGGTATGGTGGGCTCGTAGATCAATTTCTTCTCTGCGTCTACCTCATCAGCTTGATTGGAAGTTGTCTCAAAACGGATGGTGGGGTCGAGAATATAAGCTTGTCTTGTAACGCGGTTTATGGCAATGATATCCACACGTCGAATATTACACACTGAACCCAATTAAAATACGTCAACATTTCAATCAATATTACTGTTTAATACACAAACTGGTGAAATGATCGAGGATTGAATCAATTGTTGAAGACGGTTGAATGCAATAGGCATGGGCGTCGGCAGCGGGGGGCAAGGGGGTGCACTTGCTCCCCTCCCCTTGGGACCAGGCAGAAATTTATTTGAAAAATTGAAATTGTTTTTTTTAAACAATGATGTTTTTCGAAACTATGTAAGTACCGACTGTACCGGTGACATATTGCAACATGTCTTGTTACGCGGGTGGTCATGAGTCTGATGTGACTGGGGTGGGTAGGCCTCGCCGACTGACGAATATTATTTATTGGGCTTTTCTTATTTACTGGGAATTTTGATAGTGGGCCGGTATCATGCAGACCAATCAGATTCTAATAACTCATTCTGGCTATTTTGTATGATGAAATATTCAAAAAGATGAATATAGAATCAACTACTTGCATAGAATTCAACCAATTCAACATTATCTGTTTTCTTTCTCTATAAAATTCAAGGGCTAATTAAATATTCACAAAACCCCCCAGAACACCATAAAATAATGGAATTTCGAAAAATCCCCTCGGGGATCCCTCCTCACACTCCCATTGGGTCTTGCGCATTTTCGAATTTGGGATATTTTTCCCCCCCTTAAATTTCTTCCTGCCCATGGCAATAGTCGATATATTCAACTGTCGAAAGCTGTTTTTTGTCGATATTCCTGGTTACCCAGCTGCTGACCTTGAGATCAGAACTGGGATGGTTCCCTAACAACGGGCCACGACCGACACCCTCCCAATATCCAAAAACACCCGATCCCATCATCTCATTCATCCTTGCCCGACGCCAACGGCTCGTATTATTTTATGTTGCTTAACGACCCCACCAACAGCTAGGTTATACGGGGGTACGAATGAGCGGATGAGACAATGAAACGATGAAGTGATGATAGGCGAAAAGACGTTTACAAAAACCCATGCCTTATGAGGGACTCGAACTCACGGCCGACGGTGACTACAGTTACTACCGCTATAGCGATAGTTGACTTAGCCACCGGGGCGGCTCTCCTATTCATCAGTAGGCCTACATGAAAGTAGAGAAATTCACCTTGATTATTTTTTCGTGTTCACGAATCAGTGTAATTTAATGTAAAGTATATCAACTCCATGATGATTTTATGCTCTTCAATTAATAGCCCTACGACATCATATTTTTGTAAATTCAATCAGTTTTGAGATAGTAGGCCTACGTCAATGAATTAAAACAAATGTAATGAAATTCATTGACGTATTATCTTGAAACTGATTGAATTCACAAAACTAGAATGTCATATTGATTGAAGGGCTTAAAATTATCTTGGAGTTGATATACTTCTTATTCAATGACACTGGTTCGTGAGCATAGACTAGGAAAACGCCATATATGCGTTGTTAGACGAGCGGATAGTGATAGTATGGGTAAAAATGGGTGAAAACTGCTCCAAGTGGTACCAATTTACATTTTATGTTTTTTCTTCAAAATGGCTCACCCGACCAGAATGAAAATTTCCAGAAATGTGTATCAAAATGTAATTCAACTTATCGCAAAATTTCATCTCTTTGGAAAATAGAAATATATTCTTTTTTTCCGCTGTGTTACTCTAATGTTTTTTTGAAATTTCTAAAATTCATAAAAAAAAAGTTACCACCCGATAATGCCACAAAACTATACAGATCTAAGTTAGATGAGGAACCATAATAAAAAAAAGTTTGAAGTTGATAGCTGTAGCCGTTTGACCTGTGGAGAAGCGAAAAAAAAAACATACAAAAAAGAAAAGAAAAAAACAAACACCAATTTTTTTCAGTACCGGTATGTCAGATTGAATCCTCGCTAAAGCTCGTCTAAAAACATGGTGAAGATGAAATTCTCCATTTTTATAAGCACCGTGCACCCACCCCTTAAACTCAATACAAATACATGACAGTCAATATCAGCCCAAATCTATCCTGATTGGCTGACAATCTAGTATGGCCGATCCGCATGAAATCAGCGTCATACAAACCCTGGTAGACTCGCCTCAGTCTTGGTTTCGACATCGCCGTGTTCGCATCATGGCTGTGTAATAGAGCTGCTGCTCGAGTGTTATCATGATGAAGTTGTCTGCGCTGGTGTTTGTGGTGTTTGTGGTGCTTGTGGTGTCGGGGGGCTGCGGGGCGACGCGGGGGGAGGACGGCGGGGAACCACAGGCCAAGAGGGTGAAAGATACTCCTACTTGCGGTTATGATGTGAGTTCATTTTGTTCTGTTTTGTTCTGTATTTTTAGCCGCCCTGTTGGTGGCTCAGTCAGTTATCGCTGGCGGTAGTAACTGAAGTGACCGGTGGGCGTGGGTTCGAATCCCGCATAAGGCATGGGTTTTTGTGAACGTCCTTTCACTTATCACTAGGAAAACGCCATATATGCGTTGTTAGACGAGCGAATAGTAATAGTATGGTTAAAAACTGCTTCGAGTGGTACCAATTTAGCACATTTTATGTTATTTCTTCAAAATGGCTGACCCGATCGAGCTGAAATTTTTTAGAAATTTGTATCAAAATGTGATTCAACTTCACGCAAAATTTCATTTTTTGGGCAAATAAAAATATTGTCTTTTTTTCCGCCATGTTATTCTAACGGGTATTTTTGAAATTTCTAAAATTCATACAAAAAAAAGTTACCACCCGATAATGCCACAAAACTATACAGATCTAAGTTAGATGAGGAACCATATTGAAAAACAGTTTGAAGTTGATAGCTGTAGCCGTTTGACCTGTGGAGAACCGACAAAAAGACATAAAAACAAACACCAATTTTTTTCAGTATGTCAAATTGAATCCTCGCTAAAGCTCGTCTAATCACCCGCTCATTCGTACCCCCGTATAACCTAGCTGTTAGTGGGGTCGTTAAGCAACTCAAACTGTTCTGTATTGGATTTTAACGACGTACTGATGACCACGATATATTGTCGCCGGTGAATTATATTTTTAGGATTCCTTGGGGTGGTAAGACCACCCCAAGGGGGCCCCATCCGAAAGATCCTATCTTTTGTCCTTAGCTTTAATTGAGAAACAATGATTTTGTGTCGAGTATCCATATATTGATGAAGAAAAAGCAAAAATATTGAGTTTATAACGACGCACTGTACTGATGACTACGATCTATTGGCGTCGGTGAATGATATATGAGATGATGGGATGATGAGATGAAAGGTTATTTTATTATGTTTTTGGATAGTGGGAAGGAGTCGGTCATGGCTTGTTGTTGAGGAACCATCCCAGTATAGGCCTGAACGACAGAGGGAAACCACTGCCAGGATGTTCGACCCCGGCGGGAATCGAACCCCGGTCTCCTGAATGACGGTTCAGTGTATTAACCACTCGGCCACACGTCTCAGTGTTCTAGTGCTAAATCGAAACACGCTATACATACTATGTCATACAACGATCGACCGTCTCCCCTATCTATCAGCACTAACGATCGGCAGTTTCGATCGGTCAACTCGTAGAATGAAGTTGATGCAGGGTTCTATTATATAACTAGACGTCAATTTGGATAATGATTTAATCGTCTCCATTATTATATAATAACGATATAGCCACCTTGACTTTCTCATGACCAATGACTGACCAGCTGGCCTCCTTAAGGCGGTGCATGCACGGTGCTTATAAAAATAGAGAAACTATTTTTTTCTTCATCACGAACAAGTGTATTTGAATAGAAACTGAAAAGTATATCAAACCCAAGATAATTGTATGCTCTTTAATTAATATGACATTCTATTTCTGTGAATTCAATCAGTTTTAAGATAATACGTCAATACATTTTATCACGCTCTTGATATTTATTGACGTATTATCTTAAAACTGGCTGAATTAACAAAAATAGAATGTCATCATAATTAAAGAACATAAAATTATCTTGGGTCTGATATACTTTCTATTCAAATACACTTGTTCGTGATGAAGAAAAAAATGTTGTCTCTATTTTTATAAGCACCTTGCATGCACCGCCTTAAGGGGATGCATGCAAGGTGCTTATAAAATTAGAGAAATTCATCTTTATTATTTGTTTCTATGTTCACGTCAGTGTTTTTTGGAATAAAATTTATGTCAAGTACAAGATAATGTTAAACTCTTTGATTGATTAATATGACATTCTATTTTTGTGAATCAAATTAGTTGGTAATACCTAAATGAATACCAATAATGTGATGAAACTCATTGACACATTATCTTAGAACTGGTTCAATTCACAAAAATAGAATATCATATTAATTAAAGAGCATGAAATTATCTTGGAGCATCTTTTTAATCAATTACACTGGTTCTTAAACATAGAAAAAAAAATAGTAAAGATTAATAATCTCTATTTTTATAAGCACCGTGCAAGCACCGCCTTAGCGACCCCACTAACAGCTATGTTATGTGGGGATCCGCTTAATGTGTTCGCCACTGTGCAATGTCTGTTGGTTTCATAGTGCATGTATGACGTTAGTATATTATCCTGCAGGAAGCATTTTAATGTAACTTGAACGACCATGTGACCGCAAATGTATTCACTTTCAACATGTGGTCAATACTCATTAATCAAGAAAACAAAGATCGCAAATCAATATAATAATCAATTATTGACAGAATTAAATTGCGTCGTCATAACATTAATTGTTGTGAGATTTGACCTTCGACCTTTGACTTCTCACTATCAGTTCGATGATTTTCTGCACGTATAACGGGATCTAATAATAACTTTGTTTGCCTTGGGTTAGTGCTATTATCCATAACAGCAACCTTTCAATTAATTTGTATGATTTAGAGCCGGTTGTACCAAGTGATGATTAGTGAATTGAGCAAAAATTAGCAAATTAACTTGTTATTACCCTTGGATACATAATATGCTATTTTTGTACCTTAAGTAATGATTAACTAATTAATATTTAATCATCAGTTGGTACAATTGGCTCTTATTGATTGATTATTAAAAATGAACATTTTTAGTCTTGAAAGGGAACCCACCCGCAGAAAAACGTGTCAAATTTTTGTTTTTTATTGATATGTCAATGTTGAAACAGTGTATTAAAAATTTAAAGTGAGAAAAGAGTTGAAAATTCTAAGAAAATTTTGGAAAAATATGTTGAAAAATACGGTAAACCGTTATACATTCATCAAAAGCAGTCGATAGTTAGCATGAAGTTGACAATTGACACATCTGTCTGCCGCCCCAGTGGCTTAGTCAACTATCGCTAGCGGTAAAAACTGAAGTCACCGTTGTGCGTGGGTTCGAGTCCCGCATAAGGCATGGGATTTTGTAAACGTCCTTTCACCTATCATCACTTAATCGTTTCATTATCACCTGCTCATTCGTACCCCCGTACAACCTAGCTGTTGGTGGGGTTGTTAAGCAGCATAAAAAGACACATCTGTCGAGTAAGCCTTCTTCTGACCCCTATTCCTGAGATAAATGAGATGTGAGAGAAATCAGTGAGAAAACTATCTCATATAATAATGACATATTTCATCTCATATTTTATGTGAGATACTCGTTTTCTCACTCATTTTTATTTTTCTCACGTCTCATTTATCTCAGGAAACTATCTCATATAATAATGACATATTTCATCTCATATTTTATGTGAAATACTCGTTTTCTCACTCATTTTTATTTTTCTCACATCTCATTTATCTCAGGAATAGGGGTCCAGATGAACTATATCTCACCATCGTACCTGTAACCGTTTTGATACAAATAAATAGTCTCTCTTACCTTGATTTATAACACGAAATGACGAGAGTAGGTCTTGTGCGCGAAGCTCGTAGCGAAAAACGTGTCAGGATGGTCGACCATGGCGGGAATCGAACCCCGGTTCAGTGTGCTAGCCACTCGACCACCTGCCTCAATCGTATAGCTATAATTCGAGGTTATAGTCCGAGTCTACTGTCCAGTAACAAATGACAAACAATCGTTGGCATAGCAACAAAGTGACCTGGTGATCTACCCGAGGGGTCAACAGCTTCTGAAATCCGGTGTACGCTTGCCATGAGATCCCTGAGATCCCTTTAGATCCCTGTAATTTCCTTGAAAACTCTGTAATCACATGGAGCCCTGAAATCCCTTGAAATCCCTGAAATCCCTTGATTCATTGACATATCTTGAAATCCCTTGAAATCCTGAAATCTCTTGAAGTCCCTGAAATCCATTGAAATCCCTGAAATCCCTTAAAATCCCTTGAAATCCATTAAAACCCCTGAAATGTCTTGAAATCCCTGAAAACCCTAAAATCCCTGGAATCTCATAAGATCCCTGTATTCACTTGAAATCCCTAAAATGACCTGAAATCTTAAAATCTGAAATCAGGTGTACAACAATATCGAACTACCAAACAGTCTGATTGGTTAATTCCACCTGGTGGCCATTGTTGTGTGTAATGGGTGACGTCACTGGACAGAAGCCTGTACTGACCTACTGACCTACTGTTCCAGTCTTGCACCAAGCCCGTGGAAGGGATGCTGAATGTTCATCTCGTGCCTCACACCCATGATGACGTAGGATGGCTCAAAACAGTGGACCAATACTTCTACGGCAGTAAGTGATTTATCAACAGACTAACACCTACTTGTAGCGTTCATGGATGAACACCACAATGACAATGTAGATTTAACTGATTTATTTATATATAAATATATATATACTAGCTGTGACCCCGTGTTTGAGAAACACGGGGCTCTCCTTTTCTCCTATTAACGCTACCTCCCTCCCCACTACCCCTCCTCACTCGACTTCTCCTCACCCTCCTCCTCCTCCTCCTCTCCATGCCCTCCTGTCATCGATTCCCTCCCCCTCTCCCCTTTCTCTCTCTATCTCTCCCTCTCTCTCTCTCTCTCTCTCTCTCTCTGTCTTGCTCTTCTTTTTTCACTCTGCATTACACTTCCTCTCTGTCTCCCCCCCTTCCCCCTCACACGATTCGACTGTGTGACGTGTCATTGCCACGACATGGCGTATGAAGCACAACGGTACCAGACAGCGGAGTGTCTGCCATCTAGCGTGTACTTCCGCAACCTTAAGCGTGACCGCAGGAAAGACAGAAGGACAGACCTGGGAAACTCTATTTATAATATATATATATATATATATATATATATATATATATATATATATATATATATATATATATATATATATATATATATATATATATATATATATATATATATATATATATATATATAATATATATATATATGGAAATTGCACTAGAATTCAATGTAGCATCTATTGGTTGGATTGACAGGCTAAATGTGTCAGCAACAAATTTTATGAATCCACTCAAAAGAGGGATAAATAATTGTATCTCAATTGATCTTGTTTGTCTTCCAGGTCGTTCCGACATCCAGAAGGCCGGGGTTCAGTACATTCTGGACTCAGTCATCCAGGAATTGATCCATGACCCGAAGAAGAGGCAAGTCGGAAGATCTTCTCATGGACCACCAGGAATACAATATAGCGCATGATTATTTATATTGTTCGCACAATGACTCTTTTAAAATATTGTTAAATTTCAAGATTTTTCAATTTCATTTTCAAGGATTTTCAAGGTTGTTTCTCAATGAAGGCAAAGGATGAACGTTCAGGAAAGTTTGAATGGGAAACCACAAGGGCGATCTCACCACCACAAAGAAATAGTTATGCCTATATAGGCTATTATTTGATGATATATTTATATCATCAACATCGAAACTTGATGATATAATTTAAATACAATTGAATAATATATATCATTTTTATTAACTTATACTCTTATAGTAATACTAATGATATTGATGAGTATAAAAATTCTCTCTTTCTCTCTCTCTCTCTCTCTCTCTCTCTCTCTCTCTCTCTCTCTCTCTCTCTCCTCTCTCTCTCTCTCTCTCTCTCTATATATATATATATATATATATATAAATATCTCTCTCTCTCTCTCTCTCTCTCTATATATATATATATATATATATATATATATATATAACTTATATATATATATAAATTATAAAGCCTTGGGTTTCGATATATATATATATATATATATATATATATATATATATATATATATATATATATATATATATATATATATATATATATATATATATATATATATATATATGTATACACACATGTCAAATAAATGATACAAAAGTTGATTCAATTCATTGAAGTGCACGAGTCATGTAATAATGTTCAGGCCAAGTCAGTTGTCAGCACTGTCAAGCTATACTTGTATTTACGAGAGATGAAGGCTTGAACCACCCGTGCGCTAGTGGTGTGGGATACGCTAGACGGTCGATCGGAATCTTCATCTCTCGTGTTTACAACTATATCAAGTTTATTATTGCAGTTCGTGAGAATATTATGATATTGTTCGTTGTTGTTCCCACGCTATCCGGCAGGTATCTCGTTATTGCACTTTCAACGATATTATTATGCATCTCGAATTGATGTGCATGCAAAAAATGCAAGATTCTGATGGTTAGGCAACTCTTGTTACATAGATGTAAGGCGGGCAATGTACCCACAGGATTCGATAACAACTGGTTATTGAATACGATGCGTAAAATTGTGTACGGATTACAAAATAAATGTAATCAATAAAAAGTAGAATGTTTATGATGAGGAAAACGATATACTTCGATATGTACGACTGATTTTGCAGATAACAACTACAGATAAATAAATTTAAATTTACATAAATTTACAGATAAATAAGGAAAGAACGTCTATCGTGAATAGTGATAGATTTTAATTCAAAGTGGAAGAATTATTATTTAAATATAAATTCGAATTTGAAAAGATTTAAAAAATGATGATGGTCACATTCTTCCCATGGGTGTACACTTACTAGCTGAACAACCTAGGTGCATCTCTTCTGCGTCAATATTATGAGTGACTGATTGCATGATGGAGCGAATGATTGGAGGATCGATTGACTGACAGATTGATTTCATAATAGATCGATCGATTGATTGAACAGTCGATTAAAACGTGCCGTACATACATGATCAACATTACCCGTCAACATTGAAAACCGTCAATATTGATGACGTAATAGAGCATATTCAATTCTCGGCGTGTACAGGCAAGACCAGAAGTTCGGTTTGTCTACTCTGTCAACATGAAGACGGGCGAATGTTGATCGTGGACGACGTGTTTTACATAGAGCGATTGACTGATGTAGCCCTTTCGAAAGATTGAAGGACAGATTGAATGATGTATCGATTGATCGAAGTATCGATTGACTGATGTATCGATTGACTGATGTATCGATTGACTGATAGATCGATTGACTGATAGATCGATTGACTGATAGAGCGATTGACTGATGTATCGATTGACTGATGTATCGATTGACTGATAGATCGATTGACTGATAGATCGATTGACTGATGTATCGATTGACTGATGTATCGATAGACTGATGTATCGATCGACTGATGTATCGATTGACTGATGTATCGATTGACTGATGTATCGATTGACTGATGTATCGATTGACTGATGTATCGATTGACTGATGTATCGATTGACTGATGTATCGATGACTGGACAGAGCGATTGATGAACGTATTGTGCTCGGCCAGGTTTATCTACGTCGAGACCGCCTTCCTGTGGAAGTGGTGGATGAAGCAGCACGACACGACGCGTCACATCGTCAAGAACCTGGTCAACAGCGGCCAGCTGGAGATCATTAGCGGGGGCTGGTCGATGAACGACGAGGCAGTGACGCATTATCAGTCGACCATCGACCAGATGACATGGGGCTTCAGGTGAGACGTGATTCATCAAGCTGGGAACTGAACCCGGGACCTTCCATTGGCCACATTTACAAATTTACATATTTACATATTTTATTTATTCATTACAGAATGTTCATAAAACAGGTGGTAATGGTTACTATACCTAATGAAATTACAATCAAACATAATCAATAAAATTATACTTTTTTTTTTTTTTTTTTCTCATGATTGCTCTTACTACTGAGCTACAGGGACACTGCTTGTATTATACTTAGAATGTCATCAAATAAAATATAAATTAGATTTAATTTGAACGTGACGAAATAAGAGGTACAGTGTTCAGTTCCTGGCTGTGGTAAATACTTTTATGAATTGATAAATTAGTCTCTCAAGTATTCCGATATTGAATCGTGTCCACAAGTTTATTGATATTAGGCCTGTTTGTTTGTGTTGCACCACCTGAACTAAAGTGTAGCTGGTGTAAAAAGGAAGTACGTCATATTACGGGTTTTGTGCAGGAAATGATACCGAAATGATGAGGTACAAACAAACACGAAATTGACGATTTTTCGGTTCCTAAACGCGAATTTTGAAATGGAAGCAGACCCGTTGATGGAGAAAGAGATATTAAATATCATGGAATGTGATTAATGAATAGTAAATATTTAATAATAACAACCTTTATTCGATTATATATATTTTCATTCTCATTAACACGAATTTAAGCGTCAACAACTAGTAAGCCAGCAAAGCGTCCGCCTACAACTTGATTTTGGCGCCTGCCATCTTGCACTGAACTAAGCACACTAGCTCCGTAGCTGGTGTAGAACTACCTGAACTAGTGCAAGTGAACCGGGACAAACAAACAAGAAAGTGCAGCTTGGTGCAGCACCACGGTTACAAACAAACACTGTGGTTCAAGAACTGAAGAACCAGTTCAGCTAGTGCAGGACAAACAAACAGGCTTATATACAGGCTTATATATAAATATATGCAAAATTAAAACTGTTCAAGAAGACCTTCCTCTCTGGCGTAATTGGTAGCGCGTCAGACCGGCAATCTGGAGATCCGGGTTCAAGTCCCGGGGGAGGTCACGATTTTTGAATAGTTTTAAATCTTATCATCATATATATATATATATATATATATATATATATATATATATATGACTGAAAGCTTATGTTTTATGGCAGAAAGTTGAACGACACATTCGGGACGTGCGGTCGTCCTCACATCGGCTGGCAGATCGACCCGTTCGGCCACTCTCGCGAGCAAGCCTCCCTGTTGGCTCAGATGGGCTTCGACGGCCTGTTCCTTGGCCGTATCGACTTCCAGGACAAGGCCACGCGGATGAAGGCCAAGACCATGGACATGGTGTGGGAGGGCAGCCCGAACAATCTAGGTAAATGATTGAATGAGTAATTTTTCTAATTCTTCTTTTTTTTAGTCTCCTCTCTTTTCGTTCTTGTATGTATTAGAATATTGATATTTTTTCTCACATTTTTCCCAATTTGTTTCTCTTTTTCGTTTTTTTTTTATTTGATGAGCGATTTTTTTCAGTGGCCTTTCTTCTTTGTTTTTGTATTTATTAGAATATTGATATTTTTTTCTTACATTTTTCCAATTTTTTATCTCTATCTTTTTTTTTATTAGATGAGCGACCATCATGACTTTCATCTCAATATTATGGAGCTTTGTCTGTATGTTTGGGACAAATCGGACGATTCATTTTTGAGAAACACTATATCAAACTTTCTAAGAACCCCATATTCTAGGTTGAGTGGAAAAATTTGAATTTGTTATGTTCCACAGGTGTCAAGAGCAGAGTTGTTGACAGGTGTTATGTTCCACAGGTGCCAAGAACAGAGTTGTTGACAGTTTCACAGGTGCCAAGAGCAGAGTTGTTGACAGGTGTTATTGTCCACAGATGTCAAGAGCAGAGTTGTTGATAGGTGTTGACAGATGTTTTGTTCCACAGGTGCCAAGAGCAGAGTTTTTGACAGTTGTTGACAGGTGTTATTGTCCACAGATGCCAAGAGAAGAGTTTTTGACAGTTGTTGACAGGTGTTTTTATTGCCCACAGATGCCAAGAGCAGAGTTTTTGACAGTTGTTGACAGGTGTTTTTATTGTCCACAGATGCCAAGAGCAGAGTTGTTGACAGGTGTTGACAAATACTTTGTTCCACAGGTGCCAAGAGTAGAGTTGATGACAGTTGTTGACCGGTGTTGACCGGTGTTATTGTCCACAGATGTCAAGAGCAGAGTTGTTGACAGGTGTTGACAAATGTTTTGTTCCACAGGTGCCAAGAGTAAAGTTTTTGACAGTTGTTGACAGGTGTTATTGTCCACAGATGTCAAGAGCAGAGTTGTTGACAGGTGTTGACAGGTGTTTTGTTCCACAGGTGCCAAGAGTAGAATGTTGACAGGTGTTGACAGGTGTTTTGTTCCACAGGTGCCAAGAGTAGAATGTTGACAGGTGTTGACAGGTGTTTTGTTCCACAGGTGCCAAGAGCAGCCTGTTCACCCACGTGCTCTACAACAGGTACTCACCGCCCCCTGGATTCTGTTACGACGTGCTGTGCGGAGACGAGCCAATCATAGACTCGAAACGCAGTCAGGACTACAACGTTCCTCAGAAGGTGAGCCCCCACGACAATCTCAAGTTCAGCTTTTAGGGCAGTTTCAAGTTGGGCAGTGTTAGTTCTAGGGTTCACTAGCTTAAACTAGGTTAGTTTCAAGTTTTTCTAGGTTACACTAGGTTATACCAGGTTAGTTTCAACTTACACTAGGTTATACCAGGTTAGTTTTAAGGTACACTAGGTTGGACTGAGTTGGTTTTAGGTAAGTTTTAGGTTATAATAGGTTCGGTTTTAGTTAGAATGGATTAGAATAAGTTACACTAGGTTAGACTGTTGTACTGTTTTAGGTAAGTTTAGGGTGCAATAGGTTTGGTTTTGGTTAGACTAGGTTAGTTTTCAATTATAGTTCGGGTTTTGAAATTTGAAATTTGTTGTAATACAGACATATTCAAGTCCTTAATTGGGAAAGTATATGACTTTATATCGAGTTAAGTCGTTACAAATTCGTTTTGAGTCGTTAAGCATCATCAAAAATGAAAAAGTAACGTCCCATCTCCCCCATTCTTTGCCTCTTCTGAAACTCATAGCGTTTTTTGAGAGATTCTCTCTTTCTCTCTCACTCTTATACGTATGACGCCTTAGGTACTCCACCGTTTCTTGCGGTACATCGTCTTCCAAGCGACGAACAGTCAAGATGACGTTAACAACGTAATCCTCACGGTGGGCTGTGATTGCATGTTCAACCACCTTAATCTTTACTTCCCGCGAATGGATAAATTAATAAGGTAATCAGACCAGAGATTGGTGGGTAATGGGAACTTAAGGGGGTGCATGCATGGAGTTTATAAAAATGGAGAAATACATCTTTACTATTTTTTCTATGTTTAAGAAATAATGTAATTGGACGAGAAGTATATCAACTTCATGATAATTTTATGCTCTTTATTCAATATGACATTTTTAGACGAGCTTTAGCGAGGATTCAATTTGACATACAGAAAAAAATTGGTGTTCGTTTTTTTTTTTTTCTTCATGTTTTTTTGTCGGTTATTCACAGGTCAAACGACTACAGCTATCAACTTCAAACTTTCTTTCAATATGGTTCCTCATCTAACTTAGATCTGTATAGTTTTGTGGCAATATCGGGGCGTTTTTTTTTAATGAATACAAGAAATTTCAAAAACACCCATTAGAATAACATGGCTGAAAAAAAAAGAAAATATCTTTATTTTCCAAAAGAATGCAATTTTGCGTGAAGTTGAATTACATTTTGATACACATTTCTGGAAATTTTCAGCTTGATCAGGTCAGCCATTTTGAAGAAAAAACATAAAATGTGCTAAATTGGTACCACTCGAAGCAGTTTTTACCCATTTTCACCCATACTATTACTATTCGCTCGTCTAACAACGCATATATGGCGTTTTCCTAGTACTTTTGAAAATTCAATCAGTTTTAAGATAGTACGTCCATGACTACCAAGAATGTGATGGAATTCATTGACGTCTCATCTTGAAACTGATTGAATTCACAAGCGTATAATGCCATATTGATTAAAGAGGGTAACATTGTCTTCGAGTTGATATACTATTCATCCAAACACTGGTTTGTGAACATAGATAAAAAAATAGCAAAGAAGAATCTCTTCACTTTCATAAGCACCTTGCAAGCACCCTCCTTGAGGGCTTCTTGCAATTATTTTCAAACAAATTCAGGTTCATATCTCAAATCTTATTGATTCCGACTTGATTTTGTGTACGATTCTTTTCTCTTTACCTTGCTTACTTTGCTATCCCTGTTGTAAATAGACTCTCTAATCCTATACGATGATGGAGTGATACCAACATATCTTATCATATAGTTGAATAAGTTTGAATTACTTTTCTGTAAACGACTCTGAGATTCTACAATTGGCAGTACTAAAAACGAAAAGTGCCCACATTGGAAGTATTTATGTGAACAAATGTGTTGAATACTCTTATAATACTCACAAAACCCGCTGAAGCGTCACCAACTACGAGGTTTTCGTACGACAACCAGAGTTCTGAGTCGATCAGAAGAACCCACAAATATCGTTTTCCAGAATAGGAATTATCAATAGAGATTTAACAATATTTTGCCACTCCCGTGGTTCAGTCAACTATCGCTAGCGGTAGAAACTGAAGTCACCGTCGGGCGTGGGTTCGAGTCCCGCTTAAGGCATGGGTATTTGTAAACGTCTTTTCACCTATTATCACATCATCGTTTCATTATCACCCGCTCATTCGTACCCCCGTATAGCCTAGCTGTTGGTGGGATCCGCACTTTAATAATATTGATATCACTACATCCTGCTTAAACTATATCTCCCTCTCTCTCTCTCTCTTTATCATCATGTGGTCAGGTTCAGAAACTACTCGATTATGTCCTCGGCCAAGCAGAATTCTACTCGTCCGACAATGTGATCCTTACAATGGGTGGTGATTTCACTTATCAAGAGGCCAGCCAGTATTATACTAATCTCGACCGTCTTATAAGGTAATTGTTTCGCGTGGAATTGTAAATGTGGAACCCTGAGGTACGTCGAGAAGGCCGAGATTCCCCGGAGGAGATTTCAGAATATTAGAAGTCGTGCTGGGGATTGGATGGACGAAGTGAAATCCTTCAACAGAATGGAAAATTTGTTTCTTTCCGGTGTTTGTATCTCATTTTAGAACGGATATTTTCCCAAAGAATCCAAGTTTGTTTCATTGTAAGGAGTTGAGTCGATAATCACGACACCGAATCTGTTCGGGAACGGTGTCTAGAAACTCCATGTTTTTCACGTGAATACTGGCTTCTGATTGGGCAGATGGAAAAATTGGGTTGGACAAGAAAAAACGGAACTGGAAACCCTGGTTAACACGGTTGCACACATTTTTACGTCCTGGTAAGTCATGTGAACCAATCAAAAACTTTATCCAAGGTTTCTGACTGATTCAGGTAACTTACTGGGACAGATACCTGATTACCGCGTCACTGCGAAGCATTCTAAATCCTTTGTTTATACTCATCTAAACACAAAATTTCGCATTCATCAGATTTTTGAGTAAATACTCGCAAAAACAACTTTTCCTAATTTCGTTCATCCATCATCGTGAGCACACATATCGTCCATCTTCTCAGGTAATTCTTTAACATAATTTTGGTCATTAGGTCGCAGAGTTTGTGAAGTACGTCAAGGAACAGTCTGGTGCTTACGGTGGCGCTAATAATGTCATTTTGACCATGGGCGAGGACTTCAACTACCAGTCGTCGCGCATGTGGTATAAGAACATGGATCTGTTGATAAAGTAGGTGGCTGTTTAATTGATTTTCAGCATGTCGCATGTGAGGAGTACTACTATTGGTGATGACATGGAGAATGTAAACCGTAGCTACCGGCAAGATATGCTGGAACCTTTTTCAAAACTATTCTGGTATTGATGGAAATCAAATAATATAGATATAAATGGTTCGTTATTGAATCCATTGAATCCTGTCGGTAGCTACAATGACGTAATTCATGTCTCATCCTAATAAGTATATTCACTTCCAAGTCCTTGGTCACATGGAGAACTGGAGAACTATGTATGTATACGTTGGCGATACAGTCAATATCTTTTTCACTATTATGTTTCTGGTTCTTCAATAAGATGAGGTTCTAATAAATAATTAATGCATGATGATTTGTTAAGTTGATGACGGTAGACGATAATGAAACTCATATCTTCCCATTGAATGAAAACATCCTTTCTCTGACTCTTGATTACTATACTCTTTAAGAATTCCTGACTTCGGACCTTATTCCGTAGATATATGGGTTCTGATGGGTATAAAAATAATGCTATATCAATGTGTTTATATATAATAAATGTCTGACTCGATATATTCGATCTGTATGGGAAGCGCAACAATCAAGATAACAGTGAAACATAAAATTCGATCAAATAAAACCTAGGTGACCATGTGAAACAACCAAAAGTCAACCATCAGTATGAATTAATCCAAGTGTTTTGAAATTACTATAATAAGTGTAAAAATTTAATATAAAACATAGTCCCCGAGATTCCTGCCATGCATGTTTATGCACGTCCTGCACATACCTAACAGATATGATGTTCAACTTCACGCTTCTCTATCTCTAGACATGTGAACGCAGCACAAACTAACGGTTCCAAGGTCCACGTATTCTACTCGACGCCATCTTGTTTCCTGAAATCTTTAAACGACGCCAAGAAAACTTGGCCGAGCAAGACAGATGATTTCTTCCCTTACGCATCGGACAGTCATGCGTACTGGACGGGTTATTTCACGTCGAAACCGACCATCAAGTACTTTGAGAGACTCGGCAATAACTTCTTGCAGGTGAGACATCTTCAGGGAAACAGTTCACATACTTGGAATCTATGAAGGAAGGGATCCATATGAGCTTATTGATAGGATTAGAGGTATATCAGAACCACCAATACTCGAGCTACGATATATTAATTGAAAACGGATTTTTTCTGAATTGGGTCACGACGATTTACTGAAATTTACTCTGAATTAGAGTATTTTTTTCAGACTTCGTGGTTCACCCATCGTTTGAACAGACAGCAGTCACCCAATAAGACTAAAACTATCGTACTCCCATAGCAAATTCATGTGAAGTAACGCTTCAATTTTCAACCCAATCGGAATAGCCGTTCATTTAATTTGTGCTTATTAAATTTAACTTGTTGATTGTCCACACTCATACTTTTCTATAACAGTGAGAAGTGTTTCATTGAGTGACAACTTGTATCACACCAGCCAGGAATGGAGGTCGATCTTTATGATTCACTAGGTATACGTCTAACCAAATTTAATCTTGTATTGTATTGTATTGTATTGTATTTATTTTCATCCCGTTGACTAGTACATAATACAAGTATGGGTATCGTCAGATTAAAATTCACATAGTATGTACATTGTTAATATTAATATAAAAATAATAATATAAAATGAAAAATAAAAATATGACACAGAAGAATAAGAATACATAGTCATTAGCAGCAGATAACAGTGTCATGATCATTTAGGTAAGATATATAATAATAGCACATAAGGTGTGAGAAGGTAAGATTCAAGTTGTACCCAGAAACTCGTCTAGTTTATAGTAAGGTTTCATGTCCCTGGTAGGTATGCAAGCAGCTGTACGCGATGGCGGACCTCGGACCAGAGGACTGGGTTGACCTGAATACGATGCGCGAAGCGATGGGCGTGATGCAGCATCACGACGCCATTACCGGCACGGAGAAAGACCACGTGGCTCACGATTACGCACGAATGTTGCACGAGGGTTTCAAGGAGTGTGGCTTTGCGGCGAACGCAGCGATCACGTGAGTTGATGTGACACTATGAGATAGTAATATCTTGATGAATATGACTTGTGACACCTCATCCAGGTGCTGACGAAATCTCACTACTACATATACAATATTTTCACTTATCTCATCTCTGATCATTAGAGTCAACAAAATAATGATAGTGGAAAATATATAACAATAAACCGAAAGAGAATATTATACAAGAAACCAATTGTGATCACCAAGTTATATACAAATAGATAGTGGGTGCAGATGTACCTCTACCCTTCGGGTTATTTTTAAATTTGCGTCCCATTAAACGATAATCTTAAGCTAATACTAGAGTAAACATAACAATGTTTATCATTTTTGGAAATATGGTTCTATAAAGAATTACAAATAATGCCTCCACTCTTTTCTAGACATTTTAATATGCACAACAATAGTGATCTTGACTGTCAGTATTAAGACAAAGAACACGTATTTACGCATTCAAAGCAATTAAATACCCTTTGCAAATTACTTACATGTTGAGTAATATCCACGGTGGCTTCTAATCATTTCCTATTATCTACCCTCCACAGAAAGCTAACTGCCAAGTCGCCACCGAAAACTAGTGAAGACTTGCCCCTTCTCAAACACGAGTCATGTCTCCTGCTCAACATCAGCTCGTGTAACGTCACCGAGAATTCACACAACTTCGTCGTCACCGTGTACAACCCTCTTGGTCACATGGTGTCGCCCTACGTGCGTGTCCCTGTCACTGGTCTCTCCTACTCGGTCCAGGACGCTCAAGGTGCGTAGTTGCTTGCATACCTAGCAGGGAATCTTAAGATTTAGATAGGTTGAAAATTGAGGGAGGAAAAGATTAGAAATTTGGTCAAGTAACAGGTTATGAAAATTCATTCGTTCTTATGATTAATGCTATAAAATCGATGGTGATTGGTGAGTGATGTCATTTTTACGAGGCCAGTATATGCATCTGGTCACCCTCTAGTGAAGTTATTCAATATGGTCTGCTTGTCATTTCGTTTATTTTTAATTACAAGCTACGGTCCCGTAACAAATTATTAAAAATCGTTACCATAGCAGCACAGTGAACTAGAGAACTACCAAAGATTGTGAATTATCAATACCAACTGGTGGACTTGTTGCCCATATCTTTCAACAATGAGTGACTCCGCTGGACAGAAATCTATAACTCACTCTACTTCTTGACACCTTCAATACGATTATTGCAGGAAAAGCCCAAGAGATGCAGCTGGTACCTATCCACCAGAAGGTGGTGACAGTAATGGGAAGACAATCTCCCGCAATCAACGATCTGGTATTCCAAGCAGTGAATTTACCACCACTCGGTTTCCGATCTTACTACGTCACGAAATTGAACAAGATCGATCGGAAAGGATCTCTAGACTCGGCAGAACTTGGTGATCAACTCAGTATCGGCGACGAGGTAATCAAATAATATATATGTGCTAGGCAAGAGCATGAAAACAAATGTATGTTCAGTGGATGATATGTTTATAAATAGAAAGAGATTGACGACCATGAAGAAGGATGAGATCATGATGGACGGAGACGTCTTCAAGAAGAATCTGACCTATATCTGATTTTTTTTTTGTGGTTCAGGTTTCAATATATAAGAATGGCACAAAACCACTCCCTGTAACCCACCGCGCAGATAGTCATGGACATGTCAATGGTGTAGCCAAATTGACATCCATTGTTACCTGTTGGTTGACTCTAGCATCCAGGTAATCCTAGAAGATATTAACAAGAATTTTATTCCCGCAGGATCTCGGATTCCAACTGAACGAACATGGTCAGATAAAGAACTTCAAGGTTAATGGAGTTAGTATGGACTTACAGCAGGGATTCAGTTACTACCTGGGAATGACCGGGAAGAACGGGAAGAGTAGTGACCGAGCATCGGGAGCTTACATCTTCCGTCCGAATGGCACTTCATCAATTGACCAGCCGATTGTTACTTCCAAAGTGTACAAGGGTATGTACACTGGCACTTCCAAGAATCAAATCTTCTCCTCTCGTATTCTTGAGAATATACCGAAAAAATCCAATATACCGAAAAAGTTTCTTTGTTTAAGTTACGAATTGGCTAACAAGCCTACTATAACTGTTCGTATTCAGGATATCAGCAAAAACTATACACTTTCATACAGATGCCCGAAAAAGTATTCACAGACCGATACTCAAGTTTTATTGAACCAAACAATTGTCTTCATGCCTCCAATAATTTCTTGACAAAATAATGTTCATAATGATTCAGCATGTCACCAGCAAAATTTTGTTTCCAATTTCAATATTTCAATTTTTTCGTTTTGTTTTGTTTCCTATTTTGTCCGAAGGATCCCTTGTCGACGAGGTCCACCAGACATTTGGAGGCGGCTGGATCAGCCAGGTTATCCGAGTCTACAAGCAAGAGAACCACGCCGAGTTCGAGTGGATGGTTGGACCAATCCCGAGCAAGTACGTACAAGATTGTAAAGCAAGGTTCCAATATGACTTTACTTTCATGTGCCATAGGCTATCCTGCTGACAATATGTTCAATTGTGTATCAGGAACCAAGAAGGCAAAGAAGTCATTACCCGCTACACAACAGCTCTGAACACCAACGGCACATTCTACACCGACTCGAACGGTCGTGAAATCCTCAAGCGCATGCGCAACTACCGTCCAACATGGAAACTAGACTCGAAAGAGCCGATTTCCGGCAACTATTATCCGGTCACGACCAAGATCCTGTTGAGAGACGAGGCGAAGAACATGGAGATTGCTGTAGTTACCGACCGGGCACAGGGTGGTACTAGTCTCAAGGATGGCCAACTGGAGTTGATGGTAAGCAGCAAGGAATGAACAAAATTGTAGTCCGTAGGAGTCGATCTGGCGGAATGTCAGGTTGTGGTAATAACTTTTGAACGGGTGTGAGATATCGAAATTCTGATGAAGAGTAACCACAGATATTTTCAATATCTTGCATTTTTAAGTACTAGGAAAACGCCATATTTACATATTTATTTATTCATTACAGATGTTCATGAAACAGGTGGTAATGGTTACTATACCTAATGAAATTACAGTCAAACATGCCCGATTTAATTATACTTCACTTTTTTCTTAGCTCTCTTCTTAAATCACCAATCTTCGTTATGTTCTTGATATCTTCTTCCAATTCATTCCATTCCCGCGTCGTTCTTTGTATGAATCCATATTTACCTACTTCTCTATCCACTTTCTCCACTTCCATTCTTACCCCTCCCCTTGTACTTCTTCGTAATCCCTTTCCAATTCTATTGCTTAATTCATCCCATCCTGTATATTCATTCTTGACTCTAACAAAATTGCACATTCTTTCTATTTGTCTTCGTTTCGCCAAATTTTCTCATCCCATTTCCTCAATCATTTTACTGGGTCTTTCTATAACTTTTTCAACCACATCCTTATCGTTCCTGATAATCTTCCAGCGCTTCTCTCTCCCCAATACCCTTCTTGCAGCAACCCTTTGGACGTTCTCCACAGCCTTTATTAGTCCAACTTCATGCGGATCCCAGACTGAACTAGCATACTCAAGCATTGGCCGAATCAGACTCATGTATGCCTTCTCTTTTATTTTCATCCCTGTCTCCTTCAACTGCCTCATAATAAAATTTAAGGATCGTATTCCCTTTTTTGAGATATTTCTAACGTGTTCCCCCCACCCTAAGTTTTTATTTATGTAAAGTCCAAGATATTTATATGCTTCTACTTCCTCAAGTGTAGAATCTCCCATTTATAAATCTTATTCACTTTTTTCTTGTTACTGCTGCTAGAGAAGTGCACCACTTTACATTTTCCAACATTTAGTCCCATTAAATTTATTTTAACCCATTCATTAATTCTGTCCAAATCTCCTTGTAACTGATTTTCCTCCCTCTCACTCCTAATGGTGCTATATACCACACAGTCATCAGCAAATAGACGAATTCTTGATTGAATTCCGATTTGAAGATCGTTTATAAATATATTGAATAGAAGGGTCCAATTACACTTCCTTGTGGTACCCCAGAAGTAACGTTTACCATATCAGAAATTTCATCGCCTACTTTTACTTTTTGTGATCTACCTTTTAAGAAGGACTCCACCCATCTTGTTATCCTCTCATGTTTTGTTATTTGTTTCAACTTTGAAATCAGAAGTTTATGAGGTACTTTGTCAAAAGCTTTTTCAAAATCCAAAAAGACGGCAGATATTTTACCCCCCTTGTCTAAAGTATCAGACAGTTCCTGCGTGAATCCTTGCAGTTGGGTTACACATGAGTAACCCTTACGAAAACCATGTTATCCATCAAATATTCCACCATTATTATCAACAATTAATTTGTTTTCTGTATCAATTAACCTTTCCATAATTTTGCATATTGAGGAGGTGAGGCTAACTGGTCTGTAATTACCCTAATTTGATTTTTCTCCCCCTTTATGTATTGGAGTGATCATTGCTTTTTTTCCAGTCCTCTGGCACAGTTCCTGAATCCATTCAATTTTGAAAATTAACATTAAATATGGTATTAACTCTTTTCCCGCCAACTTGATGAATTTGTTATTAATCCCATCGTGACCGGGAGCTTTATTTCTATTCAGTTCATCAATTATTCTCTGGATTGCTGTTTCAGTGAATTTCATTTTATTTTCCTCTACTCCCAATTGATGAATTTGATCATTCTCTACTTCGTTCTCCCCATTCAAAGTCTGTTTTTGAAAAACTTCACCATAATAATTATTTAATGCGTATGCCTTTTCTTTATTCGATATGAACTCCACTCCTTTTCTGTTAATAAGAGTTGGCATATCGTTTCTTCCTCTTTTAGTATTATTTATGTACTTGTACATATTATTCCAACTTTTATTCTGGTCCTGCTCATCAAACATCCCCCGTAGAAACTTATCCTTTGCACTTTTCTTTTCTTTATTCAGATCTGATCTGAATTTCCTTCTTATTTCTATATCTCCCCCTTTACCTCTGTTCATATTATGAAACTTTCTTGCTTTCCTCTTCAATTTTCTAATTGATTTATTATAATAGATTGGATCTGCACTTTCAGATATTGATTTATTGGGAACAAACTTCTCAATAGCGTTTAAACATATGTTTTTGAAAGTGTCCCATTTTTTGTCTATATCCCCCTTCTCCTCAATCCAGTAATTCCTCCAATAATTTAAATGTAACTTAATTTTGTTGGTATCCGCCTTTTTATAGAACCAGACTTTCTTCTGTACCTTTATTTCATCTTTTACTCTATTTGCAATTAATTCTACTGTTGGAATATTATGGTCACTGATACCAACGTCCACGATAGTTCTTAACCACTTTTCCGGTGGTCTGACTAGGATAACGTCCAAAAGGTTATTACTACCTGTCCTAGTTAATCTAGTACCCTCCGTAACCGTTTGCACAAATCCTTCACTCATTATTTCATAAACAAGTTCTTGCCTTCTATTCGTGCTACTTCCTACAGTCCCTTCTTCCCAATTTATTCCTGGTAAATTCAAGTCTCCTGCAACTATTACATTCCTTTTATTAGCACTTTCAACCACTCTTTCCCTAATCTTGACTAGAATATCATTATTAGAATTTGGTGGCCTATATCCCGCAATTATTATAAACATTTCTGTTCCGAACTTAATTTCTAATCCCATTAACTCTACTGCTTCTTCTATCCACAAGATTCTCCCATTCAACTCATTTTTTAATCCCAGCAATATACCACCCCCATGTCTGTTTCTGTCTCTTCTGAATAAGCTGTAACCCCCTACCTCTATCTCTTTATCGGTGTATAGCCATCGTCCAGCCAGGTTTCCACAAGTACGAAAATATCGGGATTTATAGTGTCTACTACTGTTCTTAATTCGTCGAGTTTATTGCATATACTTCTGCAATTAACTAATGTTATTTTTCCATGCGTTGTTAGACGAGCGAATAGTAATAGTATGGTAATAATGGGTAAAAACTGCTTCGAGTGGTTCCAATTTAGCACATTTTATGTTTTTTTTCTCCAAAATGGCTGACCCGATCAAGCTGAAATTTTTTAGAAATGTGTATCAAAATGTAATTCAACTTGACGCAAAATTTCATTTTTTGTAAAATATATATATATTTTTTTCCACCATGTTTTTCTAATGAATATTTTTGAAATTTCTAAAATGCATGAAAAAAGTTACCCCCCGATAATGCCACAAAACTATACAGATCTAAGTTAGATGAGGAACCATAATGAAAAAAAGTTTGAAGTTGATAGCTGTAGCCGTTTGACATGTGGAGAACCGAAAAAAAAACGATCACCAATTTTTTTCAGTATGTCAAATTGAATCCTCGCTAAAGATCGTCTAAATAACTATTTATCTCATATCGCACAATTATCACGTGTATATGGTTAGAAAAGGTATGTTTGTTTTAGCCATATACGCGTAAAAATCAGACAATGTGAAACGAATAATTATTACTTGCACCATCTTGGGTATTGAAAATATCTACGTTTCCTCTCTAGCAGTATTACGATATCTCATACCTCTCAAAGTTATCACTAAAAATCTGATATTCCGCTAAATCGACTCCCATGGACTCGTAACCAGGTAGAGTAATGTCGTTGTGATGACCCCAATCAATCCTCGACCACCCTGCAGCATGCCGTCTGGTCTTTCTTTACAATATTTATTACCTTTTTGTATTCTATGAAAACCTTTCGTTATATAATGCCGACAAAATATGAATAGCATCTTTTAGTTTTATTGAGGATGTATTATTATAGTTATTTCATGGTTTCTGGTATCCTACTGGTTGTCATTTCTTCGTTTCAAACATTGTTATGTAAATTTGAGTTACAACCAGGTTCGTCCATCAGCACTTAGTTTCTTTTAGAATTTAGTCTTTTGTCGGAAATTGTTGTCAATGATGTTGTTGGGGGAGGCGCACTCAATTTAGGTCAAGTCTAGCAACCAATCATTCTGTACCATTTTGTAAGTAGCCAATAGGGTGAAGTGTTTGTTTAATATTTTGGCAAACTGTGTATCAAAATTATAAGTAACCTCCAAGTGATCTACGGACCTTCGTCTGGTAACCATCCACGGATGCTCTGCCTATACACTGTACCGTACGAGTTAAAATAAATAGTTGTCATTTATCCTCAAGTTATTGTGTTTTTATGTTGGATCCCTGAATATCATTAGCCGGGGTATTCAGAGGTCTTTCATCGTTTACTTTCGGTTCAAGAAATACATAAATTCAAAACCTCCCTTCCAAACTTTCAACATCTCTTCGTTCCCACAGGTACATCGTCGTCTCTTCTTCGACGACGGGTTCGGCGTCGACGAAGCCCTCAACGAGTTACAATACGGCCAGGGACTTGTCGCTCGAGGAAAACACTACATTATCGGCGGAGCTATCAACGGTGCGCAGCCGAGCTTAGCTGCGCAGGAGCGGACGCTTGCGCAGAGGAAAACGATCAACCCGTGGGTGTTCTTGGCTGAGGCTGATGACGTCACGTTCGCTGATTGGGCGAGCAAAACGACCACGCTGGTGAGGACCACGGGAAACCCAGACATAGTAATATTAGACCATATATATATATATATATATATATATATATATATATATATATATATATATATATATATATATATAGACTTCACACCGCTTTGCAAACCAGGAAGTTTACGCCATATTGGACATTTTCTAAGCAATTTCTTCTATATTTCAACATCGATAATGTATTAATATAGAAGGCCGTGTCTAGAAGGTATTTGTAAAGGTCCAATATGGCCGCCGAGATCGGAACTACTAAGGGAGAAATACTTGGAAAACCAAAATTTTCCAAAAGCTCTCAAATTCATACTGAATGTGGGAAGAACTACAATACATATTTTAAGCGATTCATGAAATAATCGGATGTGAAATAACAAAGAAAACGCATTTTTAATGTAATTTTTTACACATCAATAAAGCAATTATAAGAAAGCAATTAATAAAGGAACTAATAAATGTGAGTAACAAGTGTCACCAATAAATTAAAACGATTAAAATCTGTGATGATATCAAGAAGGCACCGGTACCATTGTTGGGAAACCAAGGTCCATATACGATTTTTAAACCTTTGAAGTGATCCATGGCCTGTATATGTATACATTGAGCTGACCAAATGTTCTTAATTCTACATTTCCATACTTCTAAGCTCATCTCACAACGCATATAAGGCGTTTTCCTAGTTTATTCTCCATTTGATCAATACAGTGTACCAATATAGGATTCGTCAGGCTAAAACTAAACTAGAATTACATGAATCAAGTCATATGTATTTGGTCTGCCTCGGAGCTCCGTCATAAGTATAACGTGTAATGATATATCCCCAGTCAGGCTAGTATCACCGCATCACGTGACTTACTCCCACTCCGCAGACCCTGCGCCTACAAGCATGTCGGCCTCATCTATACGCACTATACTCATTTCAAGCTCTATGGGAAAACCCCTGTAAAGATGGACGATGGCTAGTGCGGGCTTGTTTCAGTCCCCTGTCTGATACGTGACGATTGTTTATTGTTTGTTTGTTTGTTTGTTTTTATGTCAGTATAATGGTTTATCAGCCGAGCTGCCGGATAACGTACACATCCTGACCTTGGAGCCGTGGAAGGCGAAGACGCTTCTGCTGCGTATTGAGCACATCATGGAGAAGTCTGATGACCCTGTTTTATCCAAATCTGTGACTGTCAATCTGCAGGTATGTGTGTTGTAGGCTATTTTATAGTTTCCATGTGTAAAATAGAGGTAACAATGGAAGAATATCGAAAATTTTCACACAAATTGTGAAATTTGGCCAAAAAAGTAGACAAATTTCCAGAAATTTCTCTCACAGAAATGAGGGAAAATTTCTTGACAGTTAAAAAAAAAATGCTTACCGAAAGTTTACCAAAATTATGATTTTGAAAAGTTAGAAAAATCAACAAAAATTGTCTTATCAATTAAAAAAAAAAAATCAATAAGACACTTGATTTTTTTTTAAATTTTCATTGAATATTTTTAAAAATTCAATCGAAGTGTCATTGCTCTTTATGCCGTAGTCCATCAACCTTTTAATCCAACTTGCCGAAAATTCATATTTCAGAAACTTTTCACCGCTTTCACCATCAAAACCGCCTACGAGACCACCCTCGGTGGCAACCAACTTCTCAAGGACAGCAAGCGCTTCCAGTGGGAGAAACACGAAACTAACGAGGTCCACACCGAACTACCTTTACCGACCGAGACCGACGAGTCTCTGGATCTGAGCGCCGTTACATTGGCGCCCATGCAGATACGCACCTTCATTGTCGACATCGATGTTAATAAATATTAGATCTGTCAAAATAATTTCAAAGATGTCACATATTTAAACTATTGATCTTTATTTTTAGTTTTCTTAACACGTCAATGAGTTGATTTCAGGTAATATTTTTTTTGTGATCATGTTTGAATGGTATGATGCATAGAAATTGAATTATTCTAATAATACAGAAATACACATTTTTTGACGTGGACACGTCTGTAATATCGATATCGGCTGGCGGTCTTGGCAGCCTTTATTCAACGGACCATCAGGATATATTTTTTGTGATCATGTTTGAACGGTATGATGCATAGAAATTCAATTATTCTAATAATACAGAAATACACATTTTTTGACGTGGACACGTCTGTAATATCGATATCGGCTGTCGGTCTTGGCAGCCCCTATTCATCGGACCATCGTTCCCACATGCGGACGTGTTGTTGTTGTTGTTATTGTTGCGCGCACCCAAACTGACCTAAATAACCCAATCTAATTAGTTTAATAAACCTAACCTATCCAAATAAACATCCTGAACTAATTGAGCCCAAACTGAAACCAATCTGAAACCTACTTCCGGTCCGACGCACAGCCACTTCGGGCAGTCTTGCAGTCTGACCGTCACGATCGCCGTCATGCGCATTCGCTGAGCCCTGATTCGCAATACACCGGTCGGGTCACCTTGCACACAGCATCGCGGAGTGTGGCAATGACGGATGAGGGTGATGCAGAATCCACATTAAGAACTGATTATCTGCAAAATCAATGCACTTACGGCCTTTTTTACTCATTTACTTTTATTCACCGTATATAATTTGTACCTTTTTACACTTCAAGACTTCCGCTTACACTTGATTACACTTGAAAGATGTAGGAGTGTATTAATCTCACAGCTGTGTTTTTGAAGAATTATTGTAATTTTGTATTCGATGTTGGTATTCCCTATAACCTGACACAAAAGGAAATAAAATATATGAAATATAAAAAATCCTTTTATCGTGTTTTATTCAACTAAAATATAAGTCGACATACTTTAGCCACTGTGGTACCCACATAATAGTTCTGGGTACCGGTATATTGAAAAAAAAAATGTGAAACTATACTAGAAAAAGGTGATTTCGTTCCAATAAAAAAAAAGAAATACAAATACTTATCACTACTCGGAGAAATGGACAATAATTAAAAGTCAGCTGATTCAAGATTAGTCTGAATATTATTTTTGCTGTAACAATAATCGAAAAAAAATAGCGAAAACTCCAATTTGACAGAACGTATTTGCCTCTACCGTGTACGTCACAGTACACAACACATTTTTATATGTATACAAAATATTAAATTTGTAAAAAATAGCTTGAATATAATTTTTACTTCCATTTCGATATTTTAAATTGATAAACTTTCATTTTATTTAAAAAAAAAATATTCCAAAATTTCAAAATTAAATGTATAATTTGATGTATTTTATAGATGTGTATAGAGATTGAAAATTGAGAAACATATAAAAACAATGTATTTAATGTTACAATAATTCATTAGTCATCTACAAAGAATTTAAATTAAAATTCAACACATATATTTTCAATTCAATTTATAACTTTTTTCTGAATATTATTATTGTTTCATAAAAGCGCGTTGCTATGATCTCTTCAACACTCACTAACGACGGGTCGACACTCCCAATCGCCAGTCCTAACAGATATCCGAGACGGTCGATCGGAACCACACCAAGCACACTAGTTACTATCATGTACACCTTTATGTGGGTCAATGAACAGATAGACCTTGTTACATATATTAACACCGACTAGTATTGACGGTCACGATCAGCCGTCCCACCGGTACACTAACCACTAACGACCGGTAGTGTTGACCCGTCATTAGTCGTGCTGAATAAAGGCGGGGTTAAGATCATACTACAACAATAGACTTTAACCTGATGATCTTAGACGGTACTTAAGTTGTTCACTGGGATTATCACACTGGTATCATTAAAAGGTTTGCTATTAACAAGGCAAACGATGTATAAGCTGTAATTGATGGATGAGCACACCATAGTATTCAACAAATTACAATTTCTCGAATTTAGGAGACACCACTGCAGCTATTTTTTATTTTTATTCCATTCATTTTTTTTATATATTTATACTGGGCTATAACGACGCACTGTGATCACTCATATTTTATTTTGCCATTTTCATCTTTTTTCATTTTAGTCTAGCGTGCGAATTGAGAGATTTTCCAGCATATTTTATGAAGGCCAAGTTTTACAAATTATTAGTTACTGGATTAAGTAATAAGTTAGTGGATTAACTTGTGATCACCCTTGGTTACATATGTTTTTTTTGCCTTGAGTAATAATTAGCAGTTAAGAGCCATGGTAACAAGTGAATGAATGAATGAATGAAATCAATTGATGGAATGAATAAATATATAAATGAATGAATTCCTAAATAAATTCATGAATGAAGGAATAAATTATCAATGAAAAAATAAATTAACGAATATTTGGATGAATGAATGAATGAATTGATAACAGAATGAGATTTGAATGAATACATGAATAAATGAATGAATAGAATAGTGTTCGACAGGACTGTATATGTTATTTGTAATTACTAAAAAGCGATTTTTAGAAGTTAAAAAATGGCATTGCTCGATTCCTACAACATAAATTCACAGTTATGAAGAAAGTAAGTGAAATCAAATTATCAAAGACTGACTAATCATCCTGACAAATTGAAACCAGTTGAGTCACAAAGGTCGAAAGGTTAAACACTCATTTTAAGTCGGGTTTTTATTATAATTCAGTAAAAAAAAGGTTCTTGAAAGAACAAATATGCAGTACTAATATGTTTAATACAAAAAACATAAAAACTTGTTTTTATTATTTCCAATAACCAAATAACTTATGAGTACGTTCCAGGGCTTAAATCAAGCAAATCTAGGTCAGTCCACTTTAAGCTTGGCGCCTGGGGATCCCAATTGTCTTGAAAGGGAAATGATACAAATAAAAATCAGAAAATCAATTTCTCACAAAAAGTAATCAATATATAAAAACACCGGAACAAGAAGCTCAGTTCCTAACGCACTTACTTCATGTGATCCGGGAGATGGGGGGCATATAGGACCTGGTTCGATCCCCACCACTGACCATCTTTACATTTTTTTGTGGTTTCCCTCCGTAGCCTAGGCTAATGCAGGGCTGGTTTCTAGAATATAGACCACGACCGCTTCCTTCCTATTACCTGGAGGAATCTTCATCTCATTAATCATTCATCCGACGCCAATAGATCTTGATTATCATTATAGTGTCATACACTGTAAGGTCTGGAGTGAGGGACCAGACCAAGTTCGGACCGTCTCGGTCGAGTGGAAGCCTTTTGGTGACCGGAGTTTATGGAGGGAATAGGCCTACTGAACCGTGCGTTTATATTTTATTTCATTTCCTTGTCACTTTTCTCCTAATTTATCATCTTATTTTCTCTCTTACTTTTCTATTTCTATCCCGCTCCCTCCATATAGGTCTACTTGAAACATCCACAAACGTTGACTACTGTGGCAAAGTACACGGACATGAAGATAGGCGCTAAATGACCTCGCTGTCTACGCGGCTCTAAACCCTAAAACTAACTAACTATCATGTTTAATAACTACTACTAACTACTAACTATCATGTATAAAATAATAAAGAAAATCACATTTTGCAAGAGTATTTTGTTTAGTTTACTGATTTATTGAATGAAATATGATTGACTCTTCTTATTATTATCTACACCAAATAATTCATGATTAGACGAGCTTTAGCGAGGATTCAATTTGACATACTAAAAAAATTGGTGTTCGTTTTTTTTTTTTTTTTTTCTTCAGGTTTTTTTTTTCGGTTCTCCACAGGTCAAACGGCTACAGCTGTAAACTTCAAACTTTTTTTCAATATGGTTCCTCATCAAACTTAGATCTGTATAGTTTTGTGGCATTATCGGGGGGTAACCTTTTTTTTTCAATTTTAGAAATTTCAAAAATACCCATTAGAATAACATGACGGAAAAAAAGATAATATTTTTATTTTCCAAAAAAATGAAATTTTGCGGTGAAGTTGAATTACATTTTGATACACAGTCCTAAAAATTTTCAGCTTGATCGTGTCAGCCATTTTGAGGAAAAAACATAAAATGTGCTAAATTGGTACCATTCGAAGCAGTTTTCACTCATTTTCACCCATACTATTACTATCCGCTCGTCTAACAACGCATATATGACGTTTCCCTAGTAAAATTGGAGAATGGATGACTAAATAACCACAAAAAAATTCCAAGACGACGCTCTTTAGTCTTTACTCTTCATTCCATGGAACACTCATTCCTAGAACGCATGTACTGCGTTTTCCTCAGGCGTGCTTTGAGAGATCCACTCTCTAAACCACCCACTTACTCTCAACAAAGAGAGCGAAGATATTCCATGCAAGATCTTTGTGTTCGCATATTAGCGTGGCCAGTGAGGCGAAGAAAGTGCAAGGAAGAACACCTACTACAAACAACTGGCTGGAGCGAG
Organism: Brachyptera putata; assembly: GCA_907164805.1. NCBI lineage: Eukaryota > Metazoa > Arthropoda > Insecta > Plecoptera > Taeniopterygidae > Brachyptera > Brachyptera putata. The sequence continues at coordinate 13,646,440 of OU015473.1, read as the reverse complement.
AGACATATTATACAGGTAAGATAGTGGGATATTATATTGTATACTATATTATATACTATAATATAATTATATTAGGGGCCCGATATTATATAATTTTATAATATTGGTAAGTGAATAAATAATAGGCAAACGCAGCATATGCGTTGTAAGATGAGCGAGATATCTATATAGAGTACTAGGAAAACGCCATATATGCGTTGTAAGACGAGCGGATAGTGATAATATGGGTAAAAATGGGTGAAAACTGCTTCGAGTGGTACCAATTTAGCACATTTTATGTTTTTTCTTCAAAATGGCTGACACGATCAAGCTGAAATTTTCCAGAAATGTGTACCAAAATGTAATTTAACTTCATTTTTTTTGGAAAATGAAAATATTTTCTTTTTGTTCCGACGTGTTATTCTGATGGGTATTTTTGAAATTTTTAAAATTCTTAAAAATAAAAGTTAGCACCCGATAATGCCACAAAACTATACAGAACTAAGTTAGATGAGGAACCGCATTGAAAAAAGTTTGAAGTTGATAACTGTAGTCGTTTGACCTGTGGAAATCCGACAAAAAACATAAAAGAAAACATAAAAAGAAAAAAAAAACATGAAAACAAACGCCAAATTTTTTCAGTATGTTAAATTGAATCCTCGCTAAAGCTCGTCTAATAATCGAACACTCTACCTTGACTCATATGAAATATACTTCTTTCGGTTACTATAGAATCTAGGTAGCTGTGAATCCATCACTGCAACATTTTTCTGCTATTATTTCTATCTATTGGATGAATAAAACACATCTTAACATATTTTTTTCGAAAGGCTGGTTCGAATTGCATACACATTTTCAACAGTGTGTATCAATTATATGTTTAGATTCAGTGCAAATTTGAAAAGTTATTTGGAGAGATTTTAATTTTCAATTTTTTTCTGCCCAGCCTTTTATTATTATGTTTTTTTCGAAACATTGAGATGTTATTTCTAGAAAAATTTCCAACCGATTTAATCCAAAAACTATACTTTTTCAAGTTGGATAAGTCTGCGTGTACAAAATAAGTTTCTTTTGTTGATCGGTCAAACCGTGGCTATAATCCGAGGGGTCTACAACCTGCAAACTTTGTGTACACCTGAGTTCAGGGATTTCAAGAGATTTCAGGGAATTTCAGGGATTCCAAGAGATTTCAGGGGATTTCAGGGATTTCAGGGATTTCTAGAGATTTCAAAAGATTTAAGGAATTTCAAGAGATTTCAGGGATTTCTAGAGATTTCAGGGATTTCAAGGGATTTCAGGAATTTCAAGAGATTTCATAGGGATTTCAAGAGATTTCAGGGATTTCAAGGGAATTTCAATGGGATTTCATGGCAAGTGTATACCGGATTTCAGGAGTAGTTAACCCCTCGCTATAATCTAAGAAATAGCCGATATGTTCCTCTAAATCCAACCCATGGACTAGTGCTCTAAAGGCTCGCGTGACGGGTGTGGGTTCGAGCCCCGCTCAAGGCAGCTCGCATCATGATCTCTTTGTTCTACCCGTATTGAGTTCACTCGAGTGAAGAAAGTACAACATTAAACTCAACCAGAGCTATTATATTCACAACGTCATATAACTACAGATAAGTACAGCTTATCTGCCTTTAGAAGTAATTAAAAATAGAGAAGGTAACGGAAAACGAGTATTGTTTCAGTCAACAATTAAAACAAGATATTCGAAAATAAATATAAATAAAGTAACTTTTCAGTATTTATGAAGATTAATGTTTGCTTAACGACCCCACCAATGGCTAGGTTATACGGGGATACAGATTCAGTATTTAAATGCACCAGAAGAGCATATACCGGAATTAAGTATACTCGGTTGTGTGACATGGGTTTATTTGTCGAATCTTTCCTGATCCCGAACCACATTCAAATGCGGGTGCCTGAAGAGCGGATACCGGAAAACAGTCGACTCGGTCGTGTGGCATGGGCTTCAGGGTTCAGGTAATATTGGACACCAAACCCATGTCACACAACCAAGTCGACTTTATTCCGGTATACGCTCTTCAGCGTCCCTTTCAACAAATGTTTATGGAGAATGTGGATATTTTGAGTACTCGCAAGCGTCAAGTCTACAGTAATGGTTTGGTCGATATAAAAAATAAAAATGAATGGGATTTTCCTCTCTCTCTCTTTTCTCTCTCTCTCTCTCTTTCTTTCTCTCTCTCTCTCTCTCTCTCTCTCTCTCTCTTTCTTTCTCTCTTTCTTTCTTTCTCTCTTTCTTTCTTTCTTTCTTTCTTTCTTTCTTTCTTTCTTTCTTTCTTTCTTTCTTTCTTTCTTTCTTTCTTTCTTTCTTTCTCTCTCTCTCTCTCTCTCTCTCTCTCTCTCTCTCTCTCTCTCTCTCTCTCTCTCTCTCCATCTCTCTCTCTCTCTCTCTCTGTCTCTCATCTCTCTTTCTCTCTCTCTCTCTCACTCAACTATCTTTATACATTACCAATTTGCTTGTTCTCTTCCTCTGTTTCAGTATTCAAGACAAGGAGACACAAACAGACAGAGAGAGAAAAAGAGAGAGAGTAAAGAAGAAAGACATTTGCCGATCAACATCATCAATGGCCAACTTGTTCGTAAGTGTGTACACAGTCTATTAGTAACGTCTCTGTGTGGTATACCACACGCTTCACCACAATACCATCGAGCGACCGTCTCGCCCTATCCGCTACCGTTACCGAGCGTGGGTCTCGACCTGTCAACGGTCGCTGGAAGGGAAAGTGAGCTGGATTGGGTTCGAGCCCCGCCTCTTACGACCGGATCCGGTATGATGGATTGAGAGGAGATATCACCAAGTGACGATTGAGATGAAAATAGTGATGATCTAATCAGACCTCGATTTGAGAACGTGAACTGGGTGACGAACCCGGGACACCTGTATTTTTCTGTAAGATGGTTTTTTAAATTGGACTGAAAAAAATAGAAATCACAAGATTTTTGTGGATATTTTTGTTATGATGATGATTATTGTTTGCTTAACGACCCCACCAACAGCTAGGTTATATGGGGGTACGAATGAGCACTGTGAAGTGATGATGAGTGAAAGGACGTTTACAAAAACCCATGCCTTATGCGGGACTCCAACCTTAAGCCCAACGGTGACTTCAGTTTCTGAAGCGGTGCCTCAGCTGACTGAGCTACCGAGGGCGGCAGATATTTTTGTTTCTGTGGACAAATTGAGAAAAAAATTAAACTCAACTATAATCCCGCGTTTGAGTCAACATTTGATAGTTATTTTGCTGTAAAAAAGTAGCAGCGTCGGGAGTCGAAACATGTACCCTTATAACTAGGGCCAGGATGTTTAAGATCTTTTGAACTGCCAAAAAGGCAGGCAAATTGAACTTTAAAAAGTGAAGAAAAAGACATTTCAAATAAAAAAAGTTCCTATGAAAATTTTTGATTTTACATTGATTTTTCTGTACGTAGGGGGCTATAGGCCTAATTACTTGTGCTAACTAATTTTTCACCTTTTTGACCAAAAATCAAACTTGCGTGTACACTCTTAGTGGATATTTAAATAAGGAAGTATAAATATATTCAAGTCATTCGGGTCACTCAAATCAAACACCAAAGTTGTCAAACAGAATATTTCCTTCTTACATCAAGAGGAAGAATGAATGAGAAGTCAATTATCGGCTGAATAGGCTCACAAAAAAAAATTAGAGACAAAAAAGACAAAAAGACCTAAAAAACACTGAAAAAAGACATAATTTGCCAAAAATATAAGTAACTTATAAAAAAAGACTTTTCAATGCCAAATGAACAACATGTTTTTGCAGTCAGGGACGCATGAAAAGTATTAATATTTCATTTTAAAGTACTACAAAGTGAAAGAAAAAAAAAGGATATGTCTTAAACATGCTAGCCCTACTCACAAGATTAGGCAGCTATGCTAAGGCCCGGTATTACGAATAATAAATTTGTTGATTAAGCGATAATTAATGGATTAGCTTGTTATTACCCTTGGTTACCAATGTTATTTTTGTACTGCAATTGATTAATTAGACGAGCTTTAGCGAGGATTCAATTTGACATACTGAAAAAAATTGGTTTTCGTTTCTATGTTTTTTTTTGCTTTTTTTTTCATGTTTTAACTTTTTTTCAATATGGTTCCTCATCTAACTTGGATCTGTATAGTTTTGTGGCATTATCGGGGGGTAATTTTTTTTATGAATTTAAGAAATTTCAAAAACACCGATTAGAATAACATGACTTGAAAAGAAAAAAAATTATATTTTCCAAAAAAATCTTAAACATGCTAGCCCTACTTATAAGATAAGGCAGCTATGCTACCAGTAGCGCCACACTGACATAAGACTGTCTAATGCTTGACAGAAATACTTCACTTGGAAGACGCGAGTGAGTACACCTTCTTTATATTATGATACAATCTGTTGGTATCACTACATTTAGTTAGTCACTTATTTTATTCACTCATTACAGAACAGGTGGTAATGATAGTCTCAATCAAATTTAAGGAAAACAAACATAGTTAATAAAGTTATACATTGCTATTTTTCCTTAGCTCTCTTCTTAATTGAATCATCGTGGTAGAACTGCATGTTTTACTATAACATACCAGACTGTCATAAACTAGGAAAACGCCATATATGCGTTGTTAGACGAGCTATAATAGTGATAGTAAGGGTAAAATGGGTGAAAACTGCTTCGAGTGGTACCAATTTAGCACATTTTATGTTTTTTCTTCAAAATGACTGACCCGATCGAGCCGAAATTTTTTGGAAATGTGTATCAAAATGTAATTAAACTTCACGCAAAATTTCATTTTTTTGGAAAATAAAAATATTTTCTTTTTTTTACGCTGTGTTATTCTAATGGGTATTTTTGAAATTTCTAAAATTCATAAAAAAAAGTTACCCCCGATAATGCCACAAAACTATACAGATCTAAGTTAGATGAGGAACCATATTGAAAAAAAGTTTGAAGTTGATAACTGTAGCCGTTTGATCTGTGGAGAACCGACAAAAAACACGAAAAAAAAAAAAAAAACATAAAAATGAACACCAATTTTTTTCAGTATGTCAATTTGAATCCTCGCTAAAGCTCGTCTAATAATATACCTTTTTGTTCCAGGAAACGTTGTTGTTGTTATCGTTAACAACCGCCTCCATCATCGCCATCACCCAGTCCCAAAACTCACCCCCTTTCCCCCGCCCCCGCCAGCCGCAGATCGGTCCCCGTCCCCCCCGTTTCAACCCGCCCCCGAACAACCGCCGTGCGCCCCAAAACTTCCCCGTCGACCCATTCGCCCGCGTCACCCCAGTCCGCCAACCGAATAGGCCTCCCAATCTTCCGCTCAATATACAAAACAACTTTCAAAATCAACCCCTACAGCAAAACAACTTCCAAAATCAACAACATATTCAAATAAATCAACCAAATAACTTCCAAAATCAACCAAATACACTTTCAAATCAACAAAATAACTTTCAGAATCAACAAAATACACTTTCAAATCAACAAAATACACTTTTAAATCAACAAAACAGCTTCCAGAATCAACCAAATCGAACACCAAACCAACTAAATCAACAGATAAACTTCCAAGACCGACCCGATCAGTTCTCGAGCCCCTCAAGCTCGATCAATCACGTGACTAATGTGTTCAACGGCCAGCTGAAGAACGCCGTTTGGGAATCCCAGAACGACATCACGTCGGCGGTGCTGCTACCTAGCGGCCAGCAGCTCGAGACTAGCGGAGGTTTCATAGCTAGCAGACAGATACCGCAACTCAATGGTGGGTATTAATGTGAAGTTATGTAGTAATAGATCCTTTTAGAAATTAAAGAGCCACCTAGCGGCGACGTTTGAACTAAAGCGGGATGTTGGTACGCGTGGTTGAAAGTCCTGAGCTGCCAATGTTATTTAGCACGAACTATACATCTTATTGTGTGTTACCGTGAACGTATTTACTAACAATACGATAGTAGTGACACCATTAATATGTTTACTATATTCTAAGAGATTAACACACTTTCAGGGTGCTTTTTTATATATTGGGTTTAACGACGCACTGTTATGATAACTGAGATCTAATGGCGTCGGATGGATGATTAATGAGATGATGGGATGATGAGATGAAGGTTCTTGGGTAATGAGAAGGATAGCGGGAAGGAAGCGGCCATGGCCGACTTATTGTCTGTATGTGATTTTTTTAAAAAAAAATTTCTTTTCAGAGCAGTCTGATAATGTTGTCTTGACTGAATGCTTTAGATGCTGGTGTTTCCACCAATCAGCAGGCTGTCGTTGATCAAAGTGCGAGGAAGAAGGCGACGCTGCGTGATGTGATCGCAGAGGATTGTGAAGACGCAGAACTGTTGGGTTATTGTGCGTCTCCACCGAGATATCCCACGTGAGTCTTGGGGATGGATTAAAGGACATCACAACCCTGAACGTCGTTAGGATTTGTATATTGGGGGAAGCAGGTTACACAAATGAGATGACCATTTTAAAGTGATTTTTGCAGTTCACAAGCAATTTCGGAGTCTAATAATGAATCATTATGGATATTTTAGAAATTATGTTCAATAAATGAACCATTACGGGCATTTTCGAAGTTATTTTTGTGATTTCCTGCAGCAAAACCCCGCTTTATGAAATATAGTCATTTTTAAAGTGATTTTTTCGAATTACAAGCAGTTTTGGAGTATAGTACTTTAATTATTGTGGATATTTCCGGAGTTATTTCCGCGATTTCTCCCAGCAAAATATTTTACTATGTGTTCATTTGTAGGTCAATTTTTTTTTCAAAGAAGGATACATAATTGGTGGGGCGCAAATGTTGTTTGGTCACATTGGACCCCTAACGGCCTATTTATATATATACATATAGATACTTAATTAAATAATTTTGTTTAAAAATTATCATTAGGCCTACTATTTCAATCTTTTTTGAGAAAGATGCCTGCAGTTCAGAAAGGAGCTATCATACAGAGTTTGGAGTTGATTAATTGAAAGATGTGTTTGTTTTTCAGTCATCAAGTGGAGCTGATCATACAGAGATGTTCCGACCTGATACAGCTGCTGTACACGCCGGTACCACGTGACCAGGAACCGGATACAGTGGTACCGGTAACTACCAGGCCTGCCAACACTACCAGGAGCATTGAGCGAGCGAATAGACAGGTATACAAACATGACTGACTGGCTACGTAGCAAAGCTTTTAGAACCCAAATCTCCGGAAAAAACAAATATCTGTAAAATCAAATGTTCGAACTGTCGTAGGGTGCATTCCGAAACCTACTGGCCTTACTTGTGTATAACACTGCTTGCCAGTAGAATTATCTGATTCCAGGACCCCTATTCCTGAGATAAATGAGATGTGAGAAAAATCAGTGAGAAAACTATCTCATATAATAATGACATATTTCATCTCATATTTTATGTGAGTTACTCGTTTTCTCACTCATTTTTATTTTCTCACATCTCATTTATCTCAGGAATAGGGGTCCAGTAAGCCCCAGTAACGGAACGCACCCAGTACAATTCGAAAGTAAAAAGATGGATGACATTATTGTTTTCCAATAAAATGTTGGGTTATGAAACAACGTGTGAAAAAATCACATCCAAATCGACCTCAAATACATTTCAAATCAACTAGCATCCATCGAGATGAAGTTTCTCAGCCTTATTTACAACAATATTCACACGTCGATCTGTCAGTGAACTAACTAATGTAATCTAGCATCATTCATTGGAGGGCGCCATTACTTGACTGGGTTGACTGGGACAAATAGTTCCAGTGTTTCCAGTACGCTGAATTTACTGGCGCGGAGGGTTTCGGAACGCTCAGTAAATTACTCGCAGTAGGTTTCGGAATGCATCCAGTAAGCTTGTAGTAGATTCTGGAGGTTTCGGAACGCAACTGTAGATATGGGATTTCTAAGAATTTGACACGAACTGTCGGAAGAAATGGGTTCTCGAAGATTTGGGTTTTCTAAGGTATGGGTTTTCCAAGATTTGGTCAAGTCCTAACGGACAAATGGTTTTTCCAAAAAATGATTTTTAATTCTAAGATATGGGTTTTCCAAGATTTGGGTTTTTAGACGAGCTTTAGCGAGGATTCAATTTGACATACTGAAAAAAATTGGTGTTCGTTTTAATTTTTTTGTCGGTTCTCCACAGGTCAAACGGCTACAGCTATCAACCTCAAACTTTTTTCCAATATGGTTTCTCATCTAACTTGGATCTGTATACGAAACGAAATTAATTATAAGTCATTATGACTCTATATAGGTTTTTATACAGGTGGAAGTGCCGGGTTTAGGGCTGATTATATATCTACTGATATATTTTTCATTCAATTACACTAGTTCATGAACAAGGTAAAAAATAATAAAGATGACTTCCCCTATTTTTATAAACACCGGGCGTACACGGTGCTCATAAAAAGAGAGAAATTCACCTTCACCAATTTTTTTCTATGTTCAAAAACCAGTGAAATTGAATGAAAAGTTCACATCTCCAAGTTGATTTGATGCTCTTTGATTGATATGACATTCTGTTTCAGTGAATTCAACCAGTTTTCAGATAATACGTCAATGAATACAAAGAATGTGATGATATTCATTGACGTATTATCTCAAAACTGATAGAATTCAAAAAATATAAATGTCATAATAATCAAAGAGCATAAAATTATCTTGTAGATGTGAACTTTTCATTGACACTGATTTTTGAAAATGTAAAAAAATAATAAAGATACATTTCTCGATTTGTGTAAGCACCGTGCACACACCCCCTTAATATTATGATTCTGATAAAAAAAATCCAATCTTATATAAAAAGCTCGTGTCACATGTTAGAGGATGAACTCCTCCGAAACGGCTCGACTGAGTGTCGTGAAATTCCTCACGCACATTCGATAGGGCTGGTAGAAGGTCCTAAACTATACAAGATCTTCCGCTTACGAGATCTTACGAGAGCTTATTCCTATGAGCAATATACAAAAAATTGGCACTTCAAGGACAACACCGGTAATGACGTTGTTCACTGACATTGACGAAGTTGCTCAATGTTACTCAACGTTACTCTCCATTGGCGGGGCTATACGCTAGTTAGCGTAACAACCAACATTCACTACAAATCACTTCGATGGCAGAACAACGTTTGCCGAGTCAGCTAGTTCACCTATATTTATTTGTTCCGTTCAGATCTGGTCTTGGGCGCGCTACAGTCTAGAAGGCAGTGACCGCGCCACCGTCTGTCCCTCCACGCGGCACTACGTCGAACCGAGCTACGTCAAGGACGTATCCAGTGGGCGGTGGTATGTCGTCCTCCAATCACAGCAGCGCATCACTCAACACGTGACCGTCGACAAGTGCCATCTACCGGGCGAACCTTGCAATCAGCTCGAGTGTAACTCCCTTAAGACGACGCAATGCGCACAACGGTATGCGTACAGGCACTTGGTCACGTGGGATCCTGACCAGCCGGAGAAGTGTCCGAAGATCAAGGTGTTTAGATTTCCGACGGCGTGTGTTTGTCAATTAGTCTAAACCAAAGAGATACGAAGACAGTTCACCTAACGCTAGATTAAGATTTATCCCCACTCCTTTGTCTCTACCCTCCTTACCCTGTAGTACCGTCGTTCACTGCTGAGAGTGCTGTAAAGGCTCATTCACGATTACAGATTTAGCGTAACTTTAGGGTGTAACTTTATGACGTAAACTTGGACCGCAATGTCACTGTTCATGACTACTTGATTTAGTGCTGAATCCAAAGTAAATCAACCAATGAAATTCCGTGTCAAAGACGATCTCGGAGTTGTTCGAACGATCTCGGTACCTGGTAGACGATGTTCGGACGATCTCGGAGTTTCTCAGCCTCTGATTGGTAGAATTCTACGTCTAGATTTAGACGTAGCCGTAGAAGTTTGGAGTTTGCAAACTTCTACGTTACGCCTACATTTATTTCTGCGGCTAAATTTATCGTGAATGGTTGCATGGAATGCGACCAACCAAACATTGCTAAAGCTACGGCTAAATCTTAAGTTTATCTTAATCTTAAGTTTCTTACGTCAATCGTGAATGAGCCTTAAATCGTTTCGGTGATTGTGCGTCAGTCGACGCTAAGATGGATGCTTGCTGGTTGTATGCCAAGTCTTCAACTTGACTGCTAGCAGCGCCCTAGGAATGTGTAGCGATGAATGAAGTAACTTCAGGTAATAATGAAAGAGTTTTGATTCTCGTCCAGTAAGTTACGTGGGACGTCTTGAGTATGTCTTGAGTCGATGTGTGAACGGTGAAGTGAGGGCAAGTGTGACATTAGAAGAATGGAAGTGAGTTGTGAAGTTTGGCTGATTATTTGAGCTCGATGACTACGCCAAACTAAGTCAATAGCTGACTTTGAGTTTCAACAATAGCAAGATTTTTAATTAGCCACCAGGATCCTCACCCCGACTGCCACTTGAAATTACGTCCTATAGCTTCAAAAGACTAAGGATTTGGATTGGATAATGTTATCTAGGAGAGCTAAATACCATGAAAATACGAGATAATAACAGAGTCACGGTTTCTTAGAACGCATATATTTGAAATATTTTTAGCCCATCTCGAGAGCAGGGCTAGGATTTTGTGATAACAACAATGGAAAAACAGAATCGTACCCCCGTATAACCTAGCTGTTGGTGGGGTCGTTAAGCAACATTAAAAAAAAATACAGAAGAACTGAACATGTTGCCATGGTATTGAGCCCTATTAGTGAATATTGGCCGTTACCGACTGAGACAGTTCTTAAATGTGCTCGTTTTCGTTTCATTTACTAATATATATATACACTAATATTTATTTAAAGAAGTGATATATTCAGTGGTTACCAAGTGCCAATTAGGAGTAGTATAATTTTGTTATTAATAAACCCAAATGTATACGATGAAAAAATAATTTCCATTTTAAGTTATAATTTATAATATTATGAAGTTATTAACTTTCTTGAATGAGATAAGAATTAGGCCTATGTATGGTCCAATCTATTTGACCCGAAGACTAGACAGTTCCAAGTTGGATAAGTTTGCATAGATTATGTATTTTGATGATGATGATGATGTTTGGATTATGATTATGTATTATGTTCATATTATTTACTTGTATAGAATCACAACCTGACATTCATAGCGTATTTTTGTATGATTTGAGTTTTGAATAATTTCAATTCTTACCAAACATTACCTCAAGATCGAAAGTTGAACTGTAAATTTTTCAAAACTGATTTTTTTAAATTCCATAATTATAATCTACTGTGAACTGTGTATGTAGCTGTGTGTGTTAGGCCTACTAGTGACTTTGATTACAAATATGAAAATAAAGTTCAAAATGGTGCTTACAAAATAAGATATCCAAAATATAATGAACGAATGTCATTTATACCTTATGGTATATACCTTAAGATCGCCTCGAAGTCTTGAAAACCACCGGGAAGTGACGCTTCTAAACAATTTTATTTTTTCTCAGCTGTGATTAGGAAAAATATTCAAAAAAACGAAAACGAAGCATGAGCCGGAATAAGAGTTTAACTCACATTTTTTCAAAAATTACATTTTTGTGAATTATAGATGCATAATTAAGTATAATACTGTTCGCTGACACACTCTGTAAGCAAATTTATGAACGTTATTTTTGGATATCAATGTTTAAAAATCCACTTTTGGGCAAGACTAATATGTAAATCTTTTAGATGTTTCTCCACTTTGCTCTATAACTTGAAAATGTGAGTTACACCGCCATTCTGGCGCTTGCTGTATTGTGTGATGAGATCTGGATGATGATGAGAAAAAATAGAAAAGAATTGCCGGTATTTAAAACAAGAATATTGCTGCCGGTGAAGTTTAAATTTCTTCCATGGAAATTCTCTAAGAATAATATGTTTTATCATCAAATTAAAAAAAAGTATTCAAAATATTTTCAATGAACCTCTGAATTGATCTGGTTCACCATACCAGATTGATGTTCACACACTATGTACAACAAACTATAAATAAATATTTTATTTATTCAAATAAAAAAACACATATAAACGTACAAAACTATAATAAATACAATACAACTATCGTATAACATTAATTGAGATTGCAATAAATAACACTGACAATTATTACAGAGTCTATCAAATACCAGCATGTCCTGTGTTCGAATCCTGTCACGTCCAGAATGTCCTATCATCGCGTCGATCTTTGGAATTTTCCAAGCCAATTCGATTCCTGTATCGAAATTATTGGAACAAACACAACATTTGTAAATTCTATTCCCGAACGTTTGAAAAAATCAGTTATTCTATTTACAAACGTTTTCGAAAAAAAATAAGATTAGTGAATCAATTTTCAAGCAAATTCAAAATTATTGATTTTATTTTCATAAGTTGAAAAACAATCAGTAATTCTATTTTCATCGTTTTCGAATCAATTCAAAATGAATAATTCCATTTTCAAACGTTTGCAAAAGAATTCAAATTCGGTAATCTAATTTCAATTGATCTCGAACCGATTCAAAATTGAAGTGATTCTATTTTCAAACGCTCCGAAAATACTTGAAATTAATCAATCTATTTTCAAACAAACTCAAAATTATGATTCTAATTTCAATCGTTTGCAAACAAATTCAAACTCGTTAATTCCACTTTCAAACATTTCCCTCATTATTTCCCTTTCGTCGGTTTTATCCTAGCTCCGTATTCCAACTGTGCCGCTGCCACCTCCTCATCTTCCTCCTCATTCTGCTCCTGATCATCTTCACCGCCATCCTGATGATTATGTACCGGTCTCGCGTCATACATCACCGCCTCGTGGACTTGTCTCACCGGATGCACGCTACCCTTCACTTGTTGCCGCTCGACCACGGTCACTTGGGGTCTTTCCGGTCTCGTGTCATACAGCACGGTCCCATGGTCTGTCCGATAGCTCGATGTCACCGCCCCTTGATCAGCTGGTCTCACTGTCTCTTGAGCTGGTTTAGTTTCCAAGGCGTTCACTGCTACCTGGTTTCTCTCTTGGGATGGTGTCGTCGTCGTATCCTCTTCATCTTCATATTCTTCATCTTCTTCCAGAGGGACATCTCCACGTACTTGATTCACATGATCAATAATATTACTATTGATATTTCCTGCAGCTGCTAATGTTGCCAACGTTTCAGCAGCTTCCCGATTCGGCAATGTCGAGTAAACAGGACCATTTCCTTTCACTTGAGCGTAAAACTTCTCTTCCTCTTTAATCCTCTCTTCTGCTTCATCCACTTGATTATCTTGAGTATTAACACCGGCATTACCCTCCTCCGTCTTCCTGATTACCACCACTCTCTGTTCAGACTCCTGTCCCTCCTGATAATTACCACCATCACGCTCCTGATAGTTATTACCATCCTGGAAATTACCATGATACGGCTCCTGGTAATTGAAAGAATGGAATTGAGGCTGGAATTCATTACGAATTGTCTTCAGAACTAAAGAATTATCTACTACAGGCTGTCCAAATTGTTGTAAATCCAGAGAAGGTTGTCCATATTGATGACTCAATCCTACAGAATTACCCCCTAAAGAATTTCCATAATGCTGTTTCACTCCTAAATTATCATCATTTTGTCCGTATTGCTGCAACAACGGAACGCCGTAACTATCAACCTGCTGATGATTCTGCTGTTGTTGTGGTATACTATTAAACAACTGGAACAAATTCCCATGCTGTTGTTCCAATTGTTGTTGTATAGCAATATCAAGAGGTTGTTTCCCGTTACTGGGATGCGAATGAGGATCAGTAGTCGCAGGAATCTTAGGAGCTGGCAGACTTGGATCGGGATCAGGAGCATAATACGCCTGTTGCCCATCCAACGTTATACCCGCCTGATCATTGCTCTGCTTGTACGCATGCTGGCGGTCGGGAGTGGCACTACCCTGAGGTCGGTGGCTCTCCTCGTACGCCGGCTCGTGAATCTCGTAGCCTTGAGACTGCTGGATCTCGACGTTGCCACCGAGGCCGAGTTGTTGTACTGCTTGGTGACCGAATGAGGCGCCGAGACTGTTGCCGCTGTAACCGCCAGAAAGACCGTGGGACTCTTCTTGTTGGTGGTTGGAGAAGGAGACTGGTTTATCGGCAGGACTCAGATTAGGAGCAGGGATAGTGTGGATAGGTCCGCTGTTGTCGTCGTGGAAACCATATTGTTGTTGGGGGACATGTTGAGGGACATGATGGGGGACATGTTGAGGTATGTGTTGGGGAATATGTTGGGGGATATGTTGGGGTATATGTTGGGGTATATGTTGGGGGATACTATGTTGAACATGTTGAACATGTTGCACATGTTGGATTACCGGAGGAGTATGTTGAACAACATGATGTTGAACTTGAACATGTTGTTGGGGGAAGTGTTGGGTGTGTATGACGGGGGCGCGAACACGGGGCGGTGACTTGTGATGGTGATAATGCGGTGAAGGGGGGCGGTGTAGTTGGGGAGGGCGTGGATAGATGTATTGTTGCTTGTAGGAGGTGGCGGGGCGGCGGGAAGGACCGGGGGGACGGCTGTAGAACACTTGGGAGGGAGGGGGTTTGGGGCCGTAGTGGATTGTTGGCGGGAGGGGTGGGTGGGGGGGAGGGGGGCCGCGGAGTTTGTAGCCGACAGCGCTGTTGGCGGCGAACACGGCAAACAACAGCAAGACGCACTGTGGAAGAGTAACAACAATTAATAAATCATAAAGAATTTTTGGACGAGCTTTAGCGAGGATTCAATTTGACATACTGAAAAAAAATTGGTGTTCGTTTTTTTATTTTTTCTTTGTCTGTTCTCCACAGGTCAAACGGCTACAGCTATCGACTTCAAACTTTTTTCCATTATGGTTCCTCATCTAACTTAGATCTGTATAGTTTTGTGGCATTATCAGGTGGTAACGTTTTTTTTTTATGAAATTTAGAAATTTCATAGAATAACACGGCGAAAAAAAAAGAAAATATTTTTATTTTCCAAAGAAATGAAATTTCGCGTGAAGTTGAATTACATTTTGATACACGTTTCTAAAAATTTTCAGCTTGATCGGGTCAGCCATTTTGAAGAAAAAACATAAAATGTGCTAAATCGGTACCACTCGAAGCAGTTTTTACCCATTTTTACCCATACTATTACTATCCGCTCGTTTAACAACGCATATATGGCGTTTTCCTAGTTATGAAATTATTCACTAGTTATCAAGTGGAAAATTATTGCTTGACTTCATTTATACCCTATTTATGAAGACAAATGGAAACTAAGGAATATTTTATTTTATTTTCTGAGCACTGTGTCTGTGTAAAACCAGCTTACATTGTCTCCAGGCAATTGGAAGGACAAATGACCTCTTTTTAATTGCCTGAAACGATTTAACTGGATGTCACATTGTTACTATAGAGTCGATAAAATAGCACAGCTAGAAAAGTTGTGTTTTAATAAATTCAATTCATTCAGTTTTTTACTTATATTTATATTACTTTGACATGTTCCAAAACTTGTGTGGTCCTTCGATTACACACATGACTGCAATTGCGCCGATAATATTATCATGTATTTTTTGTATGCTGATTAGTGGAATAAATATGTTATTATTATCATCATTGTCATTATTTTGGTTAGTTTTTAGGTCAAATAGATTTAATTCAAATTATTCAGACTGAACATTTATTTTTAATCTATCTTATTCTTATTTGTATACAATCAGTAGACCCGCAGACAAGTAAAACTGCCTGTAATTTGGCGAGTCTACGAAATTGGACTCAAATCTATGTCAAAACACAAATAAAAATCATAAAAAAAATCATTATTATTATATTGTTAACCAAACACGTGTGATGTTACAAGTTTCAGTCAAATCACGTGCGATCTTCATTGAAACACGTGTTTTATTCTCCGAGTGAAACGAAATTCTTATTAAAGAAAGAAAGAATTCTTATTACAAATGTAGGACAGACGAGCCTTCTTTTATTCCTTAATGACCATCTCAATTTGACGAATCGAAACTACCGGAGTTAGTGTTATCTGATAAAGGGAACGGTTAATCGAACCTTACATGACATAACTAGAATACATTTTATATATTACGGTTCGAAACCCTCGGAGATAATGCTAATATATACAATAGACGGTCGAGCGGAACCGTTTGTTGAATGCCTATATTGAATTTGACGAATCGAAACTGCCGTACATAAATGTTTTTTAATAGTAGAGACGGTTGATTGAGACTGTCATATTGAGATGTAGATAAAGAAGAGCATTTTTTTTGTTAATTTATACACTAATAAACCAGATGTGTAGTCGCACCTCATTGATCAACTAAAGTCGCTAATAGACGATAATAGACGATAATAGACCATGGTCTTGTGGGGGAAATTAGAGTACACTTTCGAAACTGGTTTTTATAGGGTAGGCCTATTTCAGTTCTAATAAATTTCATTCAATTCATTAAAAATAAAATTAAGTAGGCCTATTTATAAATATTTTTTTGTCAAATTTGTTTGTAATGAATAATCATTATGATGTGCTACGTATTACCACATGGTTAAATTAGGGAGCAACGAGAATATGTGGTTTTTAGTGACAAGCCATCGAAATAAATAGAATATTATTCGAAAATTTGAATTTAGTTTCTTCTTTACTTACGTCTAAACCTTGAAATACAGTAAATGTTTCCCATGTATATATAGGAAATAAAGGTAAAAACGTTTCCATTTTTAACTTTATATAATTTTTTTCGTCTCTAGATTGCCATATTTATCTTCATAAATAGAACACAACGGGAATATATCGAATAAATCAATCAACTAATAAAAACGTCCATACTTTTACTTTTACTGCACGCTTTTCCTGATAAATAGTTGAGATTAATAGTTTTTTGATCAGAAATTCACGGACGAAACGAAAAAGATGTATTGCTTGAATCGACACTCTAATCGATCGATATATCGACGAGTCGAGATGGATTATTCTAGATCTATTATAAAGTCAGCTTTCCCCATTTCACACATTCTATTTCAGAACAAAGAACTATTTATAGAACATTTTTTATTGTGAATTCTTTCGATAATCGATGTTACCAATAATCGATTCATCAACATTAATATCGAAGTTTGATCGAAGAGTTTCTCCTATTATTTCCGAACAAAGGATATAATATATTTTTATATATAAAAAGAGAGGTAAATATATTGATGTTCTAGATAGACTTTAATATATTATAGTGAGATTGACAACATAATTTGACAATTTCATTCTTGTATGGTTTTTGATAAAAGAAATTTTAATTTCATTCATCTTAACTACTAGGCAAAAGTAGCATATGCGCTCCATAGATCTCAAGGTGCGCTCCACTTCCACATGAACCTTTTTCTATGATTTACTCATCACATAACTTGAACAAAAGTCGAATAGGATTCGAAAATTTGATGAATCAATTTTTGAAAACATCCATCAGAACAAAAAATAACATATTACTTCTCAAACATATTGAGATTTTGAGATGTAAGGACAGCAAATCATGGAAATATACATAAGAATAACATGAAAAAAATATAAATATTTTTTCCAAAAATATAATTTTTTCTCCGAAAATATCCACATTTTGAGATGTAACGACAACAAATTTTGGAAACATCTATAAGAATAATATGAACAAAAAATATAAATAATATTTTCCAAAATTATTCAGATTTTGAGAGGTAGGACAACTAATTTTGGAAACATCCATAAGAATAACACAAAAAAAAGAATCATTATTTTACAAAAATATTCAGATTTTGAGATCTTATAAGGACAACCATGACAGACAAGTTTGACCAGTTAGGCCTACATGGAAATCGATTACCCCGGGGTTACCAAGAGTGAAGGTTAACCAAGGTGTGTACATTTCTATACTTGTGTCCACGGAAGAAGTAGGTCTTCCACCAACATAACAAACACAAATCATTTATATTTGTATAAATGTCCAAATTTCAGGATATTATAATTATTTTCAGGGCGAGATTTTCAGGACGAGACGAGATACTTCATTACATGTACCTAGGGTCTATTGTACTTGTACATTTATCAGTGGTTGTCACATATTCTAGAGTATGTATATTCTTGCTCACTGAACAACCCTCGATCATGACTTGATATTAAGGAGGACCCACATACAGTATCAACATAACATATAAACGATCGTATGAAGATATTGTATAGTGAAACTGCTTCACTCAATCAGAAAAATATCTTACTAGTCAGTAAAGTACGTCGTTAAACCATATATATATATATGAATATTTGGTAATTTTGTATTAATCGGTACCAAATGGTGAGTCAGTGGTCAAGGTTGGTGTCCTAAGCTCCAAAGATGGCGGACTGTGATCAATGTCATTGTAATTTCATACTTTTTAGAAGTGTTTATTTAATTTTAGGATATTAATTTCATACGTCATGTGTCTTTTTTTCGATAGATCTAATGTTTATCTATTAAAAAACACAATTAAAAAAAAAATGAGCGAAATTAGTGGTGGTACCAAGTACAACAAATTCACCGAATATTTATAAAAACAATTCTAATAACCATTCTGCACGTCACCTCATTTCAAGATGTCCGACCATGACGGGAATCGAACCCAACACCAATTACCGGCACAGAGTGACATGTAATCAACGTGAAGTAAGCTTCTCTTTCTGTTGAGATCGTTGACCTACTACTCCACTCCACTGAGCTACTCGGCGCTTACTTCCGGTCTCCCCACCTGCCACCTGGCCTTGACTAGCACAACCTGTCGCTCGACCGGTCGGGGGCAAACAGCCTGCATGCGAGCGGACTGGTGGGGACCCGGCAGCAGGGATGTCGTTAGGATTTCTGTATTGGGGGGGCGCAGATAAGAATTTGGAAATATCATCAAGTAATATCGTCGGCTAATTCGGTTTTGTCGGCAAGAACAGGGGTGAGTTTGTGTAGTTCTGTGTACTTTATTATCGCTAAATATGAAATATCGTCTACGAGGAACACAAAGCATGCGTTACGTGTGTATTAGTTAGTCGCTATAATGAGTTTTGTACTGCCAAAAACGAGTTGGAGATCTGAATGAATTCGAAGAAACGTGTCACCGGGATCCAGAGTCATTCTCGTAGAAACGAACCATGTATGTTTATCACTTCTGGAAGGAAGTTTGAGGAAGTCGAGTTTATACTGATATAATTCATATTGATAAGTAGCAATATTTCATTGTGTGTTTATTCGTAATAGGTGAACATTTATATATTTTTGAAGAGGATACATTATTGGGGGGGCGCAAATGTCGATTGGGGAGGCGCGCGCCCCTCCTTGGACCCCCTAACGACGTCCCTGCCCGGCAGGATGCAATACTAGATGGGGACGCGACAACAATTATGTATGATATATTTTCATATCGGGTTTAACGTCGCATTGTAATGATAACTAAGATCTATTGGCGTCGGATTGAGGATTAAGGAGATGGTGGGATGATGAGATGAAGGAGGTAATGGGAAGGATAGTGAGAAGGAAGCGGTCGTTGCCTATCGTGCCTGAAGAGCATATACCGGAATAAAGTCTACTCGGTTGTGTGACATGGGTTTGGGTATACAAACCTGACCTGAACCCTAACCACGTTACATAGCAAAGTACCCCGAAGCCCATGTCACACGATCGAGTCGACTTTAGTCCGGTATATGCTATTCAGCGTACCCCATAAGCCTAGTCTAGACTACAGAGGGAAATCACGGGAAAATCAGTCTCGAGTCAGTTCCGATATTCCCCTCACCTCCCGGATCACATGAAGCGAGCGCGTAGTAAGCGAGGCGACAAGAATAAAGATGATGATTATTGGCAAGCTTGATCTAAATTGAAGGTGGATTTGGGTATGTTTTAATCCGTGTAGGTGTTATTGTTTTTGCTTCTAAAACTAATTAACCCAAATCAAAAACTGACCTATCAGACCCAATCTTACCCAAAACTAACCTAATTCGTAAGGTTTTATAAGCAGTTTCAATATTTTCACTAGAGAGAAGTCTTTCCAATTAAACAATGAAAATAAAATAAACAAAACATTATTTGAAGATCGTTCACTCCAGTCATCTGGCTACATCTAACCACCTTGACTAACAGCTGATCGGAACCACGTGCTATCAAGTTTCACTCGCGCCTAGGACCGGTTCGGCACAGCACCGACAGCACGTACGAAACCTGGTCCCGACAGCATCGACACTTGAAAGCAGTTCACACAAATCAAAACATGATTTTTATGATCTTATAATGCTTTTCAGACACTTCTTCCAGTTTACAAATATAATTTATTCTAATCAAATCAAATTTTGACACAGTTTTGTGGAACTATGAAATGACAAAAAAATTAAAATAATAAAATAATTTGGAATTGAATTGAATTGAATATATTGTACATATTATGTCAGGGATAACATGTATAGAAAAAAAAAGTTTCACATAAAATAAAAATATATCAATTAAGCTAATTGATTGATTAATGTATAAGAATAGCATTGATAACCAAGGGTAATAACAAATTAATCCGCTGATTAGCATAGCCGGATATTAGTAGATAAATCGATAATTATGTCATTAACTCATCACCCTTGGAGATACTACTCTAATTATTAATTAGCTAGAATTAAAAGCTTCTCTTAAACCTCTGGCTAATTACCCAATGAAGATGCACGATAGTTATTATATGTGTGGAAAATAAAGCAAAGATAGTTTTTACAAAAATTACTAAATCAAATTTAATAATTGTCGTAATTTTATAATTATTCCATGTTTATTTCATGGGATATTACAAATATCATTCAATATAGCCTTGTACTGAATGCACTGCATGGTGACATGGACTAGGAACATATCATTCAAAACAACACAAACAGAACCATTATTTAGTAATAGTAAACAATTTCGCATAGTTTAATGAAGCCACATACGTTTATAATGTTTCATTTACTGATGAAAAACATTTGGGTATTTAGAGATTTTCATCCTTTTTCCTCACAAATTAGTTATATAGTTGTCAAATGTAGCATTTCAGATGAAATTTATTCTTTTCATTCTTTTTTTTTGGAATATCGAAAATGGAACAAGTAAAATTTGAAAAGAGTTGAGATGGAAGAGGAGGAAGAAGAGTAGAATCCAGGCAGAGGAGAAGAGGAGGAAGAAGACCTGGGCCTGGCAAACTCAAATCAACATGTTTTTATGGCACTATTTATTATTCACTTACCTAACTTTGTTGGTATAAGTATTGGAAATAAAAGATAAATAAAATTAATGTTTGAAAATGTATTAATTATATTGATATTTTAATGTGTATTATTCATGACTCCGAGATAAATTCAGTGATTGAAATCAAGCTGACACCCAGAGAGATAAAGGGAAAAGTTTAGGAAAAAAAAAATTAAATATGTAATATAAATTATATTCATAAACGAGCACATATGAGTTAAATTGATATATTAACGTTTATTACTTATGGCTTGGACAAATATTCAGTGATTGCAATAAAGCTCGAATTCAATACACGAGTCATGATCGGGTCGACAGAGCTCAAGCCCTAGACCGGTTCCCCGCAGCAGTGACACCAAATGGACCAAAGAGGATGTGCTGGTAATGATTGTTGTTCTTTTCAAGATCATGAATAACATTAATGAACAACAGGAACTAAGAACGAGAAAAACATTGAACCGGATTGATCTTTAGCGATCGATGATTGAGAAATAACTGATCGATCAGCGCTAGGTAAGTGGACTTTGAGAGATCAGAGGAGTCGATTTAGAGGATAACCCTGAAACTAGATTAAAACGAATAAAGACGACATTTATTTCCCTAATTTTAGAGAAAACTAGAAATCATCTCAATTTCAAAAATTATAATTTCAAGTTTCTATAGAGAATCCATATGCATATATGTATATATATATATATATATATATATATATATATATATATATATATATATATATATATATATATATAAATAATATATATATATTATATATATATATATATATATATATATATATATATATATATATATATATATATATATATATATATATATATATATATATATATATATATATATATATATATATATATATATTTATATATATATATATATATATAAATCATTGATTTAATCATAGAACATAATGAATAGCAACGAATTATTATAGTATTTCTGTGTTATATTTCTGTGAAATTTTTATATTATTCACATCAATTACCGTAAATCATTAACAATTATGTTGACTTGCAATAAACATTCAATATAACATCCAATTAAACGATATAACAAGTTATAAGTTAATCGATAGATAATAACTGTTTTCTATCAGTTGAAATACGTGTTCGCGTTAATTAACCACGCAGCATGTAATTAGCCATCCTAAATGATTAATTGAGTTCGGCATTGATTTTATTGTCTTTGTGTTGTTTAAAAGGAGGTTCTTGTTTAATGGATGAATATTGTTATTTACTGTACGTGAATTTCTTTCTATTTATCTCTTTTGAGCTTTCTTTCATAGTAGAAAATATTAATTATTGAAGGATTAGTTATATTTGTTGTACTAAAAATATTTGATATAATTTGTATTACTTACATATATACATTTACTAATTGTATACCCACAGAGAAGCCTGATTCAGGCTTTGTGGATATTTTGTGAGCGTATTAACTACATTTAACATTGTACAACAATATTCGAATAAAAAAACTACTACTACTAGAAGAAAAAACCTTTATTGGTCCCTGACTATACATTAGAAAACAGGATAGCAATCAATATAAAAAATACATAGAATAATAGAGAGAAATAGATTGAAAATATTACATATTAGTACATAAAAGAGAACTGATTGAATAGAAAAATGTGGAATTTGAAATGGGATTGAATAGAATAATAAGGAGATTAAGTGAATACAAAATTAAAAAGTGATACAGTGAGACGTTAACTATACAAATGATTTCTTAAAATTCTAACGGAGTCTTTAAGAGCTGACATTCCGATTTGATATTTCAAAAAGTTACTTATAAAAAACGCTTACAAAAGTCACTAAAAAAATTGGAAATTGTTCCTCTGGCTCCCACAAAAAGTCCGATCACTTCTATCTCTTTCAGATTATACATTTTGAGGAAGTAAGGAATAGTTGACTCATAAATATTTTTTTTCCCTCATTGATCTCGTCTGGTTGGTTACTATTATAAGAATGAATGCCTATAAACTACACACATAACACCGCCCACACATTACTATTACATGCCCTCACAAATTGCTAACACGATGTTAAGTAGACTGGAAACTATTGATAAAGAGATTGGATTGTTGCCAGATTATAGACTCACTTTTATTAACTCACAGTCTGTATTCATTGTCTGTATTCATTGTAGTCATTGTTTTAAACGCAATGAAATGTAATATTTTTAATTGGCTGTTGATTACAAAATAGAGGAATGTTGTAAATGTGCAGGAATACTTGTAGTTATGAGAGATGAAGGTTCCGAGCGACCGTCCGCCCTATCATACACCATTAACGCACGGGTGGTTTGAGCCTTCATCTCTTGAGTAACTTGTATCCACGAGATATGAAGGTTCCGAGCGACCGTCCCCCTATCCCACAACACTAGCGCACGGGTGGTTCAAGCCTTCATATTTCGTGGATAAAAGTGTACATAATTGGTTCGTTTAGTGACAGTAGAATAATTAAGTGGACTAATTAGTATCAGTTGTAATTAATCTGGTGTATAACTAACTATAGGTTAATTAGAGTCGGATTTTGAAGATAAATTAATAGTCATGTTGACAGTTATCACACTTTTTTTTATGGTAATTGGATTGATTTGTAATTTAATTGTAATTTTTAATGGTTTATTTAATTGGTTTCTTAATGACTTTAACAACGGATGGGCTCAGATTCACAAATAATTTTATCTCTCAAAACTGATGGAGTTAGAACGTGTTATCTCGGTTCTAACTTCAAACGGATTTAGATCAAAAACGTTTCAAGATAAAATTCTTTGTGAATCTGGGCCCTGGGTGTTTGGGGTTATAAATGAGGGGTGACAGTTTGATGTTGTTCAGAAAATTTGATGCGGGACTCGAACCCACGATCAACTTTCAGAGCTTTAACTGGTGACTATTTTATTGAATTGTTTCAATGAAATTTAAAAATTAATAATATTATTTTCAAAAAATGAACGAATTTATTGTTAAGCGTGGTGTAATTGAGTGAACTGAATGAGAACGAAGATATAGATGTATTAAGACATTTCATTTACTCCAAAAATTAAAAAAACGTTCACGCTATATGAATGCACCTACAGGTGGTTCATAAACGTCGAATATATCATATTTATAATGAATTAGTCAACTTGTTAAAGGACATCTGAGTCGTGAAACTAGATTTAACGAATGATAACGATATACTTATATCCTAATTCTTGAGAAAACTAGAAATCATCTCAAATTCGTAAATTCTAATTAATTTATTCATCCTTCAAGATCGACTCTTTTTCTGAGTCGTGGCGTAGACGTTACTCGATTCTGTTTCTGTTTCTGTACAGAATCGGTAATGCCCACGTCATGACTTATGGCCTCTGGGGGTCAGAAAAAATTGATCGAAATTTCTGAAATTGAGATGATGAATTATAGTTTTCTCTGGAATTAGGGAAGTGAATATCGCCATTATTCGTTTTAATCTAGTTTCAGGGTTATGATGCCCTTTAATCAGACAATTAACAAATTGGATAGTTGATTAAGTATCATAAAAAAATAACTTCGTAGTAATTAAACTGGAAATTAAATAAAATATTTATTACTTCACTAACTGTTTTTAGTCTTAACAAGTAATTATTCTCAACAATTAATTTTATTAATTGCGATAAGCCGGAGATAATATACAGTTTGTAATAAGACCTTTAAATAGTAAACGTGGGTGAAATATTTTCACACCTTTGTGTTTTATTACCTTGTTTTACAATGCATTGTTACATTGTTGAATTAAAATACGAGGGTATCGACTGAAATTTCAGACATTTAATGTTAGTCAACTATTCCTTACTTCCTCAAAATGTATAATCTGAAAGAGATAGAAGTGATCGGACTTTTTGTGGGAGCCAGGGGAAAAAAATCCAATTTTTTTAGTGACTTTTGTAAGCGTTTTTTATAAGTAACTTTTTGAAATATCAAATCGGAATGTCAGCTCTTAAAGACTCCATTAGAATTTTAAGAAATCATTTGTATAGTTAACGTCTCACTGTATCACTTTTTAATTTTGTATTCACTTAATCTCCTTATTATTCTATTCAATCCCATTTCAAATTCCACATTTTTCTATTCAATCAGTTCTCTTTTATGTACTAATATGTAATATTTTCAATCTATTTCTCTCTATTATTCTATGTATTTTTTATATTGATTGCTATCCTGTTTGCTAATGTATAGTCAGGGACCAATAAAGGTTTTTTCTTCTTACTTACTGTAAACTAATCAACCAATGTCATACCTATATGGTATGTATTATAATTATGTTCCAAAGGCCTATTGTTAGTTTAATAATAATCGTCTATATTTATGTCCTGTATAAATTTGAAAAATAATAAATAATACAAAATAATAATACACAAAAATGTTCAATTCCTTCCCACTTATTTTATGATAGTAAATAACTTGTACGTTTCAATGAAGATAAAAAATATACAGTTTGACAGAAAACCGGTTAACACAAGAGAGAAACACTAACCTGATACAACTTAATTTCAAACTTCCATTAACAGTATTTCACTGTTCTCAGAATTGATGTCATCCGGTCGAATATCAATTCATTTTCACTACAAATTTATTCAAACTTCACCCACAAAATTTGTACCCACTGCACGGGTCGCACGGTTTGACTGATCGACATGAAACTTTTTCTGTACACGCAGAATTATTCAGTTCAGACATATATAGTTTATGGGTTAAATCGGTACTACCAATTTTGAATAATACCATTTCAGAGTTTCAAAAAAAATAACGTAATAATACGCTGGGCAAGAAAATTTGAAAATCGAAATCTCTACAAATAACTTCAAATTTTCACTGGATGTAACCACTTGAGTAAACACTTTATTACAAATTTGTATACAATTCGGACAATCCGTTTTGAAAAAAAATATTTTATAAATGTTTTTCATTCATCAAGTAGATAGAAATAATTAGACGAGCTTTAGCGAGGATTCAATTTAACATACCGGTACTGAAAAAAATAGTTTTTTTTGCTTCTTTTCCATGTTTTTCTGTCGGTTGTCCACAGGTCAAACGGCTGCATCTATCACCCTCAAACTTTTTTTCAATATGGCTCCTCATCTAACTTAGATCTGTATTGTTTTGTGGCATTATCGAGCGGTAATTTTTTTTTTATGAATTCAAGAAATTTCAAAAATTCCTATTAGAATAACATGGCGGAAAAAAAAAGAAAATATTTTTATTTTCCAAAAAAATAAAATTTCGCGTGAAGTTGAATTACATTTTGGTACACATGTCTAAACATTTTCAGCTTGATCGGGTCAGCCATTTTGAATAAAAAACATGAAATGTGCTAAATTAGTACCACTCGAAGCAGTTTTTACCCATTTTTACCCATACTATTACTATCTGCTCGTCTAACAACGCATATGGCGTTTTCCTAGTACTTTATAAAGACATCTCGCTCATCACACAACGCACATTCTGCGTTCGCCTAGTTTAATTCCAATAAACCGGTACGTCCCAATACACGTAGCAAACACATTTGACAAGAACCGGTTCACGAATCAGAAATACTAACCTACTACAACGCAATTCCAAACTTCTGTCAATATTATTTCACTCTTCCAAGAAATGTCGTTTTCCTGTCGACTTTACATTTATTTTCACTGAAAATAATTCAAATTTACTAACTTTGGTATAGTTATGTATACGAAAAGTTTTAATTTGAAATTTTCCATACAATTCTCCATAAAGTGACAGTTATCCATATAGCCTTGATTGGGGAACATTGATTTAGTATCACGTTTCATGGTAGGGTACACTATTGTAAAAATAGGAAATTATAAATTTATAAATACTGCTGTATTTAGGGTTCAGGGTACCAGTTAAAAATGTACTTATCTCTGAGAATAACTACTTACATAGTTTGTGCAGATAAAGTTTTGTATGTACGGGAATGAATTCTACCTCCTGTATTTTATACTATTTGTGGAAAAATATAAATAATTGAATTCTTAAATATAAATATATATACAGGCCTATAGGCCTACATTAATAAAAGTAGGATACAAAATCGATAACTTTAACGAATCTTCAAAGCATGCCATTCAATTATCAGTTCTTATTTTTAAAAATCACCACAACTACACAGAAATCAACGAAAACTAAAAACACCCCAAAACCGATATCAACGTAACAATCCCCTCATCTAAAAGACTCAGTAAGACTCCAAAACGGAAAAAGACTCCAAATTCAATTAGTACTTCTTATTTTTAAGAATCACCATAATACGCCAGAAATTAACGAAACTTAAAAATACCCCAAAAATGATCAATAAACTCAACTAAAAGACTCAACTAAGACTCCAAAAACCAAAAAAAAGACTCCTATTAACGACTCACCTTCATCGTAATATCCAGTAACCGTCCGGTTTATTTCTAACTTGTTCCAAACCTTGACTACCAACAGGTGACTGATTAAACAAGACAATTAGGTCACTCATCACTCTTATATAGTGGGCCTTATTGTCCACATCTCCCGACCAATCAGCGAGCTCGTTTCAAGTAGCACATGTCGCACTAGCCAATCACAAGCGTTGTTTCAAGTAGCACATGGAATACCAGCCAATCAGAAGACAGCTAACATTTATACAAGTAGCACGGCACGAAGCACAGTGGAATAAAAGCCAGCATTTGTAGCTTATTATTATGTGCGATGGTAATTCGAATTAGTTTTGGAGGGTCGAAACCGATGATCGTGTGGGTTGATTGATAGAGAAGACGGTCGATCGGGTATTTGAATTGTGGGATTGGCGATCTGAATTGTTATTTTAGGAGATCGGGGTTCGATTCCAGTTTTTAAAAGAAATGAGTTTTGTTGGGATGGTTTCTTAAGCAGACCTGTCAGCACATCCTCCGGATATTGAAAAACAACTATTAAATAATGATAACGCCTTCATTTATGCATAATTCACTGACGCCAATAGATCTTAGTAATCATTCACACTACTTCGTTGAATCTAATAAATACATGCATCATTAACTGACGCCAATAGATCTTAGTTATCATTCACACTACTTCGTTGAATCCAATAAATACATGGATCATTAACTGACGCCAATAGATCTTAGTTATCATTCACTCTACTTCGTTGAATATAATAAATACATGCATCATTAACTGACGCCAATAGATCTTGGTTATCATTTACACTGCTTCGTTAAATCTAATAAATACATGCATAATTCACTGACGCCAATAGATCTTGGTAATCATTCACACTACTTCGTTGAATATAATAAATACATGCATCATTAACTGACGCCAATAGATCTTAGTAATCATTCACTCTACTTCGTTGAATCTAATAAATACATGCATCATTAACTGACGCCAATAGATCTCGGTTATCATTATAGTGCTTCGTTGAATCTAATAAATACATGCATCATTAACTGACGCCAATAGATCTTAGTTATCATTTACACTACTTCGTTGAATCTAATAAATACATGCATCATTAACTGACGCCAATAGATCTTAGTTATCATTCACACTACTTCGTTGAATCTAATAAATACATGCATCATTAACTGACGCCAATAGATCTTAGTTATTATTCACACTACTTCGTTGAATCTAATAAATACATGCATCATTAACTGACGCCAATAGATCTTAGTAATTATTCACACTAATTCGTTGAATCTAATAAATACATGCATCATTAACTGACGCCAATAGATCTTAGGTATCATTCACACTACTTCGTTGAATCTAATAAATACATGCATAATTCACTGACGCCAATAGATCTTAGTTGTCATTCACACTACTTCGTTGAATCTAATAAATACATGCATCATTAACTGACGCCAATAGATCTTAGTTATCATTCACACTACTTCGTTGAATCTAATAAATACATGCATCATTAACTGACGCCAATAGATCTTAGTTGTCATTCACACTACTTCGTTGAATCTAATAAATACATGCATCATTAACTGACGCCAATAGATCTTAGTAATCATTCACACTACTTCGTTGAATCTAATAAATACATGCATCATTAACTGACGCCAATAGATCTTAGTAATCATTCACACTACTTCGTTGAATCTAATAAATACATGCATCATTAACTGACGCCAATAGATCTTAGTTATCATTCACACTACTTCGTTGAATCTAATAAATACATGCATCATTAACTGACGCCAATAGATCTTAGTAATCATTCACACTACTTCGTTGAATCTAATAAATACATGCATCATTAACTGACGCCAATAGATCTTAGTAATCATTCACACTACTTCGTTGAATCTAATAAATACATGCATCATTAACTGACGCCAATATATCTTAGATATCATTTACACAGCTTCGTTGAATCTAATAAATACATGCATCATTAACTGACGCCAATAGATCTCGGTTATCATTATAGTGCTTCGTTGAATCTAATAAATACATGCATCATTAACTGACGCCAATAGATCTTGGTTATCATTCACACTACTTCGTTGAATCTAATAAATACATGCATCATTAACTGACGCCAATAGATCTCGGTTATCATTATAGTGCTTCGTTGAATCTAATAAATACATGCATCATTAACTGACGCCAATAGATCTTAGTTGTCATTCACACTACTTCGTTGAATCTAATAAATACATGCATCATTAACTGACGCCAATAGATCTTAGTTATCATTCACACTACTTCGTTGAATCTAATAAATACATGCATCATTAACTGACGCCAATAGATCTCGGTTATCATTATAGTGCTTCGTTGAATCTAATAAATACATGCATCATTAACTGACGCCAATAGATCTTAGTTGTCATTCACACTACTTCGTTGAATCTAATAAATACATGCATCATTAACTGACGCCAATAGATCTTAGTTATCATTCACACTACTTCGTTGAATCTAATAAATACATGCATCATTAACTGACGCCAATAGATCTTAGTAATCATTCATATTACTTCGTTGAATCCAATAAATACATGCATCATTAACTGACGCCAATAGATCTTAGTTTTCATTCACACTACTTCGTTGAATCTAATAAATACATGCATCATTAACTGACGCCAATAGATCTTAGTTATCATTCACACTACTTCGTTGAATCTAATAAATACATGCATCATTAACTGACGCCAATAGATCTTAGTAATCATTCACACTACTTCGTTGAATCTAATAAATACATGCATCATTAACTGACGCCAATAGATCTTAGTAATCATTCACACTACTTCGTTGAATCTAATAAATACATGCATCATTAACTGACGCCAATATATCTTAGATATCATTTACACAGCTTCGTTGAATCTAATAAATACATGCATCATTAACTGACGCCAATAGATCTCGGTTATCATTATATTGCTTCGTTGAATCTAATAAATACATGCATCATTAACTGACGCCAATAGATCTTGGTTATCATTATATTGCTTCGTTGAACCTAATATTTCTATGTATAATTCACTGACGCCAATAGATCATGGTTATCATTACATTACGTCGTTCAACCTGAGGTAAACTAATTAATGATTAGATTAATTAGTGAATAAATACTATAGAAGGCGAAACGGTGAAATGGTACAGATCTAGTTTAGTAAATAAGTATTTAATTGGTCTTTAAATGGTCAAAAATCTTTCTCCGCAAGTTACGGTCAAAATCCTTTTTAGGTCAAAATATGACATGTATTAGTATTTTCTTTAATGCATTTTTAATAGTATATTCTTATTTTAAGTGTTATATAAACACATATATATATATATATATATATATATATATATATATATATATATATATATATATATATATATATATATATATATAAAGTAATTCATTTGAAGTGTTTTTTGTATATATCATTATTAATAATTAATACAATATATTAGACTTATTATATTGTCGTCAACAAAGGTCTCCAAATTTCAGGTTGTAAACTTTATAATATTCTACCAACAAGTATCAAGATTCTACCGATAAATCAATTCAAATCACTCCTCAAAGAGCACCTTACAATTAATAGTTTCTATTCTGTGCAAGAGTTTGTTGATGCTGGATTTAATAAAGGATTATGTATAGTATCTAGCTATCTATATTTAAGTAGTTCTTTGAATGTATCATTATTTGTTTTACTACTTGTTTAATATACTGTAATCACTAATCTACTACTAATTTGTAAATGGTGGTACTGCCACACTCAAGCTTTTAATATTATCTATAAATTATATTGTAAAATAAGTCATTTGTATACCGATTTCCTCGAAAGAGGGTTAAAGGAATAAACACTACTACTGCTACCACTGAAAAAACATCAACAACTTGGACATAATTTATACTGAATGATGTTTTTTCTTGGTTTCCCTCAGTCCGAGTATATGAGTAGACCCATGACCCGTGTATGAGTATGGAGTGTTGAGTCTGACCCGGAAAACCCTGTGATTGATTTATTGGCAATCAGACAAGCTTTGTTGGCAAGGCGAAATTAGCAAAGGCCAAAAATAAAACTGTCACACTTGATTATAATCGGATATCTTGTATTATGTTGATCGGTTTAGCCGTTATCAGGTGGGAGGGTTGGTGATGGAGGAACGGGGGGGGGGGATACCTGAATGTACCTGACCCCGCAATCTATATGCATTGACACCCACACAATCACTTAGTTCTTTCGTATATATACATATATATATATATATATATATATATATATATATATTCATATTTATATATATATATATATATATATATATATATATTCATATATATATATATATATATATATATATATATATATATATATATATATATATATATATATATACATATATATATATACATATATGTGTATATATATATATATATAAATATATATATATGTGTATATATTTATATATATATATATATACACATGAACAAATATCTTTTAATCGCCAATTTCCAGACATACCCTCAAATAGTGACACAAAAGAATGTACATTTTTGCAGTATATAGGGTCTATACATCCCAAGTTATATCAGCAATACCATCTAAATTAAAATAACATTTTATTTTTATGACAACGAAAACATGACATATAATTTGATAAAATGATCAACAAATACCTTCATAGATATGTTAAAAACTAATTCAACATATTATCTTTCTTTCATTTATGTTTTGCTCACGCTTATTTACGTAAGACGTGTCGAAACAGCCGAGTGTAATTATTAGTAGATATGAGAGACGGTCGATCGCGTAGGGATGATCTGTCCTCGGCTATTATAGCTTGTCATGTAATGATTTGACGAGTTATCGGTTCGATGCTGGGTGCGGGTATTATTACAGTGTTGCATTACTATAATCAGAAATATTGCATACACGCACATCAGAGGAATTCATAATTAAATCAAATTATAGTAAAATTAGGGTCGGTATTACAGTTTAATTAAATGGATTTAATTAGGATTTTTTTTATATGTTCAGAAAGAGATATATATATAACAAAAACACTTTTCAATTCACTTAGAATATGTGATCAAAATATTGTAAATAGGTTTGGTAAAAACATGTAATAAAAAATAAATCCCAAAATGAATGTGCAATCTTGAAAAATGTTGAATTATTATTATCTATTCATATTGGGTTCATAAGTACGCACAGTCGCACACTAATCATAATTCAGATATATTGGCGTCAGTGATTAATAGATGATAAGGAGGGAATGTGAGCTGATATTTTCATATTTATAATAATTTTTCATACAGTTGGAGTGGGAAGGAGGCGGTCGTTACCTGCTCTTGATTAAACAATAGAAGTGAATCACAAAAAAAACTGTCAGGATGGTCGACCATGACGGTAATCGAACCCAGATCTCCTGAATGACGGTTCAAGCGTACTAGCCATCACTCATTCACCTTCATTTTTCATTGATATAAATGAAGTATTCTTCCATTCACATTATTAATTACTAGTTATAATTATCAATAATTATAATTGTTGTATCTATAGTAATGGCACGCTATATTTATACGTCACAGCTAGGTCAATGGTTCGAGACCCGGTGCGGGTATCACTAGATTATTAGGTAAACTTTACGTACTTTACTTTCTGGTCGACCATCACAGGAATCGAACCCGGGTCTCCTGAATGACGGTTCAAGCATGCTAGCCATCATTTATTCACCTTCATTTTTCATTGATATAAATCTAAAGTATTCTTCCATTTACATAATTAATTACTAGTTATAATTATCAATAATTATAATTGTTGTATAATAGCAAAGCTATCTGTAGTAATAGCACGCTACACGTATACGTCACAGGTCAATGGTTCGAGACCCGGTGCGGGTATTACTAGATTATTACGTAAACTTTACGTATTGTGCGTAAATGAAAAAATGAGTGTAAATTATATACTTTCACGTGCACGTGTGTGTACTAAAATACATCACATTTGCAATGGAATGGTTGTAATCTTGGAGTCAGCTGGCATTTTGTTATTGTTCAAGTACATTGATGAAACAACTATTTATGTAACAACAATGTATGTAACAACAATGTATGTAACAACAATGTATGAAACAACAATGTATGTAACAACAATGTATGTAACAACAATGTAAGTAACAACAATGTATGAAACAACAATGTATGTAACAACAATGTATGTAACAACTAACAACAATGTATTCACCGACACATGCAGGATCACGTGGTTCGGACCCGGACACGTGATTCGGAGTTTCGGACCCAGTTCGATCCCCGCCGCCGACCATCTTTACAGAGGTTTTTCAGGGATTCCCTCTGTAGTCTAGGCTAATGCTGGGATGGTTCCTACAATGAGTCAGCCATGACCGCTTCCTTCCCACTATCCTTCCCATTACCCAAGAACCTTCATCTCATCATCCCATCATCTCATTAATCATCCATCCGACGCCAATAGATCTGCACTATCATAACAGTGCGTCGTTAAACCCAATATAAAAAATGTCTTCCTAAAAAGTTGGTAAGCTTACGGTGGTGAGCATTTCATTTTCTATATTCCTATAAATAAATAGCAATAAAGTAATATTGTTTATTCATCCTTTCTCATTTCTTTAGAATGTTGAATAAATATCTAAAACTGATGTCCCCATTAAAAAAAAAAGATAGTAAAAGTAAATCAATAAACAGCTTGTTTAAAACTCATCAAAACAGGTACATTAAAGATTAAACTGCAGTCAAAAGAAAGTGTTCAAAATTATTCTCTCTCTCTCTATCTTTTTCTCTCTCTCTTAGAAAAAAAATATATTAGGTTTTAACGACGCACTCTTATGATAGAGCAGATCTATTGGCGTCGGATGGATGATTAATGAGATGATGGGATGATGAGATAAAGGTTCTTGGGTAATGGGAAGGATAGTGGGAAGGAAGCGGTCATGGCCGACTTATTGTAGGAACCATCCCGGCATTAGCCCAGACTACAGAGGCTAACCACGGTGAGGGGACGGGGATGAACGAAAGGTGTGTTAGGGCTTACTGTATGTGACACACGTTAGTTAGAAGTGGGGGTGAGGGTTATAGCTCTGAATCTGAATATATATATATATATATATATATATCTTTCTCTCTCTCTCTTTCCATCTCTCTCTCTCCAACGCTGCTGTCAAGCGTCAGCTGGCCCAGGTTAATTGGTGGTTAATAGTTATTTCAGTAATTGCTGTATTCAGAATGGTCGAAGTAGATCAATGGATGGGAAAGCTGGCTAGATATGAATTATCATCGTTATTCTCACGGTTATAAAGTAAAACTTCAGAATAAATTAGATAAAGAAAGGGAGATTGGAAAGAAGATGTTGAAGAAACAGAAGGTGGCAATCAAAAAGTTGCTATATATATATATATATATATATATATATATATATATATGTACGTTTTTGTCAAATCATATATATATATATATATATATATATATATATATATATATATATATAATCTTTATTGATGATTCTGTCTTACACAGAATAAAAATCCATTAGTTATGAAATACAAAAAAAGCAATGATAACATATTTGAAAGAATAATAAAATAATAATAGAACGTGAAACAAAATATAAGTCAAATGACGATGAAATAAAGTTTAAATCAAAATCAAAATATGTTAATGATGACGAAAAAAGGGAAACAATAATGAATACAGATAATATAAATATTTGAAACCCTCAATTAGGCTCCAATTGAAATAGAAGAAGCTAATAATTAATTAATGTTTACATCTTGATGATAAATAACCATGATGGTCCAGCTTACTATACATTTGGAATTATAAATTGCCGGAAATAAAAATGATTAATATAAAATTATTATAATTTAATTAGCTCAAAAACTTAAAAGGAGTGATGATAAAAGTTTTGATGATGAGTGAGAAAAATAACTAGAATTACATTTATAGTAGATTTAAGAAGGTAAGAAGAGATGGTTATGAAGAGAATTAGAAGATTTACTTAAGATCGTAAAGTCTATTTCATGAAAAGCTGATTTTGATAAATTGTATGATTTCAAAAAAGTAACACAACATTTGGGAATAGCCGCACTTGCTCAAAGAAGTCCTATCAATAATAATTGTTTTGCTTAACGACCCCACCAACAGTTAGATTATACGGGGGTACGAATGAGCAGATGATTATGAAACTGTGAAGTGATGATAGGTGAAAGGACGTTCACAAAAACCCATGCCTTCTGCGGGACTCGAACCTACGCCCAACGGTGATTTCAGATTCTGAAGCGAAGCCTCAGCTGACTGAGCTACCGAGGACGGTGGTTCTATCAAGTCCAACATGCTTCTATCTAGTAACAAATAAGTAACAAGGAAAACGCCATATATGCGTTGTTAGACGAGCGAATAGTAATAGTATGGGTAAAAATGGGTAAAAACTGCTTCGAGTGGTACCAATTTAGCACATTTTATGTTTTTTCTTCAAAATGGCTGACCCGATCAAGCTGAAATTTCCAGAAATGTGTAACAAAATGTAATTCAACTTCACGCAAAATTTCATTTCTTCGGAAAATAAAAATATTTTCTTTTTTTTCCGTCATGCAATTATTCTAATGGGTATTTTTGAAATTTCTAAAATTAAAAAAAAACAGTTACCCCCCGATAATGCCACAAAACTATACAGATCTAAGTTCGATGAGGAACCATATTGAAAAAAAGTTTGAAGTTGATAGCTGTAGCCGTTTGACCTGTGGAGAACCGACAAAACATATGAAAAAAAAAAAAAAAAAAAAAGAAACATAAAAACGAACACCAATTTTTTTCAGTATGTCAAATTGAATCCTCGCTAAAGCTCGTCTAACAATTGTTAGCATAGCAACACAGTGAACTGGTGAACTATCAAACATTCTGATTGGTCAATTCCAACTGGTGAGCATTGTTGTCTGTCTCTTTCTACAATGCGTGACGTCACTCGACAGAAGCCTTTAATATGAGAAGATTTACGTAATTGTTTTCATTGCCAAAACGAATGTTTGTGATCTTATCATCAAATAGTTTATAGATAATAATATACTCACTCACGCCCGCACGAATGTTACGTTTCTTACATAAGTAAAAACGCATTGAAACTCAAAAATTACTGACCTGTAAAGTTCACGTACATTCTTGTATTCACGAGAGATGAGGACACGAACCACCCGTGCGCTAGTGTTGTGGGATAGGGGGGACGGTCGCTCGGATCCTTCATATCTCGTGGATACAAGTTACACTAGAGATGAAGGCTTGAAACACCCGTGCGTTAATGGTGTGGGATAGGGGGGACGGTCGATCGGAACCTTCATCTCAAGTAAGATACTCATGAGAGATGAATGCTGGAAACACCCGTGTGCTAGTGTTGTAGGATAGGGGGGACGGTCGCTCGGAACCTTCACTCTCGTGTACAACTACACAATTACATAGCTCATAAATAGTTCATTTAGGCCTAATTGTAACCACTACAGATGAAGGCCCCGATCGACCGTCCCCCCTACCCCGCACCACTAACGCACGGGTGGTTCGCACTTCCATGTAGTAGTATAAGACGTGGTATGATAGGGAGTTTTCGTTTACCCTAATATTGATTGCTCATTAGTTTTATTAATAGAGCATAACTATTTGTATCAAGATAATATCAACGTATTGCATTATTACTTCGCTTTGATTATGTATGTAATGTGTGTGTTAATAACCTTCCCTCTCTCTCTCCTCTCTCTCTCTCTCTCTCTCTCTCTCTCTCTCTCTCTCTCTCTCTCTCTCTCTCTCTCTCTCTCAAACAGATGTTCTAGCACAGATAATGTCTGTTATTTCGACACACGAACGAATGTAGACTGATGACAATTGTTTTTTAATAGTCTGTAATTTTTTCGAGTGGAAAAAACATTTATTTTTTATTTTTCAATAGTCCCAGTTTTATCAAATTATCTTATTTTTCTATCGATTCTAAATTTTCAATATACTATTTCAGAGAGGAGAATAATAATTCATATTCAAAAAACAATACATATAGTAAGTAGGCGTATCACGAAGTTATTCTTCATGAAGTTTTTTATGAAGAACAATTTCATCTATACCTTTACACATTTTTTTCATCCGATGTATTTATTCTGTGTTTTATGGAATCCTTCCATTCAAAGGCATAGTCTCATTTTATAAACTAGGAAAACGCCATATATGCGTTGTTAGACGAGCGGATAGTAATAGCATGGGTAAAAACTGCTTCGAGTGCGACCAATTTAGCACATTTTATGTGTTTTCTTCAAAATGGCTGACCCGATCAAGCTGAAAATTTCCAGAAATGTGTATCAAAATGTAATCCAATTTCACGCAAAATTTCATTTTTTTAGAAAATAAAAATATTTTCTTTTTGTTCCGCTATGTTTTTATAATGGGTACTATATATATATATATATATATATATATATATATATATATATATATATATATTATATATATATAGGCCTGTATAAATATATATATATATATATATATATATATATATATATATATATATATATATATATATATATGTATATATATATATATATAGATATAAAGGCCCATTTTTGAAATTTCTAAAATTCATTAAAAAAAAGTTAACCCCCGATAATACCACAAAACTATACAGATCTAAGTTAGATGAGGAACCATATTGAAAAAAAGTTTGAGGTTAATGGCTGTAGCCGTTTGACCTGGGTGGAAAACCGACAAAAAAACATAAAAAAACAACATAAAAACGAACACCAATTTTTTTCAGTATGTCAAATTGAATCCTCGCTAAAGCTTGTCTAATGAAGATATATAAAATAAATAAAAAACGAATTAAATCGAAATTCAAATTGACATTCACTTTCGACATCCATCAGCAATCAATCCACCAATTACCATCAACATACATCGAACATTCGCTAAAACTTGACAACCCAATTAGCAATTATTTGATTAACTAGAAGAGAGTATCCAAAACTTTCAAATAATGAAATCAGTTGGTATTCGCCTAGTTGGTGATTTTTTATTTGCATCATTCTTAAGAGTCCACGGGAGTTGATTTAGCGGAATATCATGTTTTTGGTGATAACGTTTGAACGGTTCACGATATCAGAATTCTGACAACGAGGAAACACAGATATTGTGAGTACCTTCAAGAAGTGGAAAGGTAACTAGGAAAACGCCATATGCGTTGTTAGACGAGCGGATAGTAATAGTATGGGTAGTAATGGTTAAGAACTGCTTCGAGTGGTACCAATTTAGCACATTTTATTTGTTTTCTTCAAAATGGCTGACCCGATCAAGCTGAAATTTTTTAGAAATGTGTATCAAAATTTAATTCAACTTCACGCAAAATTTCATTTTTTTGGGAAAATAATTTTTTTTTCCGCCATGTTATTCTAATAGGTATTTTTGAAATTTCTGAAATTCATGAAAAAAACGTTATTACCCGATAATGCCACAAAACTATACAGATCTAAGTTAGATGAGCAACCATATTGAAAAAAGGTTTGAAGTTGATAGCTGTAGCCGTTTGATCTGTGGAGAACCGAAAAAAAAAAACATAGAAACAAAAAAAAAAACATAAAAACGGAAACAATTTTTTTCAGTATGTCAAATTGAATCCTCGTTGAAGCTCGTCTAAAAATAAAAATAAATCACAAAAAATATCTGTGTTTCCTCGTTTTCAGAATTTCGATATCTCATACCGTTCAAAAGTTATCACCAAAAACTAATATTCCGCTAAATCAACTCCCATGGACTCTTAATAAATGATCAATTGAACATGGTCCAGCGATAGACGTGGTCAAGATGTTTGCGGATCCAGTTCCGTCACGGATCTAGACGCGACTTTCTTGCGCGTCAGAAAGCCTTTCCATCATAACTCTTCGGTTCTCACTTGTACAGGGGCAGACTGGGAGAGAGGGCTACGTATTACCATAACGTAATGAAGTTTTTCATCACTCATAAAACCTCTTTAATCTATGATATTACTTAGGACTATCTACGATGGATACGCAACTTGGACTTCTGCCATGTTCTCCCAGCTGACGATCATCTCCAGTGCTAAGAAACTTTTAGACGCCACCTAGACCGCCTACAAGTACAAGCTAGCTACATGTTCTGGACTGAGTAGTCGATGTAGAACTGAAACATCGCCGCCTAGATCGCCTACAAATTAGCTGAATGTCTGAGCTTTGAGAAGTAATTAGACGAGCTTTAGCGAGGATTCAATTTGACATTCTGAAAAAAATTGGTGTTCGTTTCTTTTTTTCTTTTCTTTTTATGTTTTTTTGTCGGTTCTCCACATGTCAAACGACTACAGCTAACAACTTCAAACTTTTTTTCAATATGGTTGCTCATCTAACTTAGATCTGTATAGTTTTGTGGCATTATCGGGTGGTAACTTTTTTTTTAATGAATTTTAGAAATTTCAAAAAAAAATGCATGAAGTTGAATTACATTTTGATACACATTTCTAAAAAATTTCAGCTTGATCGGGTCAGCCATTTTGAAGAAAAAACATAAAATGTGTACCACTCGAAGCAGTTCTTAACCATTTTTACCCATACTATTACTATCCGCTCGTCTAACAACGCACATATGGCGTTTTCCTAGTATAGCATATATAGTGTATACTTCTCTATGGTCTGGAGGGTTATTCTATAACTCTAAAACGAAACGAAATCAGGCCATCTTCGATTTGTCCCAACTATTTCGTATACTTCAACATAGTGTATCATATGGGCTCTGACACTTTCGTCATGCATCCATTTCGTTTACTGTTATAGAATAAGAACCCTGTGTAGTTGATCTTGGGGGCTTATGCAATCAGTTTCAATAGACCTAGAACAACGAAGAGTTCAGTTGCGTATCCATGGTAGATAGCTCTTGTCCGAGATATTACGCGTTATGACGTACGTATTTACAATGTCATTGTAAGGTCACTTTTATTTTGTTTTTACTCTTTTGTCTGCGGTATTACCGGATCTGTAGAAATTATCATTCGCTTTATTAGATGAGCGTAGCGAAGACTTCCATTTCACATCTAAAAAAAATGGACTTCACTTTTTTTTTCAATTTTGTGCGCGGCCCAAGTCAGAAGAAAACCTAGTCAACTTGAAATTTATTGGTGTCACACCAGAATGGGCTTGTATTTTTTTTTTCAGAGAAATCGATTTAACGGTTTTTCCGGAAAAAGTTCGGAAAGTTTGAAAAAATCTCATAAGAATAACCTAGAATGAAAATACTTGGAAAAACAAAAAATTTCAAAAGCTCTAAAATTGATGCTAAAACCATCATAGGGCCTACACATCCTCAGTGATTTTCATCAACAATCGGATGGGACTTGACGAATAAAACGCAATAAAAGTATACATTTAATTGAATATTGGAATCAAGAGGTTTTGCACAGTGATCAGATAAGGTTTAAAACGTTTGAAACAATCCAAGATCTGTAGATGTAGATTAAGCTGACAGAATATTATTAATTCTAAATTTCCATACTTCTACGCTCATCTCACAACTGCGTTTTCCTAGTGTAGATTAAAACTACATCTAAATTGCATCGATGTTGTGTAATTGGTACACATGGTGTTGGTGTGAATAGCCACTTTGCAGAGCATGCACTAATCTGAAGCAATAACATAACACATAAGCGAGCAACATTTATCCCAAGCTCATAACCAAGGCTGTGAGATTCTAAAACAAAACCATTGTTAATACCATTGTTGTCTATTATTATTACAACTAGTTTTTGACAAGGTAGTAAACAGATCTCATGAAAATGAAAGTTGGAACTTTGAATATATGTTATGTTATGTAATGTATTGTATGGTGCGATATGTTTCATTGGGCCTTCGTTGAAATAAAGGTGTGAAAATATAATTTGAAATTCGAACGAATTGGCCACGAATTTTGTTTGCAAAATGGCGACTGTGGACTTGAAGGAAAGTTGAGTAATATAGCTCAGTTTGGATCGAAATGGATTTGCTGGGAATTGTTTTTTCGGAAATACTTATTTAAAAATTAGATATAATGAAATTCCAATAATAGAATAGATGAGAACTACAAATTTTTCAGTACAAATTTGGGAAAACGAAGGTTTGTATGCCTGATATCTTTGATTTTATATCATCCGGCTGCACCTAAGGGACATTACAACACTGAAATATTAATTTATTGATATAAGTCTCATTTATATATATATATATATATACAGGGGCGTCGGAACGTTTTCAAAGTTGGGGGGGGGGGGGATCTCAACAATTGCGACCCGCGGAGGAAGGAAGTATGGGATGCCACGTATTCAATAACATTTAGGTATTTTCATTTTTCATCTGGGACAGAAGGAAAAAATACTGAAAATACCAAGATGGGGGGAGGGGATCTCAGTTTGGAAAAGAAGATGCCATATAAGAACAGTTGTACAAAGGCCAGTTAACGCGAAGCCTGCGACCCGCGGGGGGCAAGGCCCCAAGGGAAGAAGGACCCCTTCTGGCCCCGCAGGGAATGTTTTCAAATTACCCCTTTTTTAACACGATTTAACGTGTTCAAGATGAGATTTAGATGACAAAATGTATTGTTTTGAAGAACTAGATGTGCCCAACTGATATTTGCCAATCATAGTTATTGTAACTGCACGGTCGTTCTGGTTCATTCTAGCGCCACGGGCAAGGACTCAACTATGAGCCCCAAAAACTGTATGTGCATAGTGAAAGTGAATGCAAGTGAGGGAGGAATCAAGCCCCGCAGGGAAATTTTAGAAAATTCGTCTTTTTAAATACGTTTTTACGGGTTTGGGAACAACACGAAATTTCTGGAATTCATGAATTCTTTAGTGTGGTAAGAGCTAGTTTTGCTGAATGGCTGATCCAAGAAAATTAAACGCTAAATTAATCTATATCATTCGATAACAATGCTGTTCGAATAATAACATTTACTCCTCCAATAATGCATCAGTTAAATAGTATAAGATTTATGGAATATTGTTAGCACCCCTCAAATTTGACGCCCCTAGCAGTCACGTTCTTTGCCCACCCCTAGAAACGACCCTTATTGGAAGTTTCCTTTCTCCATTTCACTTCATTGTCATTGTTACGACTGTTGGAATTATGGAAATTTACAAAATTTACAAAAATTGTAATGAATAATTTACATCTGGAAGAAGCACTACCGGTAGGGTTGTTTGTTGATTTCTGGTAACTAATAACTACTTACCAGAGCTATCATTCCGAAACAGCTTACATCAAATTCCTTTAAAAACACCTTTTTCAATATGGTTCAACGTGTTTCAGATGGGATTTAGATGCAAAAATCAATTTTCTCCTAAAACTGAAGGTGCCCATCTGATATTTGATTTTCTATGCAATGTGAGATATGAATCGATGTACGATTTTATCTATCTATATGGGCCTACATCTTTCGTTCCATCTCTTTCTTTTTTTTCTTTCTTCCCTTATCTCTTCCTTCTTTTTCTCGTCTTTTCTATTTCTCGTCTTTTCAAATTGTGTCTTGCAAGACCTTTTTCTTGACCCTCCTTGTCCTCCCTCGGCCAAAAGTTGGGGGGGGGGGGCATTGTACCCCCTACCCCCCCCTCCCCCCCCCGGTTCCGACGCCAGTGTATATATATATATATATATATATATAATTATCTCGCTCATCTCACAACGTATATGTCATGTTTTTCTAGTAGATCAGAAATGTTAACAACGACGATTTTTTTTGTAAATTATTACAAATATATGCCTATTGTTTAACAAGGCTGCATGCAATGAGATCTCACATAAATGAAAGTTGAAGTATTTAATGCTATATTATGAAATGCATTGTATGCCAGATGTGATATGTGTGTATTATTAAACTAACAACAAAAATAATTAAAACTACAATACAATAATAGTTTAAAACACGACAAGAACATTTAAGAAGTAATATTAAGATAGAGTATACGGTACCGGTTCCATAAAATATGGTATCTCCCATAATGAATGATATATAGTATGATTGAAGTTGATCCTTGATCCATAATTACGTTAGGGGCTATCCGTAAATGATGTCACACAATTTTAGGGTATATAGAACCCC
Source organism: Brachyptera putata (assembly GCA_907164805.1). Taxonomy (NCBI): domain Eukaryota; kingdom Metazoa; phylum Arthropoda; class Insecta; order Plecoptera; family Taeniopterygidae; genus Brachyptera; species Brachyptera putata. Next base: position 13,602,595 of record OU015473.1, on the reverse strand, counting down.
CCCCTCCCCCCTTGTCCGAGTTGGTCACAGAGATGATACCCCCCCTTTAATGATGTCACAATCCAGCCAATATTTATCCCCCTCCCACATGAAATTATTCATGCGAATTTGAAAAACTGGCATCGGGATATTGAAAAAAGTTTTCCTCGATTTTTTATTCCCCTAAATCCCAAAAAACCACCTAAATTCTGCATTGAAAGATAATTTCATACAAATTATTAGATGAGCGTAGCGAAGATTTTCACTCAAGTCTTACGGAGCTTTGTCTGTGCGTTTTTTTTTTTTTTTTTTTTTTTATTGTTTGTAAACACTGCACAGGTCGCAGGGTTTGACCGATCGACATGAAACTTTTTTTTTATATGCAAACTTATCCAACTTAGAACTGTATAGTTTTGAGGTCTAATCGGTTGGACCATTTTTGAGAAACATCATTTAGAAGTTTCTAAAAACCCCATAAGATTTGGCTGAGCGGAAAAAAATTGAAAAAAAAAATCTCTCCAATATGATTCAAATTTTCCACAAATGTGAACACAAGAATAATATACATGAATAAAAATTTGGTTTGATATTCGGACCAGCCGTTTTGGAGAAAATAATATAATAAATGTATTTTATTCATCGAAAAGATAGAAATATTAGTTGAAAAATGTTGCATTGTCGAAGTCACGGCTTTCTAGATTCATTGACATCGGATGAAGTTCATTTCAAATGATCAAGGTTTGTAGAGTTTTTGATTATACTTTATATAGACATCTCGCTCATCGTACAACGAACATCCTGCGTTTGCCTAGTATGGCGTCAACTTATTTTCCTGAAAATTGAAAGAAACTAATAATATGTAGTGTGAATGTGGATGTCACATTAGTGTATACCCCCCTCCCCCCTTGTCACACATTGTCACATGGTTGATGACCCCCCTCCCCCCGAAATGTGGACGTCATTTATGGACAGCCCCTTATCAAATAAAATTTCCGGTTGATCAAGTAAGGGTTTTATTTATTTCAATAAAAAATAAATAAAAATACCTAACGTTTCAATGCGTTCACACTCACCCCGCTCACAGGCACAAAATCAACTTGTAATACAGAAAATTGATCAATAAAAATCAGAAAATTGATAAATTTGAACAGAAAACAGAAAATGTGGTGAAATTAATGGACGTATTATCTTAGAACTGATTTCATTCACAAAAATAGAATCTCATTTTAATTAAAGAGTATATTAAAATTGTCTTCGGGTTGATATACTTTTCCATGCAATTACACTGCATGGTTCGTTAACATAGAAAAAATGGTGAAGATGAAATTCTCTATTTTTATAAACAACTTGCATGCACCCCTTGAAACAATTCAATTAGTCCCACGGAGGTGCGTGCACGGTGCTTATAAAAATAGAGAGATTAAACTTCACATTTTTTTTCTATGTTCAAAACCAGTGTAATTGAATGAAAAGTTCACATCTCCAAGATAATTGTATGCTCTCTAATTAATATGACATTCTTTTCCAGTGAATTCAATCAGTTTTAAGATAATATGTCAATGAATAAAAATAATGTGATGAAATTAATTGACGTATTATCTCAAAACTGATTGAATTCACAAAAATAAAATGTCATAATAATTAAAGAACATAAAATTATCTTGGAGACGTGAACTTTTCATTCAATTACACTGGTTTTGAAAGTGGAAAAAAATAGTAAAGATAAATCTCTCTCTTTGTGTAAGAGTTTAGAGAACATGTAAATGACCGTACAGCACGAGATATATGCGATCGAGTCTTGCAACGAAACCCACAATCGTCTCACATCATCTCCACTCGAAACCCTTGACCGTCAAATCCAAGGACCTTGACCCTGATTAGCCAAGCTAGACTTCACTTCCTTCACAAAAACGTGCCGAAACCCCCAATCGCTACTATTAACAGATACGCGAGACTGCCAATCGTTACAACATACGGAACTATATTCTTATTCAGGAATGATGATGGCGCGAACCACCCGTGCGCTAATGATAAACGATAGGAAAGACGGTCAATTGTAACCTTCATCATTCGTGAATACACGTTCATAATGAAACCTGTTACACTTTGTGATATCATTTCATTCTCGGAACGACCGACTGGTAATGATAAAAGATACAATAGAAACGGACGTGTGACCTGAAGTTGATGATTAGATGAGGTCATTGACTGGTCGGAACAACCGAGCGGCAATGTTGAAGGATAGAGGGAGACGGGTGATCGTGACTGTAATTTGAGGTAGGATCTACAAACATGGTTTCGTTTTAGTTTCACGATTATGGATTAGCTCGATTCTTTATTCTGTTGTGTCTTTGCCAACTTGGCAGACAGAATGGTGGCAGATTTTTGTTGCCCTATTGTATATTTATGCGTTGAAAGATGAGCATATATAGATCTTTATTAAAGACTATGTCATGTTATACATGATTGCCCTCGACTCATAATAATAATCAAATAACAAATTAATGAATATATATAATATAATATAAAATGACCGACTCAATAATGTCGACGACCAAAATATCGCGGCAATAAGGTCGCGGCAATAATACCGCAAGAGACATAACATCGCGGGTACATAATATCGCGGAGGCCAAATAACCGCGGACAAAATGACCGCGGTCAAAATGATCGCGGACAAAAGAGCGCGGCGACCATATGATCGCGGGCAATAAGATCGCAGCGACCAAATGATCGCGGGCAATAAGATCGCGGCGACCATATGATCGCGGGCAAAAAGATCGCGGCGACCGAATGATCGCGGACAAAAAGATCGCGGGCAATAAGATCGCGGCGACCATATGATCGCGGGCAATAAGATCGCGGTGACCAAATGATCGCGGACAAAAAGATCGCGGGCAAAAAGATCGCGGGCAAAAAGATCGCGGGCAAAAAGATCGCGGGCAATAAGATCGCGGCGACCAAATGATCGCGGACAAAAAGATCGAGGGCAATAGGATCGCGACGACCATATGATCGCGGGCAATAAGATCGCGGCGACCATATGATCGCGGGCAATAAGATCGCGGCGACCATATGATCGCGGGCAAAAAGATCGCGGGCAATAAGATCGCGGCGACCATATGATCGCGGGCAATAAGATCGCGGAGTACATATGATCGCGGGTGATAAGATCGCGGGCAATAAGATCGCGGCGACCATATGATCGCGGGCAATATGATCGCGGGCAATAAGATCGCGGCGACCATATGATTGCGGGCAAAAAGATCGCGGGCAATAAGATCGCGGGCAATAAGATCGCGGCGACCATATGATTGCGGGCAAAAAGATCGCGGGCAATAAGATCGCGGCGACCATATGATCGCGGGCAATAAGATCGCGGCGTACATATGATCGCGGGCAAAAAGATCGCGGCGACCAATTATGATCGCTCGTTCTCACCCGTGGTCGCCCGAGCATTGTGCATCATTCAGGCGGCGATTGCCGGTAAACGGCGGGTCGGATCGAAACGAGGGTGGCACCGTTGGATGCACATCGACGAAACACGCATTCGTGTACCGGGTTTGACCGGGATTCGAACCACCGTTCAACGACCATCGCTGCATATCGTTGAACACGGTGCTGCCCATAAGAGACACTCGGGTGAACTTTGCAGGAGAACGGCCGGTCGGATCGGGCTGATTCGACCACACCGGTGTAGAGGGGCACGATCCGCGTCTTTTAACATCCGTGCGGCTGCGTTCTGTTGCGGCGTTCGGAAATGGGGGCTCGGACAAGATATCATTTTTTGGCCTAGTAGTGTTTTCCCTATACCCGAGATTTGCATACTTTCACCGGCAATTGCCTGCGAACGGCGATTCGGATCGAGACGGAGGTGGCACCGGTGGATGCACACCGACGAAACGAGTATTCGTATTTGGGTTCGGCCGGGATTCGAACCGCCGTTCTCCGACCATCGCTGCAAATCGTATAACACGGCGGCGCCCATAAGAGACATTCGGGAGAACTTTGCAGGAGAACGGCTGGTCGGTTCTGGCTGATTCGACCACGGGCGGATAGAGGAGAACGATGCGCGTCTTTTATTGCCAATGCGGTCGCGTTCCATTGCGGCGTTCGGAAACGCGGGCTCGGACAAGATTGCTGTTTTCGGCCTAGCCGTGTTTTCCCTATACCCGAACGGTGCATCGTTCACAAGGCGATTACCGGCGAACGGCCGGTTGGATCGAGATGATTCGACCACAGGCGTGTAGAGGGGCGCACGGCGCGTCTTTTTTGGCCCGTGCGGCCGCGATCCGTCACGGCGTTCGGAAACGCAGCCTCGGAATAGATCTCTCGTTCTCACCCGCGGTCGCCCTATGCCCGAGCATTGTGCATCGATTGCCGGCGAACGGCGGATTCGACAAGCGTAATTTAAGTTTTGGTTCGGGTATTCGTCGCCATGTATTAGATACTATCAATGGCGGTAAGTTTCGTCCGCGATCATATGTACGCCGCGACCGCGATCTCATTGCCCACGATCACATGGTCGCCGCGATCTTATTGCCCGCGATCATATGGTCGCCGTTTTGTCCGCGATCATATAGTCGCCGCGATCTTTTTGTCCGCGATCGTTTTGTACGAGATCATTTCGTCCGCTAACATATGTTCGTCGTGATTTCACTGCCCGCGATCATATGGTCGCCGCGATCTTATTGCCCGCGATCATATGGTCACCACGATCTTATTGCCCGCGATCATATGGTCGCCGCGATCTTTTTGTCCACGACATGTTTGTCCGCGATCATATGGTCACCGCGATCTTTTTGTCCGCGATCATATGGTCGCCGCGATCTTTTTGCCCGCGACCTTTTTGTCCGCGATCATATGGTCGCCGCGATCTTTTTGCCCGCGATCTTTTTGTGTGCGATCATATGGTCGCCGCGATCTTTTTGCCCGCGATCTTTTTGCCCGCGATCATATGGTCGCCGCGATCTTTTGTCCGCGATCATATGGTCGCCGCGATCTTTTTTCCCGCGCTCATTTTGGTCGCGATATTTTTGTCTGCGCGACCTTATGTACGCGCGATCATTTCACCCACTCGATATTATTGCCGCGAGATTATTGTCCGCGGTCTTATGTCCGCGCTCTTTTTGCCGCGATCTTTTTGCCGGCTACCATAAGCAGTACTATGAAAAAGTATTAGTATAAACAGTAATACGAAAAAATATGAAAATAATACAAAAATGACGAATAATTATGCTACGAATGTGAGTATAAATAATTTCTCAAAATATTTACATATACATGTATTTTATAGCATATGTGTGTATTTACATATAGTAAAAATTTGAAGTAATTTGAAGAGATTTTATTTTTACAAATTTTTCTGCCAAGCCTATGTTATGGGGTTTTTAGAAACTTCGAGATGGTATTTCTTAAAAATGGTCCAACCAATTTATCCCAAAACCTTGCAGTTCAAGTTGGATAAGTCAACGCGTACGGAAAAACAGACAAAGCTCCGTAAGAGTGGGATGGAAGTCTTCGGTAACGCTCATCCAATGACTATGATTGTGTTGTCTTACTTATAAATTCGCTAGTTTCAATGGTGCAATAACGAATAGAAGATTCCTGATTAGTTTTTCTAGTCATAAGACATCATTGAATTGCTAATAATATCCTTGTCTATATTATTACTTATTACCTAGTATACACCCTACTGGTTAATTTTTTCAAAATACCTACAGCCAATTTACCAAAACTAAAACTAAATGCTATATTCCTACGACTCCAACTAGTACGATACCGGTAAGTTATGTTGGGCGTGGGTTCGAGTCCCGCATAAGGCATGGGTTTTTGTAAACGTCCTCTCACCTAACATCACTTCATCTTTCATTATCACCTGCTCATTCGTACCCTCTATCACCTAGCTATTGGTGAGGATGTTAAGCAGCATTAAAATAAATGAATAGGAGTGATTAATTAAAAAGTAATTTTGTAGAAAGATTTGATAACAGTTCTAAGTTGGATAAGTCTACGCATACATAAAAAGTTTCATGTCGATCAGATAAACCTTGCGACCTGTGCAGTGTTTACAAACAAACATAAAAAACACAGACAAAGCTTTGTAAAGGTGGGATGGAAGTCTTTGCCATAACTATTTTTTTTATATATATTGGGTTTAACGACGCACTGTTATGATAGCGCAGATCTAATGGCGTCGGATGAATGATTAATGAGATGATGCGATGAAGGTTCTTGGGTAATGGGAAGGATAGTGGGAAGAAAGCGGTCATGGCCGACTTATTGTAGGAACCATACCGGCATTAGCCTAGACTACAGAGGGAAACCATGAAAAACCCCTGTAAAGATGGATGGCGGCGGGGATCGAACCGGGTTCGAAATTCCCCTCGCCTCCCGGATCACATGAAGCGAGCGCGTTAACCACTGCGCTGCATGTGCCGGTCTATTACTCATGCATCCAATAAATAAATACACATGTTGATTTTTGACTCAAGTTGGTTGCAGGAATGAGAAGGTATAATTATACATAATTATTATTATTTAAAATGTTTTATTGTACACACGTTACAAAGAATATGTCTATATTTGTAAACCTTTTTGAATAAAAACCAAGTAAAACTTCATAGAATGTCTTTTGAGTTGGAAAACTATAGCTAATCCACACTTGGAATATAAGAAAGTAGGCCTATATATGTACAGACATGGCCAAATACTCAAAATTATATTGCAAAGTAAGATTTAATCATTAAAAAATGTATTTAAAATACAAAATACAAGATAGTATCTTGAAATACTTCTAGAAGATAACATTCTGAAGATACTTTTTGGAGAATAAAAAATGCCTCTTGGAGCTAGCTAGCACTAGCACGACATATATTAGGTAATGGTCCTGGGCTAAGACCGTGGGTCTAGGTATAGTGTAAAAACAGCTACGTGTATAATGTATTTTCTTATAAAAAGTTGGTATCGAACATCGACGACAATATCTACGCCCCACCATCTACATTTCGTCACTGTTTTGCCATAAGCGCCTAACTAACGATTTTACATCATTTTGTTCATAAAAATGTCCCGCATATTTTCTTTTCCCAAGGGCATATCTCTACAATGATGAATTAGAAAGATACAAGCATTTCAAGTTTGTAAAATTGTCCGTTTTCTATCCGGTCAACTGCCAAACGGGCCTAACTCCCATACGAGTAAGTATGTTGAAAAGTCTGAAGGGCCTATCAGTATTGTACGCTTCAAGATTATCCGCCAGAAAGGCCTATCTATCTCCTATGAGGCAAATGGGAAATTTCAGAGATATATAACCCTCCAAAAAGGCTCAACTGATATTTCTTTACCTTGCAGATGTGCTTCGTTACAAAATATTTGATTAAATCTTTTTATAATAAATGACCCAACTTAATATTCATATATTATCAACAAACTATTTTTTTAACAATTTATGGTACCAATATATAAGACGAATCTTTGATTTTTAAAAAAATGTTTCTCCTGAACAATTAAAAAAATGGCAGTTAGGCCCTTATGGCAAAACGTCGACGATTTGTTTCCACTCGATCGACATCACGCGTCGACTATAACGTGCTCCCCCTTATCCACGCCAAAGTGGACCTTCCCAGCCTGCTGGAACGCCCACGACATGCGGTCAGACGTGAACGCGTAGCCCACTTGCCCGCTACGCGTCACCGTCACCGCGCCAGCCGTGTTACCCACGCGTCTAGTCATCGCTTCGCAAGCGAGTCGGGTCGCCTCGGTGGCCGACTTGCCTGAAACAACGCGACAAAACAAACTACAGTGAAACCTGAGATGATACTTCGCCGACCACCCTGTTCGGGGAGATGCCGACCACCCTGTTTGAGATGTGTGTCCACATTCCAGATAGCCTACCTAATTTCTTGTTCCCTCATCACACTCTCCCGCCACATGTGCTCGATTCGAGTAGGATGTTTGGAGGGTGACCAAAGCCACGGCGCCACCTTGGAGTGGAAGGGGGTGTATTTTGAGGCTGTGGTCGGTTTTGGTGGTACGGCACCCCAAGTTAGTTAGTTCTATTTAGAAGCTCAAACTGCTCACACGTACGCGTGTGACAGTATTTTGTATTCTTCGATAAATACACTAAAATCAAACATATGTTTTATGTTGATGTTTCACCTTGATAATATACATCCCTGAGTGTATTAGAGACATTACAAACCTCTATCCATCGTTTTTCAAGGGACCAGGAAAATAAAACCATGCATGCCGGAAACGATTCATCCAGGAAAATTCAATATTGATTATATGGGAGTGGGGTGAGAAATAATGAATGATACAAGAAGGGAAACAATGGATCCGGGAACGATGCGTAGAGGTTTCACTGTACACGCTTGAATATTATAAGTAGAGTTGAAGGAATATGATACTTAGTTTTAGATTTGGTAACCTTTAAAATGCCTATATTGGTACACTGTATTGATCTAATGGAGGATAAATAAATGAATGAATGAATAAAATAAATGTGAAATGTAGCATTTTGAAGAGAGCTACTAAAAACAGGAGCTGCAAACTCTGGATCAACAACTACGGGATTATCAACAGAAATTCCACATTCTTTCGGAATGGGAATGAATGAATGCGAATGAATGCGAAAGAAAGCAGACGAATGAATGCGAATGAAAGAATGTGGATGAATGAGTACAAATGCATGAATAGGAATGAATGAGTACAAATGAATGAATGCGGATGAATGAATACGAATGAAAGAATGGGAATGAATGAGTACGAACGAAAGAATCGGAACGAATAAATGTGAATGAACGAGTACGAACGATACCTTGTTCTACGAGCGTGAGGATCTGTTTGGCGAGACAGACTCTCATGATCGACTCTCCGTGACCCGTAGCCGACACTGCGCCAGACTCGTCGTCGCAGTAGGTACCACAACCTGGACAAGAAACAGGCGACGTAAGTACCACAACGATAACAAAAACTATCAATAGACAACTAAGTGCCACTTCTATAACAGAAACTATTAACAGCTGACGTTGTACTACAGAACCTTTTTATTTATATTTATTTATCTAGTAACAGAACCTATTTATGTAGCCAACAATCAGGAAATAAATAAGTGTTGCAGTATAGATGTGTTATTATTGATGATTTTCATATTTTAATTGATTGATTTTTTAATTATGCTGCTTAACGACCCCTTTCAACAGCTAGGTTATACTGGTATTGATTTTTGTTCTGTGTTTTCAGCAATCTTCCAAGTGTAAGACACAAGCTTCAATAAAGATACATGTATATACAGCTGCCCCGGTGGCTTTTGATTTTTGATTGATTGGTTTATTGGTTATTATTACATGTGTACAGAAATATGGTACATAGTTTATAACAAGTCAAATAGGTAATAAATATCACAGTTTGTAGGATCACACACAGTCTTATGTAAAAACAACATCGTGGAGAAAGTCAGATAAAGAGTAAAAACAATGTTCCTGAAGATATAAATTCAAAGCTAGTCTGAAAGCGGTCATATTCGAAAGAGATTTTATGTTACATGGAATTCGATTGAAGATAATAGTACACATATTGAATTAAGAGTAAATTAATAAAGAGTTAATTATCGCTAGCGGTAGTATCTGAAGTCACCGTTGGGAGAGTGGGTTCGAGTCCCGCATAAGGCATGGGTTTTTGTAAACGTCCTTTCAACTATCATCACTTCCTCGTTTCATTATCACCCGCTTGTTCGTACCTCTGTATAACCTAGCTCTTGGTAGGGTCGTTAAGCAGCATTAAAAAAAAAACATATATATATATATATATATATATATATATATATATATATATATATATATATATATATATATATATTTATTATATAATAACCAATGTAGGCCTACACATGATGTATAGGCTATAGCCCTACATGATATGCACGACACTAACCCACGCCAAACGGTGACTTTAGTTTCTGAAACAGTGCATGTCAGTTAACCGAGCCACGGGCACGGCTTTCTCTTCTGTATATTCCGAATAGATCACTAGCGGCAGTCACAACGTACAGCTATGAGGTCAACTGTGGTCAACACATCACGTTGGCGGTGGCGGCTTACCGAGGAGTGGCGAGTCGCCAATGCGACCAACCATCTTGCCAGTCGTGCCGCCTGTCGAAGTGGCTACTGCGACGTGGCCATTGGCATCGACTGCGACAGCGCCAACGGTGCCGACGCCACCCCGGGGACCCTCCATCAGGGCTGCCTCGCTAGACACGACAAAAACAAATATCAAGAACGTTAATTCAAGATTATATCATAGCTATATGGATACGCATCTCATGTCAATTGACTTTTACTCTACCCCAGGCCTGCCGTTTTCACGGATTTTTTCCGTTTTCACGGATTTTTGGGGTTTAAAAAGTGTACAGGATTTTTGAGCAAATTTGCTTATTTTCACGGATATCTGTGACTTCACGAAAATTTGAACATAAACAGCGGTAAATCGGTAGAGTTACCGTATTTACACGCATATAAGACGCAAAACTGTCATATTCTGCGATATATTTATGCGCGCTCGCTGAAAACAGTTTTTTTCTGATGTAAAAACATCGCAAAAACAGTTCCCGTGAAACACTGCCGGTCGTCCAGTGTTAGAGCATAGGGCGAACCCACAATCGTCGTCAGATTGTATGCACGACGGTCGTCCATATTAAAGCATAAGGCAGACCCCCAATCGTCAATTGTGGGGATGTAATATTGTCGTAAATGTGTCAACAAATGACAACAAACATACTCATAAAATATCCTTATGCCTTTTTCCTCCATTAGAGGTCAGGAGGTCAGACTCTGGATCATGTTACACTGAATACCAAGACAAACACTTTGACACATCTGTTTATCATCAATCAACAATGCTTGCCTGGAAGTGTGCTATGGGTGATAACTGAGTCTATAGGGCGCTACTCTTTCAACACTATAGGATGGATAAAAACAAATCTAAACTTGGAAGATATATTATCAATATTGTTTATTGTCTAATAGAGTGGATTGGGTATTTTGCATTTGGTAATAGAGTGGATAGTGGATTTTTTACAATATATTTGGTAAATTTCCGCATTTTTTGAACTAGTAACGCATAATTTACAGGATTTTACAGGATATTTTGATGAGATTTTTACAGGATTTTACAGGATTTTTGGGTAACATGAACAGGATTTAAAAAAAAAGTTGGTGGCAGGCCTGCTCTACCCTAAACTGTGATAAACCAAGCACGTAATACAAACAATACATGTCAGCCTCAAAACCTCAAAACTTTCTATAAAATCATATTAGATTAGATTCATAATAATTGAATATTAAAATCAAGAATATCAGTACAGAATTAAGTAGGTCTACAATAAAAGTTTCTAGTATGTTTTTCAGAAGGACCAGACTAAAAGAATGACTAAAAGTGAAAAACTTACTGAATAAACTATTCAACATGAGGAGGCATATGAATGGGATCAAAGAATAAAAGTTACTAAGGTGATAAATGCATTGAAGAGAAACTTACTAAAGTGTTTCTACTGTATTAACTATGTTTTTAAAGCATAATACAGTCATAAGAAAGATCGGTCAGTGTACAGAAAAGCAAGACAAAAAAATAATTACGTTAATGTAAATGTAATTTTTAAAATATTTTATTTGTTCAAAAGCAGTCGTGAAACTTGCGATCAACAAATGAATGAAAATTATATTACATAAACATTCACGTGAAAGATAATATAAATCGTCCAAGTGAGTATCCAGCGATGAATCCAACGTACCCGAGCTTAGAGTTGGCTCCTCCCATCTTCTTCTTGTAATCCAATGCCTGTTGAGCTTTCAACGTTACCAACTGCGAGGCAGGAATATCGGGAACACCCTGCGCATTGGCAAACCTGAACGGTAAACAATAATGGTGATTAACGGTGAACTATACATAGGAAAATAGCTCTCCTAAGTTCTACTCCACCACTTTTATGATAATCTGATAATTTAAAATATTTACAAATACAGTGAAACCTCTATGCATCGTTCCCAGATCCATCGTTTTCCTGCTTGCATCATTCATTTTTTCTCATCTCATTCCCATATGATCAATGCTAAATTTTCCTGGATGGAACGTTTTACTGCATAGACGGTTTTATTTTCCTGGTCCCTTGAAAAACGATGGATAGAGGTTTCACTGTAGTAGAGTAAAATACAAGAGGCAAGTTATTATAATATCAAGGTTATTGTTTACGCTAAGCGGCGTGTTGATGCGAAGGGTAAATGGACTGTATATAAAATAAATGGTGGTTGAATGATACGAGGTGAAATTAATAAGAAAAGAAACGAGAAGAAATTAAGAAAGAGAAGAAAAACTCAATAAAGAAGGTTGACCAAAACGAGGAAACGATAAAACAAACAAGAAAGAAATGGACACTAGAGTGGACCGAAGCTTCTGGACCCTACCTCCAGAAAGATGAAAGAAGAATCACGAGAGGATGACAATGCGTGGCGATAACTGGTACAGTCCCCTGGCGAGTGGTCTGTGAATTAAAACCGGCATTGGAATGTGGAAAGGGGAGGAATTGCGTCATGAACGATGACAACAGTCAACTACCCAATCGAGGCCAAACCAAGAGATTCAATAGAAAGGAAAACGACATACTTGGTCTGCAAAATAAGCATTACGAAAACGAAATAAATGTATGAAGGGAAAAACGGCGTCAACAGTTATAGTAATCTATTCTTGAAGTGCTGGACCCTTACCGCGATTTCCACTTGAAAAACGGTCCTTGGCTAGCTAGCTCCAAGAGACTAAGGATTTTGATTGGCTTCTAACTTTCTATTCTCTAGTAGAGCTAAGTGATTATTAAGATTATCATTGTTTGCTCAAGACCCCACCAACAGCTAGGTTATACGGGGGTACGAATGAGCGGGTGACAATGCAACGATGAAGTGAAGATAAGTGAAAGGACGTTTACAAAAACCCATGCCTTATGCGGGACTCGAACCCACGCCCAACAGTGACTTCAGTTACTACCGCTAGCGATAATTGACTCAGCCACCGGGGCGGCTATATGAAGTGATGATAAGTGAAAGGACGTTCACCAAAACCCATGCCTTATGCGGGACTCGAACCCACGCCCAACGGTTCACTTCAGTGTCTGAAGCATGCCTCGACTGACTGAGCTAACGAAGGCGGCGTAGAGCTAAATACCATGGCAACATATCCAGTATTTGTGTATCTCCATTGTTATTAGAACAAAATCCTATCCCTGCTCTAAAGGGGCTCAAAATGGGTGACATTTTTGCGTTCTAAGAGACCGTACCTCTGTTATTATCTTGTGTTGCTATGGTACCTAGCTCCACTAGTGAAAAGGCACCAATCGAAGTCCTATCCTCTTGCGGCTAGATAGGCCTACGACGTTATTTCAAGTGACAGTCGCAGTAAGGGTCCAGGAGGTGCATTCCCGTACAATATAAAACCTGCCTAACTTAGACCCAAGGTTCAATGTGACTGTATCGTGCAGGCATGTCTATGATAATTAGGGTTGCCAGTTGATATTCGATATATCGATATGTATCGGTAATCACTTGTTTGATATGATAATCAAATGTGTTTTTAGTATCAATGTATCAATATAATCAATTATATTGATAATCAACGTGTATTTCATCATTTCTATATGATTGTTTAGTGTTTACTTCCAAATTTATCCAATGAAAGAGTGAGGCGGGAACATTTCTGTAACACTATTGGTGGACACTCTTGGTGTTCAAAGTGAACTGCTTGTCAATGACTTCAATGTTGGACGTGGTGTGATTTACGGTGGTAGGAAAGGGAAGCTGACACCACTATAATAACTCCATGGGTCACATGCTATTCAAATTGATAATCGATATAATAATCGATTATCAATCACTTCAAGTTGATTATCGATCATTTTTCTAGTTGATTATCGATATGAAGCCATTGATTATCGATCATGAAATTCATATCAAAGGGCAACCCTAATGATAATACTGCTTTCCTGCTGTTTGTTTTGATTCATCTTTCGAAACTGTTTCAAATCGTACTGGAATGTGCCCCCTGTACATCATCAAAATTCACATTCCTTTGCCTGACACTTTTTTAATGAATCACCCGATTCTCAAGAATGAATTTCGAGATTAGCACAGCCTTAATCAGCTATTCTCCCGATATAATCCCGACTTCCTCTCTCTTAATTTCCCGACATGTTACGCAATCGTTGCGTCGGGATTACCTCTTAGCGCCGGCGCCCACCAACAGCACGTGATTGGTCTTGTCCATGACGAGTCGCGCGACGTCAACGGGGTGCTGAACGTTCTTCAGCGCTCCGACCGCGCCGGCTCGTAGCGTTGTGCCCTCCATGACGATAGCGTCCATCTCCACTTCCCCGTCGATGTTGAGTACAGCACCCTTACCTGGGGACACGCAAGCGAGGTAAGCTGGGGGTGGTGTATAATACGGGACACGCAAGCGAGGTAAGCTGGGGGTGGTGTTTAATACGGGACACGCAAGCGAGGTAAGCTGGGGGGGTACTATACAATACACAATATGCATACAAAATGTTTATTACTGTATACATAATGAGCAGCAACTGAAAATCGATGAATTCGTTCCTTTTTTAATTTTCAACGAAACCAATTGTTGAAGAAATTATTAAAGGACATCACAACCCTAGAACTAGATTTTAACAAATAATAACGATATTTTATACAAATAATTTCAGAGAAAACTGGAAATCATAAAATGAATTTCCTGTCCTCCACAACCCGGCCATTTTACTGTGTCGTTACTTAGACATTTCTTGATTCTGTTTATGTATCGATACAGAATCGGTATTACCAACGTCATGACCCAAAGTCTCTGGAGGACAAATACATTAATTATAATTTCTAAAATTGAGATGATGAATTCCAGTTTTCTCTAAAATTGGGGATATAAATAATGTCACTACTACCGGCACATGCAGCGCGCTTGCTTCATGTGATCCGGGAGACGATGGGGATTTTGAACCCAGTTCAATCCCCGCTGCCGACCATCTTTACAGGGGTTTTTCATGGTTTCTCTCTGTAGTCTAGGTTAATGCCGGGATGGTTCCCACAATATATTCCACGACCGCTTCCTTCACAATATCCTTCTCATCACCCAAGAAAATTTTCATCTCATCCATCTGATGCCATTAGATCTGCGCTTTCATAACAGTGCGCCGTTAAACCAACATAAAAAAAAAGTCAATAAAATGTAGTTTCTGGCTTGCGATTCTTTTAAAGATTTTAACAATATTTCAACAATGGCACGGCTAGGTTTTGAACTATATACTACAAGGCAGAAGCGTCTCTCAGTTTTTTACCAACAGCAAATATCAATAAAAACAGAGTCTCTTGAAAGCAAAGCGTTTTTATGGGATCAATTTTTTTAATCGACCTTTACCTGCATTGAATGTTGGATCATCCTCCATGACTCGTACAGCCTCTATGACCGCATCCAAAGCACTGCCTCCTTGCATCAACACTTGGTATCCCCTCCGCACGGCCAACTGCGTGCCCTTCTTCTTGGGCTCGACGGCGCTATCCGGGATATCTCCCGCGCCGCCGTGTACCAGGACCACCGGGATAGACATCCTGTCGGATCACGCCATACGTTACCACACGAGAGGGTCAGGAGAGGAATTTCAACGGGTATGGCCGGGTTTTAGTAGGCTTATGAGATTTGTTGGGAAGAATAATGCCTATATTGGTTGCTAAGCAATATTAATATACAGAGAAACCTCTATGCATCGTTCCCGGATCCATCGTTTTCCTGCATGTATCATTCTTTTTTTCTCACTCCACTCCCATATAATCAATGCTGAATTTTCCTGGATGGATGGTTTTATTTTCCTGGTCCCTTGAAAAACAATGGATAGAGGTTTCACTGTAGCTGGGAAAAATCTATGACATTAAGCATTAATATTCTGAGTGAAATTTTTGGTACATTTTCCAATTGCTTTTACCATTTTCATTGAATACGGCTCAAGTTTTCATGGAAGTCGATTTAGCAGAATATCAGTTTTTTGGTGATAACTTTCGAACGGTATGAGATATCGATATTTTGATAACAAGAAAACAGATATTCTCAATACCTTCAAGATGGTGAGTTGTAACTATTTCAGGCGTACACGTTTAAAAATAACACAATTTTTAACCGTATACGCCTGGCGATTATGCGATATGAGATAAATAGTTATTATTTGTAGCACTTTGAAGGTATTGAAAATATCTATGTTTCCTCGTTTTCAGAATTTTGATATATTATACCGTTCAAAAGTTGTCACAAAAAAACTGCATTTCCACTAAATTGACTTCCAAATGAAGTCAAAAAAGATGAGCAAAGTCTCATCTCAATTCAGCTATTGTTTAATGTTAGCAAATTCTTTTTGGCACTGATCCCAGCTTTATTAATACAAAAAAAAAACAGAACTAGTGTTATAAATTAGTCTACAATTCATAAATTCCAATCTACGGCAATACAAGAAATGTCAGCAATGTTGAACCACCATTTGAAATTGCATAACAAAAAAAGACCCCTAGTATTTACGACTAAAGTTGGTAATTTCTTACGTAACGAATGAGATGTTTTTTCTGCCCACCAGATGTGGCTACTACTGTGTGTAATGGAGTTAATTATGCGGTATGTTATAGATATGTCAAGCAAATCACTCAATGACGCTATTGTCACTCCCGTTAGTGACCATTAGTTGCAATCACTGTTGTATGCGGATACCGGTAATTAGCCACTGGCTTCTAGACACAAGGCCAACCAAGGTCCAGTTTTACGATTGTTAATAATGAGTTTATCACAGGTTGAGGAATAAATAATGTGGCTCGACTTGGAAACTCTTTTGAGTTCTGTCAAGATCTTTAAATATTAAAATATATTTATGGCCGACATATCAGAGTGAAATAAACATAGAACAAACTAGTCTTTCAGCTTGCATGGTTTGGTTCGATTTCCCCTACTCAATTCCAAGTTGGCTGAATTTCATTGTTTGAAGAAGGCATTTTACGAATAATAAAATCAAGCCAATTATTGATGAAAGTACAAAAATATAATTGGTAATCAAGGGTAATAACAAGTTAATACCTGCTAATTATAGAGTAATCAACACATTTATTATTTGTAAAACTGGACCTAGCTTGGTTTATACTTAAGGTTTGTTCGATTTGCCTGCACCGGGGGCAGTTGGTGTAGGCTCATTGCACTATGGAAATGACGTCATGCCAGTTTGGTGTAGCACCAAGCTGCTATATTACACCCCAAGTCGAACACGTCCGAATTCATTACGCGGCATTTGAGTTGATTTGATTTTTTACTGTTGACATGATTGTAGATTTTCTATATTATTATGAATATGGGCTACAAATAACTCACCGTCTGGAAAAATAAAGCATATAGTGCCCGTCCTGGACAACTGGATTGTTGTTGGTAATTTATATTTTCATAATTTTCATAACTCTCCATGCTGCATTCATAAAAATGCGCCAAATCAACCTGCACTACACCAACACACCACCTCCAGAGCTGGTGCGCTAAAAAGCTGCCCCAAGTTACACCAGCGCCAAATCGAACGCGCACGGTGCTGCACTAGGGTCGGCAAAGTAGTCTGCACCAGACAAATCGAACATGCTGGTGCAGTGGTGTAGCTTGGTGCAGCCAAATCGAACAAACCTATAGTTCAACCCTTAGTTATCCATTCTTTTTTTTTCTTCAGTTACTATGTATAATGTATGGTAGCCTAATACCAAATTAATTGATAAAATGTCTAACTATAGCAATTTATTTACCATCTGACTCTTAGTATTTACTATTTAGTAGGCCTGTTGTAAACATACTCACCTTTTAGTAGATCAATAGAAGATACTGCTAGAACAACTAAATATTGTGGTTGCTAGCCAGGATGTCTACTACCCAACAAGTTTATAAATGTAAATGAAGACAAACTCTAGAAAATATATTCAGCTGTCTAACCTTTGACCTTAAGACATTTTAGGAAACATTCAAGGTTATTGAATGAAACCATATTATATAACCCAGTTTGAATAAATAGATACATAATACAACACACAAAGTAGGCCTATTCAAGCAGTAAATAGATAGAACTGTCACAAACATATGTGTGGTATGACATTGGGATGATTGAGATAAGAGCAACCAATCAGAAAGAAGTAAACATTATACAGGATGGAAGATTTGAAAATAGAATGTCATGACCACAGTGAAGTAAAGACAGCTGTATATAAGAGAATACAGGAGATAATATTTTTCAAACTTTTCTTTATCCAAGTTCAGGATCAAAAGAAATACCAGAAAATGTTTACTGACCTTATTTTTTGAATTTATTAATTATATTTGAATAATGGTAGGGCCTATTTGTTAATTTAGATGATAAGGGTTGAGGAAAAAAAATCATTAAATTATTAAAAAGAATAAAAAGAAATGGGCATATATAAAATACATCTTATAAGAAGATTACGAATTTTTGTACATGTATTTAATTGGGCCTACTAATAATTATATCAAATATCAAGTTTAAAATTGAAATTATTCAAAATCCTTGCAAATTATGTCCTGGCTATAGCCAAACTACAGCCAGATTAATTAATTAGATAATTGTATGAATCTATTTTTCAACTATATTCGTCTCTCATCTTTATGATTACGATAGTTCACAAATTATTACGAAAACATTATATAAAATTATTTTAAAAAATATTTCAAACAACCACTTCAAAGCACTCTTAAAAACAAAGATAGGAAATAGATAGTCGTAACCACAAAGACGTAAACAGGAAAAAACAGAAGATACTATCAACATAATAAGAAAAAGAAACACATGTATTGATTAAGCAAGAGTAAGTATCTTGCGAAAGGTTTTTTATTCACAAGAATTATCACAGATGTAAGCTAAAGTGTACAGATACTGAAATACATTTGAACATGACTAGGTTAAAAGTTTATTATAATTAGATTCAAATTAGGTTCTTATTACCGGTAATATGATTATTTTTATAATGGGTTTAAGAGTGTTCAATGGACATTAATAAAATATAGGTCTACACAATATCTTGGTTAAGTATAAACAACCATGTCAATAATAACTTACCGTATACCGTAAGTTACAAATAATAGGTAAACGATGAGACTGAATTATGTTTTTTACCGTTCTTTCCCTCTGGACTCTTCAATTCTTATAAGCGGCAAAATTGAAAGAACCCATACAAATTAAATGAATACTAGGGTGAAAATAATACTGGAAATACAGAGGGATGAATAATTTCCTGGCAGTAAAGAAACCCCAAGTTCCCTTTTATTTTGAATATATGAGGACTCTTAATTTTTCTAAAGACATTACAAATCCAGTAGGCCTATGTCACATTTTTCCGTAAGCCCATTAAACGCTCTAAAAACAAGATTAAAGTGCTGGATAGTTAATCGTAGAATAGTATTTAACTTTCTGAAGATGCCGTTTTCTTGTTGATTTATATTCTCTCTATTGATTGAATACCCACGTGGAAGTATTTGTGTCTTGGTAGTTTTTAACACACAGATTTCTTGGTTAAGTTAGGTTAGGAGATTGTATAGGGTTAGGATTAGCATTACATTGTAATAATGGATCAAAACCTGACCCCACGACATCAAAACCAAAAAATCCGGAGTTAAAAGCTAATAAAACAACTAATACTCAAGTGCGCCAGCTTTTCTCCCCCAAAATATTACCAAACCAAACCAAAATCTACAAGAAAACGAAATCATCACCAGTAAAAATTCATTCTAATCCCAACTTCCAACGCACTTTTAACAAACTTATAAAAACAAACCAAATTAACCGCAATAAACTGAGCAAATATCCAGGTAACAACGATAAAATAGGTGAACTTCAGTATCGGCATTATTGTCATCATTCACTCCGTCCCCCCCTCCCCGCGATCGCCCGCCCGTCTAGTTCAGGTTGACTGCCGGGCCCAGCCGCTTGTGTTCCCACGGGCTCCATGGATCCACGCCCCGGACTGTGTTCTCTAGAGGCGCGGAGTAGATGTCGTACGTCAGTTCCGCGACTCCGATCTCCGAGTCGGTCTTCGCCTTCTTCGTCGCGTCGTCGACCACCTTCTTCACGTCAACCTCCAGTTTCTGCGACACGAGAGATCGACGATTATCAACATGTAGACAGTCCAATATGTCAGATGACTGAATGGCAACGAGAATCTTTTACATAGCAATGACATTGAAATGAAGATGACTTAGATTTCTGGTTGATTTTTTAAACTTGTGAATATAACAATCAAAATACCGTAGCAACACAGGACAATAACTAGTCGCCTTTTTTTTTTCACACAAAATAACCATTGAATGTACGATTTAGAACAGTTTAAAAAAAAATAAAATCCCCCAAAACAGCAGAAAATTAGTATTATCCTGTACCAACAGCTGATACACAGCCACCTTGAAGTCTGGGTTCAAGTAAAGTCCGGGTTTATCTTGTACGGGAATACACCCCCAGGCAACCAGCTTACCTCGACTCCCTCCAAATGACAGCCGTGACCAGGAATGCACCCTCGGGCGACCATCAGGCTTACCCTGACTCCCTCCAAGTGACAGTCGCGCATCCCGAACAACCTCAAGCTTACCTTGAGTTCGTCTGCCGTGACGAGTTCGGTGGACGTGATGCGCTCCTTGAACGACGTGATCGGATCTCTGGTCTGCCGTACCTCCTGCACCTCGTCCCTGGTCCGGTAGCTGGTGCCGGGATCGGACATCGAGTGGCCGCTGTATCGGTAGGTGACGGCTTCGAGCACCATCGGGCCCTTGCCGCTGACGCAGTGGTCGATGGCCATGCGCGTCGCCTCGCGTACCGCAAGCACGTCCATGCCGTCCATCTGCGGACATGAGAACATGAAACAGATGCCTGTCTGTCAATAAGAACTAGGAACCCCTGATCGAAATGGGAACTCACTACTGTTATGGGGAAGTATCAACTGATAAAAGAAGAATTTACTGGCGTATTGGTTTATAGTCAGCTAGTATCTTTCGTAATTTAGATATTTAAAAAAAAGAGAGAACGAAATGGAGAATAATCTCTCTATTCTACCTTTGAATTGAATCAACACCATAATTTACAGTGTTCATGTGTAGTATAGTGAGCCCCATTATGGGGACCGAGACGACGACGTGAGAAGCTGATATCGGACGGGGATTGTTTATGAATTGAGTGAGAGAGAAAGAGTGGACAGTAGCTTGTAGAAATTGATACTTGTCAAGAAACTCAGTGAGGAAAGCTTAAGGGTCCACGGGAGTCGATTTAGTGTAATATCATTTTTTTCGGTGAATACTTTTTTTCTTAATATATAGCTAGGTTATACGGCAGTACGAATGAGCGGATGATAATGAAACGATGAAGTGATGATAGTTGAAAGGATGTTTACAAAAACCCATGCCTTATGCGGGACTCGAACCCACACCCGATCTGACTTCAGTTTCTACCGCAGTAAGCGGTAGTTGACTGAGCCACCGGGGAGATTATTTATAAATCGGGTGAAAGGGAAGGATTGAACGACAGCATATCAAGGTTAATAAGTCAAGAATCTCATTGAGGAGAGCAAGTTGACAGAGAGATGCATCTACGGGTTATAGAGGCGTACAAGGCCGTGTTCCAAAAAATGGCGACAATCTGCCATATTGGACTTTTATTGTGACTCGCGCATAGCCATTACGTGCTATTTCGAATTGCTCTTACTCGCATAGTTTACTAATACACAATTATTTCGTACTTTCGTTGCATGAGAATGGATATCAACATATTCAAACTTGGTTACGGTACAGTAAACCCTCGTTAATCCAAACTCGGTTCATCCAAAATTTGACGTATTTCGAACTTGAAATCGGTCCCCAGCTGAAGGTATAGGCATTTCAATGTTAATTAATATGGTTAATCCAAATTCCAGCTAAACCGTAATTCAAACTAATATTTCGTTCCTTCAATTGCTTCAACACTGATTTCGGATTGGATAATTCGAAATAATCCGAGTGAATTCTGTGAAGTTATCACTGTTTTCCCAATTTCCATCCCCTTTATTTGATGCGTAAGAATGAGTGGAAGCATGCTCAGCTGTTCCATGCTTTGTGTACCGAATGCAGTCGACCTTGACGAAGTCTGAGCTCGGAACACTCGTTCGTCTGACTCGGGACGGCCGAGCGCCAATAGAAACGGGCCATATGAGGATCACGCGTCACGGAGATAGCCGAGTACATACGATCAGCGAGGCCCTTAGCAACGGATCTATCACGTAGTCTCAGCGGGTGACACAGCTTTCTCCAGCGCTCAATACGAAATTAACTATATTCTGAGCGGGAAAAATTACTTTTTGATTAATCCAAACTTTTATAAACCGAAATCATTTTTTTAGGTCCCTTCGATTTCGGATTAACGAGGGTTTACTGTATGCCACTTTATACGGTTATACATATTGTTACATATACATATTTATTTATTCATTACAGATTGTTCATAAAACAGGTGGTAATGGTTACTATACCTAATGCAATTACAGTCAAACATACTCGATTTAATTATACTTCATTTTTTTCTTAGCTCTCTTCTTAAATCACCAATCTTCGTTATGTTCTTGATATCTTCTTCTAATTCATTCCATTCCCGCGTCGTTCTTTGTATAAACCCATATTTACCTACTTCTCTATCCACTTTTTCCACTTCCATTCTTACTCCTCCCCTTGTACTTCTTTGTAATCCCTTTCCAATTCTATTGCTTAATTCATCCCATCCTGTATATTCATTCTTGACTCTAACAAAATTGCACATTCTTTCTATTTGTCTTCGTTTCGCCAAATTTTCCCATCCCATTTCCTCAATCATTTTACTGGGTCTTTCTATAACTTTTCAACCACATCCTTATCGTTCCTGATAATCTTCCAGCGCTTCTCTCTCCCCAATACCCTTCTTGCAGCAACCCTTTGGACGTTCTCCACAGCCTTTATTAGTCCAACTTCATGCGGATCCCAGACTGAACTAGCATACTCAAGCATTGGCCGAATCAGACTCATGTATGCCTTCTCTTTTATTTTCATCCCTGTCCCCTTCAACTGCCTCATAATAAAATTTAAGGATCGTATTCCCTTTTTTGAGATATTTCTAACATGTTCCCCCCACCCTAAGTTTTTATTTATGTAAAGTCCAAGATATTTATATGCTTCTACTTCCTCAAGTGTAGAATCTCCCATTTTATAAATCTTATTCACTTTTTTCTTGTTACTGCTGCTAGAGAAGTGCACCACTTTACATTTTCCAACATTTAGTCCCATTAAATTTATTTTAACCCATTTATTAATTCTGTCCAAATCTCCTTGTAACTGATTTTCCTCCCTCTCACTCCTAATGGTGCTATATACCACACAGTCATCAGCAAATAGACGAATTCTTGATTGAATTCCGATTTGAAGATCGTTTATAAATATATTGAATAGAAGGGGTCCAATTACACTTCCTTGTGGTACCCCAGAAGTAACTTTTACCATATCAGAAATTTCATCACCTACTTTTACTTTTTGTGATCTACCTTTTAAGAAGGACTCCACCCATCTTGTTATCCTCTCATGTTTTGTTATTTGTTTCAACTTTGAAATCAGAAGTTTATGAGGTACTTTGTCAAAAGCTTTTTCAAAATCCAAAAAGACGGCAGATATTTTACCCCCCTTGTCCAAAGTATCAGACAGTTCCTGCGTGAATCCTTGCAGTTGGGTTACACATGAGTAACCCTTACGAAAACCATGTTGTCCATCAAATATTCCACCATTATTATCAACAATTAATTTGATTTCTGTATCAATTAACCTTTCCATAATTTTGCATATTGAGGAGGTGAGGCTAACTGGTCTGTAATTACCCAAATTTGATTTTTCTCCCCCTTTATGTATTGGAGTGATCATTGCTTTTTTCCAGTCCTCGGGCACAGTTCCTGAATCTATTGAATTTTGAAAAATTAACATTAAATACGGTATTAACTCTTTTCCCGCCAACTTGATAAATTTGTTATTAATCCCATCGTGACCGGGAGCTTTATTTCTATTCAGTTTATCAATTATTGTCTGGATTGCTGTTTCAGTGAATTTTATTTTATTTCCCTCTACTCCCAATTGATGAATTTGATCATTCTCTACTTCGTTCTCCCCATTCAAAGTCTGTTTTTGAAAAACTTCACCATAATAATTATTTAATGCGTATGCCTTTTCTTTATTCGATATGAACCCCACTCCATTTCTGTTAATAAGAGTTGGCATATCGTTTCTTCCTCTTTTAGTATTATTTATGTACTTGTACATATTATTCCAACTTTTATTCTGGTCCTGCTCATCAAACATACCCCGTAGAAACTTATCCTTTGCACTTTTCTTTTCTTTATTCAGATCTGATCTGAATTTCCTTCTCATTTCTATATCTCCCCCTTTACCTCTGTTCATATTATGAAACTTTCTTGCTTTCCTTTTCAATTTTCTAATTGATTTATTATAATAGATTGGATCTGCACTTTCAGATATTAATTTATTGGGAACAAACTTCTCAATAGCGTTTAAACATATGTTTTTGAAAGTGTCCCATTTTTTGTCTATATCCCCCTTCTCCTCAATCCAGTAATTCCTCCAATAATTTAAATGTAACCTAATTTTGTTGGTATCCGCCTTTTTATAGAACCAGACTTTCTTCTGTACCTTTATTTCATCTTTTACTCTATTTGCAATTAATTCTACTGTTGGAATATTATGGTCACTGATACCAACGTCCACGATAGTTCTTAACCACTTTTCCGGTGGTCTGACTAGGATAACGTCCAAAAGGTTATTACTACCTGTCCTAGTTAATCTAGTACCCTCCGTAACCGTTTGCACAAATCCTTCACTCATTATTTCATAAACAAGTTCTTGCCTTCTATTCGTGCTACTTCCTACAGTCCCTTCTTCCCAATTTATTCCTGGTAAATTCAAGTCTCCAGCAACTATTACATTCCTTTTATTAGCACTTTCAACCACTCTTTCCCTAATCTTGACAAGAATATCATTATTAGAATTTGGTGGCCTATATCCCGCAATTATTATAAACATTTCTGTTCCGAACTTAATTTCTAATCCCATTAACTCTACTGCTTCTTCTATCCACAAGATTCTCCCATTCAACTCATTTTTTAATCCCAGCAATATACCACCCCCATGTCTATTTCTGTCTCTTCTGAATAAGCTGTAACCCCCAACCTCTATCTCTTTATCGGTGTAGCCATCGTCCAGCCAGGTTTCCACAAGTACGAAAATATCGGGATTTATAGTGTCTACTACTGTTCTTAATTCGTCGAGTTTATTGCATATACTTCTGCAATTAACTAATGTTATTTTCAATGTATTTTTTACTCCCATCTCAATATCATTCTGTTTCGATTTGTCTCCCCTTTCCATATCATTTCCTAGGCCTACCTCTATTCTGCTACTTTCAATCGTATTTAGTCACAAGCTAGCTCTTCTTCTCATCTTCTCGGCGACTCTTCCCATCAGTTTACCCAGTTTCTCTGCTCCCAATCTATTTAAATGTACCCCGTCAGCCTTCAAATGTTCTTCATGTACCCAACAGTTAGACTCAATGTACACCACTCGTTCTCTGATGCACAATCGCTCAGTAGCAGCGTTGACTCTATCAATAAGCTCTCTATTTTCATCTTTTCTGTATATAATCCCACTAACTGCAACTCGACTTTCTCCGAACTTCTTTTTCGCAGCTTCAATCAATTCCTTCATTCCTTTGTTCATTATATCTTGTCCATCCTCTCTTTGTCTCATCTCTTTCAAATCATTTCCTCCTACGATCAGAATAACTCCTTTACCATCGACTTCCCTTTTCTTCATTTCATCCACCACTCTCCTCATTCTGAATACACCAATTCCTGGTCTCACATCCACCTCTACACTGGATCCCGTGCCGACGCTTGTTCCACGAACAATCGAGCTTCCCAGCAGTACAATATTCTTTTTGGTTATTTGTTTACTTTCCTCTTTAGATCTAACAGTTTCCATCTCGACTTCACCAAATTTGCTGACTTCATTTCTGTCTTTCATTTCTTCTTCTGGAATAAACTTCAATTGCGTTTCCTCTGCGTTTATATTCTTCCGCGTCTGCTCTTCTTCGTTATTCATACTTCTCAAACATTCAACTTTACTTTGTTTGGCATATTTCCCTTTCTTCAATTGTTTCCCATTCGTTTTCTCCTCATTCATAATAATTTTAGGGATATTCTCGTTTTTTCCCTTGTTAACGTTTTTCTTTCCCTCAATACATGCTTCCCTTTTCTTCTTATCTTCTCCTTCCCTGCACTTTCCACAGCTCCACTTTAAGCCTGGTACACTTTGAATACACTTGTACTGTGCAGTACTTATATTTACACACGCTATATGCCACCATTGCGAACATTTTTCTGAACAGCATTGTATTGCTCTGTCCTTGACCTTTACTCCTAATCCACACTTCATACCACAAATTACATTCAATTCTTTCGGCAATGGTACCGTACTTAGCACTATCTCATTCCCACTATTGGTTTTCAGTCCCAATCTTGGCCTTCCCCTCGTTACTTTCTTGAATTCGGTCGTCATCTCGAAAAGTTACTTTTAACACCTTGATTACAGTGGTCAATAATAATCATACACCTTGGTCAATATCTATCCAGATGGCCGTGACTTTCAAAATTAGGCCAAGTTGTATCAGGATGACCGTGTAGAAAAAACAAACAAACACTAACCAAAAATTATATTCTCAGTAAATCCAAAAACTTACTATTCTTCAGAACTTTGGCTTCAATGAACAGATTTCACTGATTTATCATTCAAAATGATTCTCACATGAATCCCAATGGCAAGGTATGGTTGAATATCGTTGTAGATGCTTCTTTGTATCAATTTTCACAATTAATATCCAGCAACACAATTTCCACGACTGTTCGTTTACCTGGTTGCTAAGGGTATACAAAAGTCCAATATGGCCACGAGGCCGGTATTTGCGGTACGAGCATCGGTCGCCCGCTTGCTACCTAAGATACATCTCTCTGGTTACGTCTCTATGGAATATCCAAGTTAGGAGTCCATGGGAGTCGATTTAGCGGAATATCACTTTTTCAATGACTACGTTTCAACAGTATGAGACATCGAAATTCTAGTAAACAGGAAACACAGATATTTTCAATACCTTCAAACTGGTATAAGTAATACCGTATTGTCCCGAATATAAGTCGACCCCCAAACTTTTAGATCAACAATTGAAAAAAGGGTTTCTCTCCTTTTCCACGTAAATCATCACTCCTCGAGTTAGAATTTAGTCCATTTCGTATTGCGCGCGTGAGGAAGCTATGCCAACTGCGTGTGAGAAACCGTTGTGAGGGGCCTCACGATCGTGTGTACTCGGCTAGTGCCGATGACGCGCAATCGTCATATGGCCCGCCTACTCGTCAAGTTCTGGCAAGACAATGCAGCTAACAGCTCAACGTGCCTGTGTTTATTACTGGGCGTCAAATAAAATTGATGGATAATGGGAAAATGATGCTTCTCCGTGATAAAACATTTATTAAAAGTGTTTTTAGTGCAATATTTTGCAGTTTCAAGTTGATTCCATTGTTAAGAGTGTGCATGTGTAGTGCGCTCAATCATATTCAGTGAAGAACGTGTTTTTGACCGATTTTAGGCCAAGATCCGCATATAAGCCGAGGGAGACTTTTGGACTCGCAATTTCGAGAAAAACCCTCGGCTTATATTCGGGACAATACGGTAATCTCATAGCCGTATACACTTAATATGTTATCGGGGCGAGTTGCCCGCACATTTATCACGTTACAGATTTGCCATCCTACTCTCCGTTACCAATTCCCGCGCACTCACCCAGATGCCGGGTATGTAGTCGCCGCGAGTGAAGTACGAAGTGTTGGCCGAACCTCGTTCCGCGCTCGTTCCCATGCCGTAGCCGTTGTTCTCGCACACGAAGATGCACGGCAGGTTCCACAGCTTGGCCATGTTGTACGCCTCGAAGATCTGGCCTTGATTGGCGGCGCCGTCTCCGTAGAGCGCTATGCACACGCCGCCCGTCCCGAGGTACTTGGCGGCAAACGCCACGCCCGCTCCCAGAGGCACCTGGGGAGGGAAATGTGCGACACATCGTTATATCTTTATGTTCATTTATGTCGGGTGCAACGATGCACTGTACCGGTACATGCAGCGCAGTAGTTAACGCGCTTGTTTTATGTTATCCGGGAGGCGAGGGGAATTTCGAACCTAGTTCGATCCCCGCCGCCGACCATCTTTACAGGGGTTTTTCATGGTTTTCCTCTGTAGTCTAGGCTAATGCCAGGATGGTTCCTACAATAAGTGGGCCATGACCGCTTCCTTCCCACTATCCTTCCCATTACCCAAGAACCTTCATCTCATCATCCCATCAGCTCATTAATCATCCATCCGACGCCAATAGATCTGCGCTATCATAACAGTGCGTCGTTAAACCCAATATATAAAAAAAAACGATGCACTTTACACACATGACTAAGATCTACTGACGTCTGTGAATGATTTACGAGATGATGGGATGATGAGTTGAAAAGTTTTACTGAATCGTCCGAGAAGTACCGGGTATTACGGTATACTAATAACATGGCAGGTATTTGTGCTTTCTTGAGGACAAATCAGAGCCAACGGTCCCATTTGCCTGTCGCGATTTAGCGGATGGATTCCCTGTGAACTAGATGTAGATAAGAGTGGCTACGGTACCGGTGGCATTGTTAAACTTACAAAATATATCATTTTTGTGCAAAACAAATGCCACCTCCAACATAATAATTCTATAAATACTGACCCATTTATAGCATTGTTGAGCATTGTAGCAACTTATACCCGTGCCGGTGCCATTGTATAGCATTGTTGAGCATTGTAGCACCTTATACCCCTGCCTGAATCTGACATCGATACCAGCGCCATTGTATAGCATTGTTGAACCGTTGATATATGAGCGATAGTTGCACTACAGGCAAATGGGACCATGCCATCAGATTCTGACCCCGGAAATACTTCATTTTGGAGAAGCGAGTGGGTACACTTTCTTTATATTATGATAACGTCTGTAGGTATCACTATATCAAGCTTGCGCTACAGGTAAGTGGGACCACGGCCCAAGATTCTGACCCCGGAAATACCCACTTGGAAGAAGCAAGTTAGTACACTTTGTTTATATTATAATAACGTCTGTTGGTATCACTATACCGTGGTTATTGTGTCTAGTAGATTGAACATACCTGTGCCCCCACGATGCCGTTGCCTCCGTAGAAGTTCTTGCAGTACATGTGCATGGACCCGCCCTTGCCCCGAGCACAGCCTGACTGCCGCCCGGTCAGTTCCGCCAACACGCCCAGCTGGTCGACGCCCATCAGGTACGTCCAGCCGTGCACGCGGTACGCAGATATCACCGAGTCCTGGTCGCGCATCGCGGCTCGCATTCCCACGGCAACCGCCTCCTGCCGAGACAAACCACAAACAACGTGGTTATTGATTATACGCCAGCGGCCTAGCCGCCCTCGTTGGCTCGGTCAGCTGAGGCACGCTTCAGACACTGAAGTCACCGTTGGGCGTGGGTTCCAGTCCCGCATTAGGCATGGGTTTTCGTGAACGTCCTCTCCTTTCACTTACCACCACTTCATAGTTTCATTATCACGTGCTCATTCTCACCCCCGTATAACCTAGCTGTTGGTGAGGTTGTTAAGCAAATAATATTCATCATGCATCAGCCAGCGGCCTGATTCCTCTATGTTAAGGCAAGTTTATAAACATGTTAATGATCTCTATAGACTTTCTCGGGCTTATACAGTGTTGCATTTTATTCAAAATATATTAGGGCATATCAAAATTGACCTCAGTTCAAAAGTAGCAAACACTAGGACGATGGTGCAACTACATTATCGGCGACATTTCGGCTCGTATTTCAAATTTTCGATAGTTGTTTTCATAAAAAATTTCAACGTTTTTAGATTATATGAACGTTTAATGTTTGTAGAATATCTTAGATTTTAGAATGCGCTAGTGTTCTGTCGCTCTGTGATTGGTTAGCTCTCTGACCACTCACAGGTGACTATTTTCGTTCCCTGCCGAACAGCTTGGTATTAGTTCGCGTTCATTACGCCAGAAGCACGCACATCAGCCAAAAATGATCGGGCACAACAAATCCTATCTCTTGTCCCCTCTATATAAACTATAAACTCAGTGCTATCGCTTTCAATGAAAATGTAAATACAAAACATGAGTGTGTGTTTGAATTGGATAGATCTCCGAAGGGGTTTTGCAACGTCGCACCACAACCCTGAAGCCTACAAACTTACAAACTTGTACAAACTTGTCCTCGAAACGCAGGACAGAAGAGTTTCTTTCTTAACGCCGAGTTATGATTGACATGTTTACCTACTCGGCGATTAAACTGATGGAAGAGATAGATACACCTGCTAAAGATTGCCAAGATAGACTATACAATACTCCTGACCTCACGCGGGGCTTACCTGTCCCGAATACAGATGACAGAAGCCTCGGACGATCTTCTCCTTGTAGAGATTGCCGGCTGACGTCTCCATGCGTCGTATCGTCTGCATCTGCGTGTAGTACGTCAACGCGTCGTCCCGCGTCACGGACACCTTCGTTGACGGGCTCGTCTCCAGCTTGTGCAAGCGGAACGGCTGCAAACGCACACGCAAGCCGTTAAACGCTCGACTTATGCTTTATGTATCGAACGAATATTAAATCAAGCTCAACGCATCAATAATACGATAAAGTTGATTGGTCAACCGTTGGAATATTTTCATACGGTACTAGAGTAGGCCTATGCATTAGTACCCTTACGGTAGCTGATAGCCTTCAAAACCACTCGAAATAACGTGCGTGCTAGCTAGCTTCAAGAGGCCAGGATTTTGATTGGTTAATATTTACTAGGTAAACTACCTACTATGACAATATAATATACCGTAATAACAAAAGTCACAGTCTCTCGGAATGCAAAAATGTACATTCCAATATAGATCCATACATAGAATGTTGTAAATTACATTTTTAAAACATACCATCTGACAAAACTAGTCCTATAAATACAAAAAGTGTACACCAAATGTTAGCAAATGTAAATGTATGCTACCTAGGCGCTGTCTAACGATGTATCGGTACCGGCCGCCTAGGTCCGCGTTTAGATCCGAAGAATACATCAAGCCGTTAACAAACTCACCTTGGTTTCGAATGACGCTTCAGTTGCATAATTGTTGGTACCGGTAGCCGAATTTAACGCTTCAAAAGTTGGCGGTGGTTTCTATAATCAGGATAAGACACCCACGCTTATTGTTAGAAGTTATAGGCCTATAATACTAAATATTAATATTATAAAACAATATCTGAAACAATATTCCATATCTTCATATGATAATAATAATGATTTACTGGTAATTTAATAAAAATAATCATTTTATATATTACCAGTACAAATTAAAATGAATCAGAAAAAAAAGAAAACTTGCAGAACATTACTGGTACCAGTACTGCCATAGTAGTAGGCCTATTGTTCTTTTAAAACAATTCACATTCATTCAATGTTCAAACATAAAATTGTATGGTAGGCCCCTAATAAAACTAGTCTGTCATTGGCCATCATTATCAATAGATGCCAAATTACTGAGAAAGATTTTGACTGATAAGTCATACTTCTAACTGAAAAAATAGAATGAAATCATAAAAATAAAAAACTACAAAGAGATAAAATTTTACGCGGATTATTATAGCACTGAAAGATTAGCAAGAATCAACAAAGTATTTTGACAACCCATTTGGAATATAATTTTCAAAGTCATCATGAAGGGTAACAATGTCAGGACAGATTGCATCCAAGATGTTTTGTTATTTTCAACAGCTATGTTGCTACATGCCAGGGAGAACTCAACACTAATTCTGTCATTTATATATTCTTGAGTTCAACATTAAATATTCATGTCATAATTAACTATAAGTTCAATAACCACATTCTCTATTTATAAATGTATATCAGAATTCAGAATTTGAGCTATTGCTCAATCACTATGCCCAAGGAGAGTCTTCCACTTTTTCCCTCAACTATTACATGTAACTATTTAAAAGCTAATTCCACTTACCGTATTCTTCGCTAAAGCCCGAACACAAGTAGTCCACATGTTCCCTATTTTATATAACCTTTTATATAATTGCTACTGCCTTAGATCTGAATCAAGCTCTGCCTCAGATAATCTAGAAATACATTGGAGGCCTTGATGTCTAATAATAGAAATCACACAACACATTCACTGCTACCCCACACAATCAATTGTAGGCTTAATACAATAGCCACAATTTATTAAATGATCTAAAACAATTTTATTAAAACAGTCAAATTATTATTAGTTGATGTTTAAATTTTGTAATCCGCATAATAAGAGCTATAAGCAGGTCTACAGATAGGCTTAGAATTCATACGTAATTTAGAATTATTGCAAATAATGGTCTATGAAGTGATATAGGATTGTCAAAGTGTGTCATGCCATTAAGTATATACTTAATGGTCATGCTAATAAATTGTAACAAGTTTTATAATGGTTGTTGTTGATACAGGTCAGTCCAGCAGTACCAAACTCAATGGTACCGGTACGACAAAACAAAATTATATTTTCATTTCTTGTAAACCTAGGCTCACTTATTTCAGTAATTCTCGTTTCAAATGACGTGGCCTAGGGAATCATACCATGACGGTCATGGTTAGGCCTATGGATAGCTGCCAAAATTTGACACTTCTAGTAGACCTAAATAGGTAATCGGAATTGACCTAGGACCCGAGCCTATCGCTGCTATCGCAGTAGACCTAAGAAGAACAAGAACGTCTAGCCCTAGTCTAGGCCTAGAAAGTATCCCCTGTGCCTGGTCTCACCCTTTGCTAGGGGCCTAGACTCTAGCCTAGGCCTAGGGCATTGAGTTTGTAGTTGGTCTACAAACGCATAGGGCCTAGGCCTAGAGGATGAGACCTACGGCCTAATCTATACAGACTGCCGAAGGCTTACTAATGGCTCAGTA
Organism: Brachyptera putata; assembly: GCA_907164805.1. NCBI lineage: Eukaryota > Metazoa > Arthropoda > Insecta > Plecoptera > Taeniopterygidae > Brachyptera > Brachyptera putata. The sequence continues at coordinate 13,569,433 of OU015473.1, read as the reverse complement.
CAGCGAGCTACATACAGTGACTACACACCAAAAAATCAATATTATACTAATAATAAAACTTCAGTAAGGATGGCGACTACGCTAGGCCTAGTCTGAGAGTTTAATTGCGAATCGCAACTTTTCACACCCTACTTTTCTATTTGTCACTCTTGCCGAGACTTGACAGTTTGCGGGGCTAGCGGGCATGCCGCATGTCGCGCAGTAAATCGTGCGCTTGAATTTAAACACTCTGATTGGTTGACGAACAGTCTATTCGCACTAATATCAGTCACTGTGGTTCATCGATAAAGTAGTTGATTAAAAAAAGTATGCCTAATCGATTTTGTGCTGAAGAATTCGAAAAATTTAATTCGAACGTTAATTTAATACGCTTTTTGATGTTCCATATATTATTATAATTTAGGTCTATACATTATAGGCCTATAATTCATGAAACTAAAATTCATTACACATTATTAGTGCTAGAATAATGTACATTTTAATTATTTTCAAATAACCTCAACATATTTGACCTCAAGCTATTTTCCTTACAAGTCATTTTTAAAACATAAATATATAAATTCAAGTAATTCAAGTTAAGGCCCCTACACAAGACACTCACCAAAAGTAGTCTGCTGTCATCTCATAATCTGCCCAGAACTTGATATATGGTAAGTTGTAACAAAGAAGAGCATGCAAATTGCAACAATGACATGTACTAAAAATCTCCTATTGTTGTTATGGTGTTATTATGTCTCGCCAACTTCGTTGCAATAATGACCGATATCCATGACATGCCATATATTTTATCATCAATAGCTGTTTACACATAGAATTGTCACGGGGCATTGGGTGAGAGCAAATTTGGTATTTAAAATATCAACTCATGATTATATTTCACGAGAGTGGGAAATATATATATATATATATATATATATATATGATGGAAATAATTATCATGTATAACTCAAGAGTATTATATATATATATATTTTTAATTATAAAGGTCTTTGCTCTTATCTAAATATTATCTATTAACGTAGTTCGAAAAGAAGGTCTTTGCTGCCGCTGTTACGTTTACAAGTAGTCTAATCAGAGACTAGTGAACCGAAAACTACTCCGTGGAATTTACTGAACGTCACTAAACACGCAATGCCAGTAAATTCTGCGTACGGGAAACACTGGAACCTGATTGGAAATTGTAACTATTTGTCCCAGTGACCGTAAAACGACCTCCAATGAATAGTGCGAGATTTCAATGTGTTAAATTTTTCAAGGCGATTTCATTCTATTTAAAAAAAAAAGGAAGTCCTCAAGAGCGCAAGCGCCCCTAGGCTTCAGCTTTGCCAACCTGTAAGTGAATCTGGGAATTTGATATTAAAAATCAGATGCAATATTCCTAGTGTGTGTATGTAAGGTTGGTAGGATGGTTCTAGGGAATTGTTTAAAATGGAATCATATTGCGATTAAACTGAATTTGATCAATCATTCGTTTCATATTTTTAATTGAGCACATATTTTACACCCACGAAATCATTTCACTCCGAATTGTTCACGAAATCTTGATATGAATTTTATGGATTGGAAATTCAACAGAATCGATAAAGTAGGCATTGACTTATATTTTATCAGAACCCAGCCCAACTGTCTTTCAACATAAAAATGTGATAACATACCATAATATTATGATAAATCTAAAATACAAATTTATTATTTATAATACAAATTTTTAATTAGGCCTAACTGTTTCCTTATCCTTCATACATTCGACATTTTTAGTAGACTTGGGTGCAGACTACAAATAATACATTAATTTTATTGATTAAGCGGTAATCAACGGATAAACCTGTGATCGCCTTTTGTTGACAATACTATTTTTGTACTATTTTTGTACAACACATTTTTGTTTATTGTAAAACACAGACTTATTGAACTAATATTCAAGAAATCTTATAATTTCATAACTTAATCCTGGTTGCGAAACAATAACCGCATTCATCACACAACTGACAAACGGTTTAGCTGAAAGATTCATACATTGAGATGTACCTGTCAATTTTCTTCACTTTCACAAAACAGTCCACGGATCGATTTGGCTCTCTCGAATCGAACGTTAAATACGTGACACTCGGTTTCCCTGATACACGCTAGACTTGCGTAGAGTACGATAGCGTCGGCATTCATTTCTGGTCAACTTCGATATTCTGTTTTATTTACCAATATTTTAAAATACTAAATTTGGCACGTTTTTCACTGGAAAATTGCCTGTAAAGGTTATACCTTGATACATAAAATACTAACAAAAATATAATAATTCAAATACACATTGAAAAATACAATAATTTGATCTATTATCAAGTTTGAATAATTATTCCATAATTATGAGAAATTAATAAATTACCTATATTAATTCTATACAACAATAGCCATACCAACAGTAGAAACATTGTTAACAACAATGATAAAGTACAATAAACTCTCCATTTTATTTATTTTAACCATTCTCATCACTGAAAATATATATAATATATTGAAGTTTGTAAAATAGGTGCAATGTTATTTCCATTGACGAGCAGTCTCATTGAATAATACATCAACATTTATATTAAATAACATTTATAATATTTATCACACATAATCATTACAATTACGGTATTTTAATAACGCACGTATTTAAAATTCGTTACCTTAAAGGAGATCACTTTTCTAAAACAATAATTATATCTATCGCTCAGATAGATATTGTGACAGTGTTTTGCTAAAGGTCATGTCACAGTGACGGTCACAGTCAGGAAAACCCAGGATTATAGCTATCTACGATGGATACACAACTTCGAAGTCCACCATGTTCTCCCAGCTGACGATCATCTCCAGTGCTATAAGAAACTTTTCGCCGCCGCCTAGAACGCCTATAAGCTAGCTACATGTTCTGGACTGAGTAGTCAATGTAAAACTGAAACATCCCCTCCTAGATCGTCTACAACTTAACTGAATGCCTGAGACCACGTTTTCTTTTATGCCATCTTTTATTCTTGATAAAAGTTTCATGTTCATCTTTATTATTCATTATATAACAATGTAGGCCTATGTATGTATATATTTTACTTTCACTTGTATACTGCAACCGACATGTCCAATATTACTAATGTAATTCAATTGGGATGAATTAAAAAGTATTATTATTATCATTATTATTATTATTATTACTACTCAACAACTCTATAACCCTATCTACGATCTTAAGTTACCGTGTGTGAACACCAAATAGTGGCTACGCTTGTAACAAAAGCTACTACAGTCAACTTACTCTCTTTAGCAAGGTTACTGTAGTAGATGTACCCGTATGAACGCTCATAGCTTTGTACAATCGTAGCCTCGTAGGAAGTCTTTGCTCGTAGGATACGTTTTGGTAGAATAATTACAAGATGGCGTCGACGAAAGGTGTCAAAACACACTCACGCGGTAAAATATGTAACTAAAACGTCTAGTAACCAAGAACCTATATTTTGTCCGTGTGAACGCAATATTAGTTACTGCCCATTTACTCTAGTAACTCTACTGTAGTAGGATGGTAGTAATGTAAATGGGGTGTAAGTAGTTGATCTTGGTAGCTTATGCAATTGGTTTTTTAGATCCAGAACTATGTCGCTCTCAGTTGCCCATCTATCGTAGATAGCTATATTTCTAGAGAAAACTCGGTCACAGCAAAAAGAAATAATCCAACGACAAAAACATAACAATCCCAATATCAGTTGCCAAAAGAATCATCCTGTTCTATAACCCGTGGCCAAACTCATTTGAATTTAATATAATGAAAAGGGGTTGTGGCTTGGGGTGGAATCGAACCCTGGTCCCCTCGCAGTGAAGGCCCACGCCATACCAACCAAACACAGAATGTTACGGAAGTAATTCTGTTTATAAACAGTGACGTGTGAACACAGCTTTCATTATTTCCTACTGCATTCAGAATTTGGAAAGTAGCACTTTGGTGCATCGATTATTTTGTAGGGTTGTGCGAGAACTTTTTTAATTCAAACGAGTTTGACTTATTTCCGAGCAACACTCAAGTATGTCCGAGCACAATTTTGGTTCGAGCGAGCGAATTCAATTCAAAATATAATACAAAAATAGAGAAACAAAACTTTCACCCAAGTTTCAGACACTGTATTTTCAACACCAATCTGATTAATAAAAAGTCGACAAATCTATGTTCTCACTCTCGCGAGCGCTCGAAATAGTTTGATACCTGAAATTAGCTAAGAGCTTTCAACGAGGGTATTAACATCCCGCTCTAGTTCAAACGTTGCTGCTTATAGGCTCTTTCATTTTCTGAAGGATCTATTGAACGTTTGACCGAATCTAAACTCGACAATTTCTCCCCGGTTTATTATCTTTCAGTACAATCTCTTTTAAGAAGCTCAAGGTCACTCAGTTCCTAGAGCAAGATACTCTTCTACTTGGTCCATACAGACCTTGGTTCTATTCCCACCACAAGTCTTAGTTCCAAGGTCTGATCATATAAAAACTATTCGATGATTTAAAATATTAAAATAATTAAAATATAAATTCGAACGATAGTTTACGTTGTAATCTAAACAACGATGACGATTATCATTGGTTCAACGATCACAACAATATCGAGACTATTCTAGTGTATGAACGAACGATGTTCATGGAAAATCACGCCTTACGTGGGATTTGAACCTACGCTGACTTGACGTCAGTTTCGAAGGCAATGCCTCAACTAACTAAGCTAGCAGAGTGGCCAAACTAATAAATCCTACAACATATTTTAAAGTGGATTGTAATAAGAAACTGCCTCGGTAACTTATGATATTTGTTTTTATCATTCAAAGGAATAAAAGTAGTGGAATTTCTTCAGGAATGGTAACAACACAATCCGCTTCAAAATGAACGGTTACATAAACCTCATAACTCATTAATTAGAAGTTGAACAACAATAACAATAATTACGATATAGATTGAAATTACGATTATAATGTTTGTAAGATGAAACTGGTACTTGTTAGCAAACTGAACTGTCATTCAGGAGACCGGTATTCGAATCCCGCCATGATCAGCCATCCTGACAGGGGTTTTCCATGGTTTCCCTCGGTCATTCAGGTCAATACTGTTCCCTAACAACAGGCCATGACTGACTCCTTTCCACCATCCAAAAACACATAATAAAATAACCTTTCATCTCATATATCATTCACCTACGTTAATAGATCTTAATCATCAGTACAGTGCGCCGTCAAAGCCCAATATAAATAAATAAAAAAACAATTTAAAAAACTAACCATATCTGCGTTTCACCAAAAATATTAATTCGAAATCTCATACCGTTCCGTAACTAATTTTTCTAATCAAATTGACTCCGATGCATATTTAAACCTTCTCGTTTCTCCCACCACGCCAATCAACAATCATGACCCATAACTTCCGTAACGACGTTGACCTTCCTCTTCGTGAGTCCCACGTGCGTCGTCGCCATCGTACCGTGCTGCGACCTGTGTCCACTGCCGCGACCTTCGTAGAACACGCAAACGTTCTTGTCTCCGCGGGACACGGTCCGTTCGTGCACGTTCGTGGTTCCCGTTCCGGAGCCGACTCGCGTCGTGTCGCCGTACTGGCCCGAGGAAGAACGACGGAGCGACGGTTTGTGCCGGACGACGGTGTTCGTGCCGTTACGCCAGTTCAGGCGCACGTCTCGCGGCTGTTCGCTCACGTTCATGATTAGCGTGATTCCTGGGGTAAGAGAGAGAGAGAGATAGATATACTTTCATTCAGGAAAGAAGAAGGTTGTCTAGGGAATTTACTCAAACTATTTCAAACTATCCAACCTTTTAGAAAAAATGCTATCAACATCGAAAGTTGATACAAAATTATTTTTCCCCAATTAAGGATATGGATTGAAGATACATAAAAGTGTACATACAATGACACAATTGTGTATACACAATAGATTCATCCAGAGGACCATAAAGTCCTGGAATCAGTTTAAGGACCAAGGAAAAAAATGCAAAGAAAATTGAATAATTCAAGAAAGTGTTGTACAAATAGACATAAGGAAGATAACTAGAGCATCCTGCCACCGTAAATTTGCCATAACAGAAATAATCATAAACATACAAGAGACCGTCAGAAATTTTATTTTCTGCGTCAGTTTTTGAATAGGACTGAAAGTGACCAATGGGAAGTCCAAGATTTGTGAGGTCATGACCCATGTGACGTTATGTAGTAGCAGTGCACAGAGTATACGTCGCTGCAACGCGCTATTGTTAGTATCGCTGCTTCACACGGTCGGGATACATGGTTTGACTCCCGACAAATCATACAAATCAACTATTAAATGTGGTCTTGAGCGCAAGGTTATGGCTACAAGATTAATTTTCTTTTAGTTCAACTACAAAAACGAAAAATTCTACACAAATGTTGTGACTTTCAACTACCGGTATCGTTTTTAGTCCCATTAAAAACGGACTTGTAGAAAAATTATCGCATACCGGCAAACTGACGCCACCCACAATACATCTTGTTCCACACCTTGCTAATGAGCAGGTTTTCGTTGCGTTTCGTTCTGTTTTTTCCTCCCTGCTCGCACGTAAATTGGCGTAAAATGATTTCGACTTAGAACTGAACTTCTTATTTAGCATGATCCCGGATTTTCGTTTGAGGAAATATAGTCACCTTGCTGATCTGGCTCGCTGTAATACTCGGCATTGTTGTACTGGTGCGTATTGCGGTACTTGGCCTGCAGCCTCGGGGTTGACGCCCTGCGGTCCAGCGACGTGACGGGAGAGAAGTTGCGCAGCTCCCGCTGGTGCGTACGATTGGGGTGCGGAGCCAGCGACGTGTTGCCCAAGGTCACGCCCGTGCGCAAGCCCACGAGCGGCAGCGTGAGTGAGATG
>OU015473.1:13560510-13561917 GCA_907164805.1 Brachyptera putata | reverse complement strand
ATCCGGACCACGTTGGGCGCCAGTGTGATGTCCGCTGCTGTGTGCCAGGGGAGCGGGGTGGGATTTAGTACATACAAATATTAATATGGGATAAAAGGTAGGGTATGGGCGCCAAATAGTTTTGGAAGAGGGGAACTAATAACCCTATACTTAAAAATAGAGAAAATATACAGTAAACAAATTATATAATATACTTTATATAAGGCAAGAATTTAAACAATATAATATCTCCCTTTGTCTTCAAAGTTGGCACATCTCTTCTCTATACCAATTTACAATAAATCGCCCAGTCGATTACAAAATTAATAATATATAGCATACGATTACCGGTTCATGTGGTGTAGGCCTACACTCTCTCTGTCGCACACGTTATTTTTCACTGTCAAATTTCTTGTCTCTATCACAAACTCTTCTCTCTTGCCACGCTGTATCTCTCTCAACCACCCCTGTCCGCGTCGTCGCTAGAACTCCCTAGCTCGTGACCTTCACTCGGCGGCCGACCGAACAACTCAACCAACTGGGTGATTAACAAAAATAATACTCTCTGTCTCTAAATAGAATTTACATGAAATTATGTCCTAATTAAACTAAAGGGAGGAAAGGATGAAATTGGACCATGACAAACCGACCAAAAAAACATAAAAAAAAGAATAAAAACGAACACCAATTTTTTTCAGTAAGTCGAATTGAATCTTCGCTGAAGCAGGTTAGGTTACCTAACTTCAAATTGATTTAAGGTGCGCAAAATGGCCTCGTCGTTGACGCGCCTCTAAACCCCAATATTCATTCTTTTCGTATCGAGCCACTTAAACGGCCGCCTCTTTTGTTGTTGTTGTTGTTGTTGTTGTTGTTGTTGCTGCTGTTGTTGCTTTTGTTGTTGAGCGCATCCTGATCAATCGTAATCACCCCAATCTAACCAATTTAATGAACCAAACCCATCCTCACTAACATAGCTTACCTTCTGCGCCTCGAATTGCGTTATCTTCCAGCTGCCAGATAACGGCTTGGCTGTGATCACCATGTACCTTTCCACGGCGATGGCAGATAATGTGACGATAGATAACGTGTCGATAGATAACACTTGGATGAGAAGTAGATAACATTTTAAGCATAGCTTACCTTCTGCGCCTCGAATTGTGTTATCTTCCAGCTGCCAGATAACGGCTTGGCTGTGATCACCATGTACCTCTCCACGGCGATGGCAGATAACGTGACGATAGATAACAGGCCGAAGTAGCCGACGCCGCAAGCGTACAGCTCACAACCTGAAAGGGAACAAATAGATATAATTGGATGAGCGTAGCGAAGATTTTCATTCCATATACCGATACATTTTGGGCTTGTTTTTTGTTTTTTTTTGTGAAATTTTGTACGAGGCATACAGGTCAGGAAAAATAATCAATCAAC
>OU015473.1:13515510-13555510 GCA_907164805.1 Brachyptera putata | reverse complement strand
TCCGCCCAGCCAAATCTTATGGGGTTTTAGAAACTTCTAAATGATGTTTCTCAAAAATGGTCCAACCGATTGGACCTCAAAACTATACAGTTCCAAGTTGGATAAGTTTGAATATAAAAAAAAAGTTTCATGTCGATCGGTCAAACCCTGCGACCTGTCCAGTGTTTACAAACAAATGAACAAAAAAAAAAAAAAAAAAAAAACGCACAGACAAAGCTCCGTAAGACTTGAGTGAAAATCTTCGCTACGCTCATCTAAATATTAGTTGAAAAATGTTGCATTGTCGAAGTCACGGCTTTCAAGATTCATTGACATCGGATGAAGTTCATTTCAAATGATCAAGGTTTGTAGAGTTTTCGATTATACTTTATATAGACATCTCGCTCATCGTACAACGCACATCCTGCGTTTGCCTAGTTATTATTGGCAATATAAATGCTATGCTGCTCTGTTGGCATCAGTGAATGATGATAGAGGAAATGGGAAGATGAGATGAAAGGTTATTTCATTGGGTTTTTAGTACAGTGAAGAGAAGTAAAGTGCTTCAGGGAAGTTATTGAGGGAAACCCACTCAAATAAAGGTATTACAATTTTGGTTATTTATCGATGTATCAATGTTAAAATAGTAGATTACAAATTTGAAATGAAAAAAATCGGAGAAAATTTGGGAAAAACTAGTTGAAAAACACGTTGAATCGTCACATACACGAAAACCAGTTGATAGTTAGCGTTAAGAAGACAATTGATAGGCTGGTAGGGAAACCTTCATCTTCAGCTGATCTAAATTTCATCAGCAAACCTATGGCTGTTACACCAATTATACCAATATATTGAATTAATATATGTGACATTTAACCAACTATAGCAAACCTATGGCTATCAGGTTTTTAGTACAGTGGAAAGAATTAAAGTGCTTCAGGAAAGTTATTAAGAAATATATTGTGTAGAATGTTTGGTACCATTTTTGTCTATTTACGTCTTTCCTGACATGTTGTGAGACTGTCAAAAAATAGTCAAAATTGATCACATTAGAAACAAGAATTTTGTCCCGGGAAAATTTCAGGATTTTTTCCCTTGAAAATAGTTTCTCCAAATAATGTCATCCATCAATACCATACTCAAATTTTGTTTTATGATAAATTGAAAACTCAATTTCCGAAGTTTTCCGATAACACCCGAACAATTCCGATCATTTCCGAAGTGTACGAACTCATCTTCGTCGGTAGACCGAATGATTAAAACGAATGCCGTCGTCTGATTGGTTAATAACTTCGTTGTGCTCCTCATCATATTCTAGTCATGATCGGTAAAACAGCTGACAACTTGATTGGCAATTATTAAACATTGTTTTTGTACTCGTTGCGGAATCTTTCTACTTCATTCGGGATGGAAATTTCTCGTGATTATCGCAAGTTGAAACTCAAATTAGTGAATGTAAAGTAGAAATTGTAAAAGAGCGATGGAATGAAGTGTGATGAAATATACATATTGTGATTGAAGTTCATTCTTGTTCTATAATATTAGTACACTCAGGTGGTACTAAGTAGACTTCATTCAACTCTCAACATTTGCTGAGCATGATATATATATACATATATATATATATATATATTTATATATATATATATATATATATATATGTATATATATATATACCGTATATATATATAATTATATATATATATATATATTTATATATATATATATATATATATATATATATATGTGTGTATCTATATCTCATATATAAAAAGCTCGTGTCACATGTTAGAGGATGAACTCCTCCGAAACGGCTCGACCGAGTGTCGTGAAATTCCTAACGCACATTCGATAGGGCTGGTAGATGGTCCTAAAGTATACGAGATCTTCCGCCAAGCTTTCTCCTATGAGCAATATCCCAATTTTGGCACTTCAAGGACAACGCCAGTAATGGCGTTGTTCAATGACATTGCCGGCGTTATTCAATGTCCACTGCGCTCGGCAAAACATTTGCAGGGATACACGCTGGATAGCATGCCATCCGCCCTTCTACATTAACAACCAACATTCACTACAAATCACTTTGATGACAGAACAACGTTTGCCGAGTCAGCTAGTATATAATATATATATATATATATATATATATATATATATATATATATATATATATATATATATATATATATATATATATATATATATATATATATATATATATCATGTCTTCAACGGTAAATGAGTCATTTCGTGATTGACTTTCATTGATATGCGGGTCGTATACTCGCGACGTTGCGTGCAAATGTGAAATCTTTGTTATTATTGTTGACGAGAATGTCAAGTGAAGTCTGTATTTCAAAGACGTGTTCATGTCAAAACTGATTATTCTCGTTCCTTCTCATAATACCGTCATCTGAAGACGGTAACGATCCCGGGTAACGGTTCCGCGTGACGGTCCCGCGTGACGACCAGTTTCACAGAGTAGTATTCTAATCTGATCCAAACTACTCTGATTTTTAAGACGTGTTCATGTCAAAACTGATTATTCTCGTTCCTTCTCATAATACCGTCATCTGAAGACGGTAACGATCCCGGGTAACGGTTCCGCGTGACGGTCCCGCGTGACGACCATTTTCACAGAGTAGTATTCTACTCTAATTCAAACAACTCTGATTTTTAAGACGTGTTCATGTCAAAACTGATTATTCTCGTTCCTTCTCATAATACCGTCATCTGAAGACGGTAACGATCCCGGGTAACGGTTCCGCGTGACGGTCCCGCGTGACGACCAGTTTCACAGAGTAGTATTCTAATCTGATCCAAACTACTCTGATTTTTAAGACGTGTTCATGTCAAAACTGATTATTATCTTTCCTTCTCATTGAAAGACGATAACAATCCAGTCCGTGTGACGTTCCCGCGTGACAACCAGTTTCACAGAGTGCTACTCTACTCTGATTTTTAAGACGTTTTCGTGTTAAAAATACTTATTATCACCTACACCCAGAAGCGTTTTTTGTGATTAAAACGAGATGAACCACCCCTACCATGCTCATTAAGCGCCACGCGTTGCACCCTTGTCATACTCATGGCTCCCTTACAAGAGGTTAAGATGCCGGAACAGATATTTCACAGATTAATTCATGAAAAACGCCATCTTGACAACACATCTCCATTTAGCTTCTGGTTACTTCCCCCCCCCCCCCCTCTTCACATCAGCGGTGAAGTATGGTGCGGGATGAAAAAAGATTGTCCGTCTCGTTTCGAATTTACGTTAACAGTCTACATGAGTCGATTTAGCATGATATCTTGTTTTTGGTGATAGCTTTTGAATGGTATGAGATATCGACATTCTTAAAACTAGGAAAACGCCATATATGCGTTGTTGGACGAGCAGATATTAATAGTATGGGTTAAAATGTGTAAAAACTGCTTCGAGTGGTACCAATTTAGCGCATTTTATGTTTTATTTTCAAAATGACTGACCCGATCAAGTTGTAAGTTATAATGATGTATCAAAATGTAATTCAACTTCACACAAAATTTCATTTTTTTGGAAAATAAAAGTATTTTCTTTTTTTCCTACCATGTTATTCTAACGGGTATTTTTTAAATTTCTAAAATTCATAAAATAAAAGTGACCGCTCGATAATGCCACAAAACTATACAGATCTAAGTTTGATGAGGAACCATATTGAAAAAAAGTTTTAAGTTGATAGCTGTAGCCGTTTGACCTGTGGAGAACCGACAAAAAAAAACAAAAAAACATATAAACAAACACCAATTTTTTTCATTATGTCAAATTGAATCCTTGCTAAAGCTCGTCTAATTATGAACTTCATATATTTCCAATGCCTTCAAGATGGTCTTAGTAAGAACTATTGACCTCACATCGGATAATTGTCAGCCGTATGCGCCTGACAGTTAGGCGATATGAGAGCAATAGTTATTACTTACAACATCAGAGGTAATAAAAATATCTGTGATTCCCAGTTTTCAGAATTTCGATATCTCACACCTTTCAAAAGTTATCACCAAAAACTGATATTCCGCTTAAACAACTCCCATGGACTCTTAAGGGGGTGCATGCACGGTGCTTATATAAATAGAGAAATTAGTCTTTTTTACTTTTGCTGCGTTCGCAAACCATTGTAATTAAATTGAAAGTATATGAACTGTAAGATAATTTCATGCTCTTCAATCAATATGACATTCTATTCTTGCGAATTCAATCAGTTTAAGATAGTACGTCAATCAATAAATGTCTTCACATTCTTGGTATTTAATGACGTTTTATCTCAAAACTGATTGAATTCTTAAACATATAATGTAATGTTAATTGAAGAGCATAAACTTATCTTATGGGTGATGTACTTTTCAATCAATTACACTGGTTTCTTGAACATGGACAAATTGAAAAGATGAATTCTTCATTTCTATAAGCACCGTGAAAGATAATTGTGTGCTCTTTAATTAATATGACATTCTATTTCAGTCAATTCAATCGTGTTTAAGATAATACGCCAATGAATAAAAATAAAGTGATTAAATTCATTGACGTATTATCTCAAAACTGATCAAATTCACACAAATTGAATGTCATATTGATTGAAGAGCATGAAAAAATCTTGGAAATGTGATTTTTTCATTCAATTACACTGGTTTTTGAAAATGTAAAAAAATAGTAAAGATGAATTTCTCCATTTGTATGATAATAATAATAATAATAATTTCTTTATTTCCAAAACTTATTACAGCATTTTACCCTTTAGGATAAATCCTATTAAGGTTGTATGGAAACATATTTTTACGAGTAAAACAAATATATACAAATATTAGCGATGAAAAAGATGACACATTCACATGAAACATACTCAGGACATTTACTATTGGAATACGAAGAAGAAGGTTTATGTTGTTGATCAGAATGTTGATCAGAAAATCAGATTTTGTCATTCAAATATTCTTCCACCTAATAATATGCTTTATTTTCAAGAAGAGTTGTAAGTTTATATTTAAAAACTTTAATTTTATTTATAAATTTTATATTTTCGGGTAATTTATTATATAATTCTGAATTAATGAACGTTGAACTAATTTAAGTTAATTTTGACCTTTGTTTTGTAATGTATAAATTTCTTTTTGTCGCGTATTATGAGTATGTATGTTTTTATTCAGGATTTGAGTGTTTCAGGGTATGAGCACTAAGAGAAAGCGAGAGGACTAAGAGAAAGGGGCTGAGTCGCGCTTGGACTCGAACATGTATGTACACTGTTTTCCTTCACAGTCCGTCGCATATTGAGTGCCAACGTCGAGCAGTAATTAGATTAACAGATCTCGCATCCCAGTCACGTGTCTCTGTTGCCGATTTGCAAACATCAATCAACAATAATTAGATGAAAGATTTGTTCCGAATTCGAATAATGATCTCAGGTTGCCTTTCATTGCACCGGAACAAATAATACGTATAGGCCCATACATATACATATACATATACATATATATAGGCCTATATATATATATATATATATATATATATATATATATATATAGGCCAAGCCTGTATACTTGATGCAATAGTAAAGTAATACAAATTTCATCTCGTCTGGGATTCGAAACCGGGACCTTTGAATTTCCCGTTCAGTGCTCTCCTGCTCTCCTTCGATGCTCCAGACTAAGCTACCGAGACTATCATACAAATTATACAAATATATATATATATATATATATATATAATATATATATATATATATATATATATATATATATATATATATATATATATATATATATATATATATATATATATATATATATATATATATATATACATGTTATAAAGGTCGGAGACGCTTTGCCCTCTTTCGAACCACGTGTCTGGAGTCAGAAAAAGATAGAGGGGAGGGAGGGGTTGAAGAGTTACACTTGTGACGTGTGAGCGAACATTGAGGTACACTCCAGCAGTGGGATTCTGTATCTTCATTGAAATTCCTTCGATAGCGATCCCGATCGAGACTGCGAACGATCGGCAACGTCTATACGCACACGATCTCGATCGATAGCGCATGTCGATAAGTTTTGGGTCGGCAAATACGTCATTATATACGTCATATGATGTCCGTTCTTGACCAATAAGAGGCCTATGTAATTCGACTTTTTCAAGAATCGCCAGTGCGCCGGCGCGACATGACAGGCTGTGTACTACGCCAATACAATAACATTGTAAACTTAACCTCAAATTTTAGCTGTCAAATTAATGATAAAATGAGGAATACAATTACTTGGATTGAAAAGACGTTTTGAAGTGAGTTTTGGCGTAGTTATGGTATCGAAAACATTAAATCGGTATTAAAATACCATATATAACGATTAAAAACGATGGAATGATGGTTCATCTTTGCTTGGAATATTTCAAAACATGAATACCGCCGCCATTTCCGTCTGAACGTAAGAGTTCTCGACATCGACAACAGTTAACGACAGGGTCTTGTCGAGTCGAGAAGATTTGTCGATCGAGATCGTCAAGTTGCCATAGAGAATCACGCTAGGTGAAGTTATCGACCGAAAACGTAGTTTCGACGAAAATTACTCGATCTCGATCGACAACATCATGCAGAATCCCACTGCAGGCGTTTCAAGATGATACATAGACTGACCTGCCACTAACGGCCGTATCTTGAACCTCAGTTGTCACTAACATCAAAGACAGAAATATCGGAAAAATCTAAACTTTGACCAGCCATCATTAATTTCATGTCGTCCTATGTATTTGTCAGTAATAAAATTAATACCAACAACAATGTTTTAAATTTGGAGAGTAAAGTCAAACAGTTTTATGGTGGAAATTAGTGGACACGACTATAATTTATGATGAATTGAAAGAAAGAAAATGTCATTAAAAAACCGATTTGCAAGTCTTTCTTACAGTAAAATCTCCTCACAATTCCGAAATATATCCATTACATTATTATATTGTGTTGTTAGACGAGCTTTAGCGAGGATTCAATTTGACATACTGAAAAAAATTGGTGTTCGTTTTTATGTTTTTTTTTTGACATACTGAAAAAAATTGGTGTTCATTATGTTTTTTTGTCGGTTCTCCACAGATCAAACGGCTACAGCTATCAACTTCAAACTTTTTTTCAGTATGGTTCCTCATCTAACTTGGATCTGTATAGTTTTGTGGCATTATCGGGTGTTAAGGTTTTTTTTTATGAATTTCAGAAATTTCAAAAATACCTTTCAGAATAACATGGCGGAAAAAAAATGTTTTCATTTTCCAAAAATGAAATTTTGCTTGAAATTGAATTACATTTTGATACACATTTCTGGAAACTATCAGCTTGATCGAGTCAGCCATTAAAAAAAAACATAAAATGTGCTAAATTGGTACCACTCGAAGCAGTTTTTACCCATTTTTACCCATACTATCACTATTCGCTCGTCTTACAACGCTTATAGCCTATTGCGTTTTTCTAGTTTTTAATACATTTCATACTTGATATAAGTTATTATAGAAGTTTTGATGAATGTGTGTTTCAATTGTCGTATAAGTCAAAATAAGTGTGCAATAAGTCAAACAAATGCTAACTTTTTCTTGTCGGTGCCATCATTTCTCCACTTGAAAAATGTCAACAGTAGTGATAATACAATATAGACTACCCCTATTGGGTCAACGCCAGCAGAATGTCGCATAACTACCCCCGAGAGAGAAACGCTGAGTCATAGAAGCAGAAAAAACTGTCGAGTGTTTTTTGGTAATGTTTCCGATCGATGGGCTCTCCTAGGCCTTCTATTTAAAGGACATCACAACCCTAAAACTAGATTGAACGAATTAAAACGATATTTGTTTTCTAATTTTAGAGAAAACTAGAAATCACCATCTCAATTTCCGAAACTGTTTTTAATTTTAATTCATCCTTCCTATCCAGGACCTTGGTCTTTTCCCAAGTCGTGACGTAGACATTACTAGATTCTGTTAATGTTTCTGTACGGAATCGGTAATGTCTATGCGTCATAAATCATGATCTCTGAAGGAAAAAATATTGATTTTAATTTCTGAATTCGAGATGATTTCTAGTTTCACCAATACCAATTTCTTGTACCAGTGCATATCGATTTTACAGACGTATCCACGTCAATTTGTACATAATCGATAATACAACTTACGCGATGCAAGCGACAAGAATAAAAGGAAATTTAAAAGAAGAAAATGTATTACAACGAAGTACATAAGCTTATTTAAAATGCATCTGAAGTTAGTACAAGTGAGTGTCAAAGAGCCTCTGTTGTTGTTGTTGTTGTTGTTGTTGTTGTTGATAGTTAATTTCATCACAGTACAAGAAAATAATCCTTATATGATATTGGACTAGTTAGTCAATTTTCAAGTGGGCCTATATACAACAGAAATACCAGTTCATAGAAGTACAAATAATTATATATACACAGTACTTGATAAAAGTGATTCAATTGAAAATTGTAGTGAAGAAACTTTCACAATATAAATGCAAAGTCAAGATGTCGTTTTCAAGAGATTTGGAGACGCTTGTAAATGGTAGATTGAGATAGAATGGGGTACTTCCATTGCGGTTACTGCTCAGAAGCATTGAATTTGTATCAATGTCAGAAGTGAAAAGAGTAGTTGGGATGAGTATAGATAAACCATAATCATTAGGGGAAAAATGATCATAAATGTAAGATTCGAGAGAGGTCAGCCAGAATAGAGACTGGGATGAAATCATTAATCAATTGGTCCATCAAGGAGTGGAGTCTGTAGAAGATATCGGCAGTTTCTACTTCATATGTACTCTTCAATATTATTACTAATGGATATATATTTTCGATTTGTAGCAATGATATTACCTGTATTGTGCTCTTGAGTTTTTATATGATTTCACAATTCCCATTTTATTTATCAACAAGAGTTATATGTTGTTGATTTTTTTCTGTGTGTGGGAGGGGGGGGGGGGGGGGGGGAGAACTCGATTATTTTCAAATTCTTTTGCCCTTTTTGAGTTATAATAATTGATATTTCGGTAGATTTGAATGTATTTTTGTGTGTAAAATCTTCCTCACTAAGATGATCTCTGCCCATATTCGGGTTGCCGATGCGACGCAGAATAACGAAAGAACAATAAGATACAAAATATATAAACACAGGTAATAAAATAAAAGAATGGATGATGATTAAAAATACAATAGAAGTATGAAGTTATGAGAAAAAACAGTAGTAATTAAATCTAAATAAATTCAAACACTAACAAAATTAATAATGGTATATAAAATATATATATATATATATATATATATATATATATATATATATATATATATATATATATATATATATATATGCACCAACTAAAAACTATATACTAAAACTACATAGTATTTGGTTGTATGTATACTCTCAATGTAATAACCTGTATTTGGGTACATCCACAATCAAGCCATCTTCAGTGGTTTTGTGGGAACTGTGAACTGTGACGTGTAAACACTTTGGGCGTGGGTTCGAGTCCCGCATAAGACATGAGTTTTTGTAAACGTCCTTTCACCTATCATCACTTCATAGTTTCATAATCACCCGCTCATTCGTACCCCCGTATGACCTAGCTGTTGGTGGGGTCGTTAAGCAAACAATAATCATTATTATTATAATCGTGGTTTCGCCACGTAGATTTCTTTCTGAAAAATGGACTATTCTTGTTTTGAATTATATATTATTTCGTTGCTTTTTATATTTTGAAACATTCATAGCCTTGATTGAGTACAATGATTTTGTATCAAGTTTCGATGGTAAAAAAAATATATATATATATATATATATATATATGTATGTATATATATATATATATATATATATATATATATATATATATATATATATATATATATATATATATATATATATATATATATATTTATTTTGAAATATATAATAACCAGTTCAACAAAAAAATCATTTTTTTTTAATTAGGAAAACGCCATATATGCGTTGTTGGACGAGCGGATAGTAATAGTATTGGTAAAAATGGGTGAAAACTGCTTCGAGTACCAAATTAGCACATTTTATGTTTTTTCTTCAAATGGCTGACCTGATCAAGCTGAAATTCCTAAGAAATGTGTATAAAAATGTAATTCAGCCTCACGCAAAATTTGAGTTTTTCGGAAAATAAAAATATCTCCTTTTTTTTCCGCGATGTTATTCTAATGGGTATTTTCGAAATTTCTAATATTCGTAAAAAAAAAATTACCACTCTATAATGCCACAAAACTATACAGATCTAAGCTAGATGAGGAATCATGTTCAAAAAAAGTTTGAAGTGGATAGCTGTAGCCGTTTGACCTGTGGAGAACCGACAAAAAAACATAAAAAAAAAGCATAAAAACGGACACCAATTTTTTTCAGTACGTCGAATTGAATCCTCGCTGAAGCTCGTCTGAAAATATTTTCAATCAGCATTTTTTTTTACCTCAATTTAAAATTTGTTAGATAATGAAGCGGCAGTGTATGTTTTATCTATGTTGTGTGCTGTTGCCAGATTTCAATGCTATAATTTATGCATTGAGTTTGAAAGTTGAACTCCATGTTTCGTGCATCAGTTTGACCTGTTGAAGGTGACCATGGCAACTAGGCGTTTGAGATGACGTCAGCAGTTGTGATCACGTGCTCTAGTCATTGAGCGTGGTATCAGAATCACTGGGGTAAACCTGCGGTTGTCAGCAGAAGTACGTGCTGTTTATGTAGTAATAAAATGAGATAAAAAATAGCTTGGTATTCTAAAACTGCGGTTATGAGATATAACAGCATGTGTGCGTATGTATATATATATATATATATATATATATATATATATATATATATATATATATATATATATATATATATATTGTAATGCTACTTAACGACCCCACCAACAGCTAGGTTATACGGGGGTACGAATGAGCGGGTGATTATGAAACTATGATTTGATGATAGGTGAAAGGACGTTCACAAAAACCCATGCCTTATGCGGGACTTGAACCCACGCCCAACGGTGACTTCAATTTCTACCTCTAGCGATAATTGACTGAGCCACCGGGACTGCTACATCAAAAATATTATATATATATATATATATATATATATATATATATATATATATAGCGATATTAGGAAATTCATAGTTTCGCATTCTTCTTGTGTAATAATTAATATATATATATATATATATTTCATCGAAATATAAATATATATATATATATATATATATATATATATATATATATATATATATATATATATATATATATATATGAAATCATATGTAACTATATATGAAATATATATATAGGCCTGTACATATAAATGGGCCAACATTATTATGAACAAGAAGAATCCGAAACCAGGATTTTCTCAAAACCTACTACTTATGAAAGACTACATAGACCAATATATATATATATATATATATATATATAAATATATATATATATATATATATATATATATATATATATATATATATATATACATATATATATATATATATATATATATATATATATATATATATATATATATATATATACATATATATATATATTGATATACTTTTGATATTGTTCTGCTCATACCATCTGGATTGGTTGATTTTAACAAAGAATGAATTGAAAATATAGAATCAGTAGGCATAATATTTGTAGACACGCTTGGTCTACTCAGCCCTTCCACTTCGTGAACCCGACTTGAAAAAGTAATTAAAAGTACAGCCTCCCCTAATTACCAGGTCAACTGGTAAATGACACGACGCGGGGATCGCTGACGCTCGTGCCTGTCAGTTGAACAAGTATATTTACAATTATTCGGCTGTAAAATGATTTTTAACATTTTCTCTTTGATCAAGCTCTGTTGGATATACTTTGAAATTTCGGTATTTTAATGAGGCTCGATTAGAAGTCGTGATACAGAATTGCGTTTTCCCAGAATTTAATAGCCGCATAATTAATTTCTACACACACATATGGAAAGACAAATTAGTGTTATTTATTGGATGAGCGAAGCGAAGACTCAATTTCACGTGACTCGAAAAAAAGTATATATTTTGTTTGTTCGCGCTCTACAGGTCAAACGAAAATTCAAATTCAATTGAAACTTGGCATGCCCAAGTGTCATCATCTGATTTGAATCCCATTGTTTTTCATGCGCAATCGGTTGCACCACTTCTGAGAAAACTAATTTTCCAGTTTTCAAATTCCCCATAATAATAAGCCAGAGAAGAATTTTCGTAAAAAAATGTCCTTCGAAAAAATTCAAATTTTCACCGAATTTCAATATAATAATGATAGGCCTACACATTATTCCAAACTTTCACTGAAATCCAATCGGTCGTTTTGATATACAAAATTATATAATGACATTTTTACACATCGTTCTGAAGCTATTAAGAAAACCAATTAAATCCAAGCAACAAGTGTCACCAATTAATGAAGAACGATTAAAACAAGGTCTTCTATATTATCGAAGAAATTATTGAGAATGAATATAAAAGGAGTCTAATATTACCTATAATATTAAATTGCATCCAATATTTCCTTCATGAGAATAGTCTACGAAATAAACCAACCGAATGGAAAGATTGATTTTTAACTTGAATGCCGTCAAAACATCAACTTGATATAACTTTTTGAAAGAATTCAATTTCATTTTCATTAACTCATCCATCAACACGGAAACACATAACGCATTTTCCTGGTAATAAGAATTTAATGTATAGGCCCAACCCATACCCGGAGTACGATATAGTGATAGCAACTAATTCTATCATAATATAAAGAAGGTGTACCAACTCACGGAGCATTTCCACCGTCATAGAGGTCCCATTTCTGCACAGGCAAATGGCCGAGATGGGACCTTTGGCTCGGAGCACAGTGCTCTGATTTGACCGCAAGAAACCACCAAGACGCGCCATGTTATAGTATGGGAGTCGGCACACCTTCTTTACATTATGATCAAATCAGTTATCATTTAGGTACCATCATTTTGATACCATTTAGTTGGTATCACTACACATGGTGCCCGGAGTACAAGATTTATATTCAAATCCAATCTATTTGCTCATTTATAGATTATTCAAAATATATATATATATATATATATATATATATATATATATATATATATATATATATATATATATATATATATATATATATATATATATTTATTTGTTTTAAAGTAACATATACGTAATTCCATATGTTTATGAAAAATTGATAAATATATCCATATGGTTAATAGATTATTCAATGTACCCCCTTTTCAGACGAGCTTTAGCGAGGATTCAATAAGACATACTGAAAAAAATTGGTGTTCGTTTTTATGTTTTTTTTTTCTCTTTTTTTTTATAGGTACCGGTATGTTTTTTTGTCGGTTCTCCACAGGTCAAACGGCTACAGCTATCAGCTTCAAACTTTTTTCAATATGGTTCCTCATCTAACTTAGATCTGTATAGTTTTGTGGCATTATCGGGGGGTAAATTTTTTTTTATGAATATTAGAAATTTCAAAAATATCTATTAGAATAACATGGCGGAAAAAAAATCCCAAATAATGGAATTTTGCGTGAAGTTGAATTAAATTTTGATACACATTTCTAAAAAATTTCAACTTGATCGGGTCAGCCATTTTGAAGAAAAAACATAAAATGTACTAAATTGGTACCACTCGAAGCAGTTTTTACCCATTTTTACCCATACTATTACTATTCGCTCGTCTAACAACGCATATATGGCGTTTTCCTAGTTTATCCAACGACGCATATTTTGCGTTTTCCTGGTTAGATATCAACGCATTTGTGTCAAACATTTCGATACTGATGAAATATGAATACAGTCATGAGGTATTGTCTATTCCTGCAGGAAACGCGAGTAGAATTTAAATAATATTCAAACAACAAATGTTGTGTCTTGATTTGACGACGTAGATTGCAAGATAATCTAATACTAACAATATATGCTGGCAGCTTTTCCAAACTCCTGTAAAATGACAAATATGTAGTTGCGACACAGAATAGCATCCCCTGGGGTGTTTACAGAAATCAGGAAAATAATTTATTTTTATTTTTTATCAACATCGAGACTTGATATGAAGCCCTTGTTACCCTATAGAGGCAAAGGATGAACGTTTGAGATCGTCAGAACGGGGCACCACAAGGGCGATCTCACCACAACAAAGAAATAGTTGGATATAGGCCTAATATAACTTATGATAACTACGCCCCATTAAAATTATATAGACCGTAGTTATTTAAAATTTTCAATGCTTCTACACTTATATAATATAAGTTGAGAGATGAAGAACAATTCGACAGTCGTGTTGAAGTCGCCCCCGTGGCTCAGTCAACTATCGCTAGCAGTAGTGTCTGAAGTCACCATTGGGCCTGGGTTCGAGTCCCGCTTAAGGATGTGTTTTTGTGAACTTCATTTCACATATAATCACTTCATCGTTTCATTTACACCTGCTCATTCGTACCCCCGTATAACCTAGCTGTCGGTGGGCTCGTTAAGCAGCAAATCTGTGTTTCCCATATTAAAATTTGATACCCTCAAAAAGTTATCACCGAAAAACCGAACATTTTAAAAATCGACACTCATGTGCACTCTTAATTTCTACCCTATTATTTGTTATTATTTTATTATTCAAATCAGAGGCAATAAACATGACGGAACGAATCCACCTTGATTGAAGGTTCCGATCGACCGTCTTCCCTGTAGAATATCATGGCGCACGGGTGTTTCAAACCTTCATATATAGTCGATATATCTATTCAAATACAATTCCAACACGCGATTGTAGGAAACTGACGGGTTGACACGGTCGACCGTTAATGTTGTCACATGGGGGAACGGTCGATCGTGACGTGGAATTATGAACGGATTCACAGCTGTGATGACGTCATTATTGTAAATCTTCATTCATGGAATTGTGTCATGCGCAGTGTGAGCTTGCAGTGTGGTGATTGCCTCTGAGGGGATTATAGACAGAGCTTTGCGCTACATTTTCACTGTCAACGAATATTGTTTATTATTATTTGTTTATTGATATACAGCGTTGGACTGACGTATGTGGTAGCAATTTACGTGCGAATGTTTATTTATTTATTTATTGATTATTGTTTGCTTAACGACCCCACCAACAGCTAGGTTAAACGGGGTACGAATGAACAAGTGATTGTGAAACTATGAAGTGATGATAAGTGAAAGGACATTTAAAAAAACCCGTGCCTTATGCGGGACTCGAACCCACGCCCAACGGTGAAGTGGTGCCTCAGCTGATTGAGCTAACGACGGCGCGGGTCATTTATTTATGTCGGGTTTAACGACCCACTGTAATGAATCCGTGAATCTCAGGAATATAATTCTGCTAACATTTCTATCTATTTGATGAATAAAAAACATTTATTATATTATTTTCTTCAAAACGGGTGGTCGGAATTGCATACAAATTTGTGATAGTGAGTATTATTTGTATGTTCACGTTCAGGGAAAATTTGATTTTTTTGGAATGATTTTATTTTTAAAATTTTCCCGCTCAGCCTAAACTCATGGGGTTTCTAGAAACTTTGATATGCTGTTTCTGAAAAATGGTCCATCCGACTCGACTCAAAAACAAACTTACAAAGAAACATCACAAATAAAGCCCCGTAAGAGTGATAGAGAGAAAGTCTTCGCTATAGATCATCTTATACACAATATTATATCTATCTTTCAACTATGGTGGAGGTGCCGGGTTTCATTTCCGAATAGTGTCGATAATTGAAATAACTAAATTCCATGAGAAAATGTCACTAAATACGGTTTTAAATATAAAATTCAACTAAATGTATTTAATTATACCAGACCACATCCGAACAGACTCAATGTCATACGAAGAAAACGCAACACGTGCGTTGTAGGGTGAGCGAGATAATTATGTAGAACCGAGATTATACCGAGACGGGTTAATCAACGGTAACAAGGCGTACATATTTGTGTCTCGGCAGCAACTTCACACCAGGAAGTTGACGCCATATTGGACATATATATACTAGGAAAACGCCATATATGCGTTGTTAGATGAGCGGATATAGTACCAATTTAGCACATTTTATGTTTTTTCTTCAAAATGGCTGACCCGATCAAGCTGATTTTTTTTAGAAATGTGTATCAAAATGTAATTCAACTTCACGCAGAATTTCATTTTTTTGGAAATTAAAATATTTTCTTTTTTTTTCCGCCATGTTATTCTAATGGGTATTTTTGAAATTTCTAAAATTCATAAAAAAAAAGTTACCACCCGATAATGCCACAAAACTATACAGGTCTAAGTTAGATGAGGAACCATATTGAAAAAAAGTTTGAAGTTGATAGCTGTAGCCGTTTGACTTGTGGAAAGAACCGAAAAAAAAAACATAAAAACGAACACCAATTTTTTTCAGTATGTCAAATTGAATCCTCGCTAAAACTCGTCTAAATATAGAATGCCTCGTTCAGAAGCCATTTGTAAAGGTCCAATATGGCCGCCCTATCGGAACGAGCATATGTCGCTAGTCGGCCGAGGAGTAACGTATCTCGGTGAGGTAATATATATCAATGATCAGTATAATCACCTAAACGCCCGAACATCCACGCGCCGTTGAACGACGAGGCAGCGACCATGGTGTGCAGTAGGGCAGTACACAGGTCAGCCACGGCCAGGTTCACGATGAACGCGCTGAATGGACCGCGCAGGCGCCGGAATCTGGAACAGAAAACAGGGCACGTGTGGCCATTACCCAGCATAGATATTCACACCCTACTCGGTGTGCGCTGGTACATTAGGTAGGCCTACAATGCCATAGTATCTCCGGGTGATGAGAATGTGTGAGAAAATATCTCAAAGAGACATTCGTGATTCAATACAAAATGTATGTACAGCTTGAAGCAAAAGTAAAAGTCTGTTTTTCTGACTACTGGTGGGTAGGCAACTTGTCATCCAAACCGGCCAAACGCTAGAAACCGGTGTGGGGGGTCAGGCCAGGATCCAAAGTCCATATGCAGGTATACTGATGAAATAGGAATAGCATTGATTAAATGTATCACAGTTCGAATATGAAGTAAAATACTTGAAGATATTTAGTATAGTTTCTGCTACTGAGATAATGCAATACTTGCAGAACATTGGACAAGACGCAACAACAAATCCACACTCGATTCAATTACAATTTCGAATAACTTTATTATGTACAAAAAATTGTAGTTACTTTGTTACATCTGAAATAGGCCATCTGTCAAATATGGTGATTGATTAGAAATAGTATATACATATATTATATATATATATATATATATATATATATATATATATATATATATATATATATATATATATATATATATATATATATATATATGTATACATTTTTTATAATTACAATGTCAAGGAGAAACAATTTTTGAAAATTCAAACTCAATCGATCAAGCGTGCCATTTCAGAAATATGTAATATGGTTTTCTTTCGCACTTTTAAATCGATTATTATCCATCTTATCTCTAAAATATAAAATTCCGATCCGATTTTCCGTAATTTGTTGAATATATCACCCATCAATTGGATAATACATTTGAGGCTTTTTTGTTAGTCAAGAGCAACGACTGTGTCTTTTCATCAGAGTAAAATGCCTGCTACTCACCCACACACGAACACGCTATTCCTTCACCATCATTTTCTTCACAATTCAGCGGAACATCTGATAGGCCTATCATAAGTTCTATTTTAACGAATAATTTGTATCAGGAATTTTTGTTGAATTTTGCAAGTATATTTTCATCATATTTGTTAATTGTGCATTCGGTTTTTGAATTGTTTCGGGTCCTTTCTAGCCTGATTGACAGGCTGAAATATACATTATCTGTGCAAGTATGAAAATCATTTCCCAACCTGCATGTAAGAATTTTAGTACCAAATACTTGGCTCTGATTATTTATTGAATCTATTACAAAAAAATGCTAATCAAAAAAGTAGGAAACTCACTATATATAGGTAATAGCTCAATCTTAATAAGCATATAGGCCTACTGTTTCAAATTTGAAGTCATCACTTTTGAGATTGAATGGGAATACACACCTACGTCAGATCTTACCCCCCGACTCAATGAAATTTCTTATCGTCCTTCAACGACCCAAATTGCACTTTTTTCAATGAACTAGGCAAAGGCAGAATATGCGTTGTGTGATGAGCGAGATATCTAGAAAGTAAAATCTAAAACTCTACATACCTTGATCATATAAAATATACTTCATTCGATACCAACTAATCTAGGTAGCCGTGAATTAACAATGCAACATTTTCGTGCTATTATTATTATCTATATTCAATAAATAAAAAGCATGTATTACATTCTTTTCTTCGAAGCGGTCGGTCCGAATTGCATACAAATTTTCAATCATTTGTATAATTTCCTTGTTCACATTTGAGGAAAATTTGAATTGAAATGGAGAGATTTTATTTTTCAATTTTTTCTGCCCAGCCTGATCTAATGGGGTTTTCAGAAACTTTGAGATAATGTTTCTAAAAAATGGTCCAACTGATTGGACCCAAAACTACAGCGTTCTAAGTTGGATAAGTTTGCGTATAAAAAAAGTTTCATGTCGATCGGTCAAACCCTGCGACCTGTGCAGTGCCCACAAACAAACAAACGAATAAAAAACGGACAGGACAAAGCTCCGTGAGACTTGAGTGGAAATCTTCGCTAACGCTCATCTAAAAATATGTTTCAATTTTTTTCCGTGATGTTATTCACATTGTAATTTTGGAATTTCGAAACGGTAGTTTCTCCATATCCACTTAACCACTTGTTACCAAAACTAGACAATTCTGAGAACTCTTGAAATATAATTATCAATAAATGAAAAATCAATCAATTGATTAATTGTTCAATTTATCTAAAAAAAATGGAAACAACAATGTCCAGTTTTATGATAAATAGGAGAGAAAAGAAGATTTGAAGAAAAATTAAAAAGAAGAATTGACGAGAGAAAATTAGTTTAGAGAGAACTTTTCATTCATGAAAAATAGAAATGATGGTTTCAATACAGCTACATCGCGGACACGGAATAAAAAATCAATTCAAATGAGTGACAAATCATGTGGAGTATAATGATCATTCAGAATTATAATACATGGAAGACAACAATATTTAAAATCGTTGATGAATAACTAACAATAAGAAATATGATTATGACAATCAATTTCAAGAATGTGTGGGTCAAATAAGTTTTTTCTCAATTTGGCCAATTTGATGAGTTTGGCCAATGCAAACGTTGGAATTGTTTACTATCCCTAAAATTATTACCCTAAGATGTATTGTTCATGAGTTACATGATGACAAATGATTGTTTTGGGGTGGTAAGAACGAACGAACGAAACTATAACTATACGAACGATCCTACCGTGTATCCTTAGTCTCAGTTGGGAAACGATGATGTATACAGTTTCGATGTTTGAAAAAAAAAGTCAGAAAGGTGAATGATGAAAATTATCATGTTTTCTTTCGACTCGATTTGGACTGATGGATGATGGCTTTGAAATCGCTCATCCAACTATTGTATTCTGAAAAACTTGGCAAACACAGGATTTGCGTGGTAGGATGAGCGAGATATTTATATGAAATAGAGTCGAAAACTCTACACACCTTGACTGGTCTTCGGTATCGCTCATCCAATTATTTGGAATTTTACAGATCAAATTACATAATAATTCTGTCCATGCTTTTTAAATATTATGATTAATGAATACAAATCATAGAGTCCAACTATGAAAATATTCCCTAGATTCCTTTGCATTTTCTTTTTTTTTTGTATTTTTCTTTATTTATCAAACTAGTTTCACGTTCATAATTATATGTTCTTTTCCCACTAAGTTATGAAAGATGTAGCATTCCATACAAAATTGGGCTTAAATATAGAAATAAAAAAATATTCACTCAAAATTGCCAAGTGATGAAAATATAACTATATTGTATTTTAATCCATACTACATTTATTTTCGAAAACAATCTACTATTTCAAGGTGATTCTCAAAATCAACTAAACAGTTGAATCGAATCGTGAATAAAGTTGTCAGAAACTATGCACTCATAAAACCTTAATTCGATTATTTGTTCAGAGTTTTTCATAAACAATTTCGCCTCAAACAAAAAAAAAAATAGTCATATGAGAATTTAAGAATTTGCGTTTCTGACCATTTGAGAGCAAAATGTTCTTTTCTTCTACTTCGTAATGAAATCATTTCAACTCACATTATGAATTGACAACAATGGCAACAACCCTTAAAACCTGTTTAACTAGTTAAATGGCAACATTGCTTGATAATACGATGATTTAGAAGTACGCAGATCAAACTACATGTTAGCTTCAAACAGAATCGTTCAAATCAGTCAGTATACCTGTGATGAGACTTTGCACCCTGGCCCTCACCGGTTTCTAGAGTGTCTGACAAGTTGCCTACCCCTCAGACCTCAGAAAAAAAAGAGACTTTTACTTTGGCTTCAAGCTGTACATAGCGACCAATGTTCTCGAATTGCACGTATATATATATATATATATATATATATATATATATATATATATATATATATATATATATATATATATATATATATATATATACATACACACAACAATTTACAAAGTTTAAATTTTGTCAAATAAATGAGCAGTCATTTCTATACGTTTGTATACATGCAAGACGTTCAACGAAATAACTATAGCGTTTTCCACAATCCATCACAGAGTAAACCACACATACATCACACAGGGACCCCCTCTCCTCACCCCTCCACCCCCCTCCCCCTCCCACACACTGCTCCAGACAAGTTGATTGCTCACGGCCCTCTCACTGTTCAGCTGAGCATGCATCTTAAACATTCAAGTGTGCATTGGTGCTGAACCACTGCCTTCTGTAATTGATTTCACAATTCGCATAACGATCGACAATTGTTCTCGGATGAAAAGCGTTCTAGAATTGAGCTTAGCTGAACGATCGCATCTACGGATATACTTATGGAGTACGTTCCATTCGGAGGATATTATCATCATTCAGTGAGACGAAAATTTGTTCAGGGATTTTCCACTTCGAAGAGGATGATGAAAACAATAAATGTGGATATAATACTGTAATGAATGTTGGATATGATTTTTATCTCGCGGGTTGAGCTTCCAGAGTCGATTTTAGCGTGAAATCAGGTCTTTGGAGATGATTTTTGAAGGGTATAGATCTTTGAGATATCGAAATTCTAAAAACTAGAAAACGCCATATGCGTTGTTAGACGAGCGGATAGTAATAGTATGGGTAGTAATGGTTAAGAACTGCTTCGAGTGGTACCAATTTAGCACATTTTATTTTTTTTCTTCAAAATGGCTGACCCGATCAAGCTGAAATTTCTCAGAAATGTGTATCAAAATGTAATTCAGCTTCACGCAAAATTTCATTTTTTTGAGAAAATAAAAATATTTTCTTTTTTTTCCGCCATGTGAAATGGGTATTTTTGAAATACGTTGAAATTCATAAAAAAAAGGAACCACCCGATAATGCCACAAAACTATACAGATCTAAGTTAGATGAGGAACCATATTGAGAAAAAGTTTGAAGTTGATAGCTGTAGCCGTTTGACCTGTGGAGAACCGACAAAGAAACATGAAAAAAAAAAGAAAGAAAGAAACATTAAAACGAACATCAATTTTTTCCAGTATGTCAAATTGAACCCTCGCTAAAGCTCGTCTAACAAGGAAACACAGATATTCTTAATACCTTCCAGATGGTGTAAGTAAGTAATAACTATATATCTAATACCAGGCGGTTACGGCTAAAAAGTGCGTATTTTTAGCCGTTTTTTTCACACCTGACAATAATATGCGATATTAGATATATAGTTATTACTTACTTACACCATCTCGAAGGTATTCGCCGCCCCGGTGGCTCAGTCAACTATCGCTAGCAGTAGTAACTGTAGTCACCGTTGGGCGTGGGTTCGAGTCCCGCATAAGGCATGGGTTTTTGTAAACGTCCTCTCATCTATCATCACTTCATCGTTTCATTATCACCCGCTCATTCGTACCCCCGTATAACCTAGCTGTAGGTGGGTCGTTAAGCAGCATTAAGAGATACGGTATTCAAAATATCTGTGTTTCATTTCATCTATTTTCATCCAAAAGATATTGTGAATTAGTTTAAAAAAACATATTAAAATACAATATATATGGATAGTCAAGTACTGTTAAAGGTATGTCAGTTAATAAATATGAAATTAATTGAGAATCATTAAAAGTTCAGATGAATAAATACGTACATGCATTATCACATAGTCACATTAAGGGTAAAATTTGTCAATTCATAGTTATAATTTATATTAAAAAAAAAAAAAACTTCCTGTCAGAGTCTCTATATCTCACTGTTGAAAAGTTATTACCCAAAAACTGATATTCTGCTTAGTCGACTCCCCTCTTAAGATTCCATGTTAACACAGTATTAGAATGTTGATATCTCATACCATTTTACAGTCGAGCGGTAGCTTGACGAGAGTCAAGTCCCGAAACCCGCGACTATACTGTTCACAAAAAGTGCTCCAAACCCCTAAAACGGAACTTTCAGCATAATGTATCTCCAAAATAAATTTAATAATTCCCAAAAAATGTAACAAATCTCTGATTGACTCTCCAAGCCCTCTTAATTTTGAACTGGATTCATGAATGATGAATGAACTAGTTTCTGGTTATTACTTATTGAAAATGGAAATATCAATTACAATTATCATAGACAGTTTTGAAGGAAATTGAAAAACGAAAATGAATACATTTACTCGATATTCAGAATTTAATAAGCGATATTTGAAATAAGATAACATCGTATATTATTAGTTTTGTCTCAATTATACGTAAAATGAGTATCTAATTAAATTGTATCTCGTCGAATTATTCAGTAGACAGCTGCAATGAAAGCTATTTTGTTAATTACTTCAAACTTCGAAGTATAATGAAACTCTTAGAAAAGCAATTTCCTCAAACTAGAGAGAGATAGCGATGAAGAAACTAACATCATAATCGATAAAGCAGTTCTGCCTGCTTCTAGCCATGCTACTTTATCGACTGCTACTATTCTCCATTGAGAATTAAATATTCCCAATACTGAGAGAGATTCCCAGAAATATTCTCTTCTAATAGTATTATTATAACCTTCATTAATTCAAGGTTCATTAAATCTCCGTTCATAACAATTTATATTTGTTTGCAATTGCATTTTATTTCATTGAATTCAATTCTGTGGATTTGATATAATAATTCGACTAACGTAATTTGATTTAATTGTATATTGTATATCTATTTTTAATCTGGAGTGTTAAGATTGCGTTTGTGGTGCCTCGTCCAAACGATCCTACCTTTCATATATATATATATATATATATATATATATATATATATATATATATATATATATATATATATATATATATATATATATATATATATATATACATATATATATATATATATATATATATATATATATATATATATATATATATATATCTTATATATAAAGAGCTCGTGTCACATGTTAGAGGATGAACTCCTCCGAAACGGCTCGACCGAGTGTCGTGAAATTCTTCACGCACATTCGATAGGGCTGGTAGAAGGTCCTAAAGTATACGAGATCTTCCGCCAAGCTTTCTCCTATGAGCAATATACAAAAAATTGGCACTTCAAGGACAACACCAGTAATGACGTTGTTCAATGACATTGACGGAGTTCCTCAAGGTCTGCTGCACTCGGCAACACATTTGCGGGACTACACGCTAGATAGCGCCTAATCCGCCTTCCAGCACATTATTTTTACATATATATATATATATATATATATATATATATATATATATATATATATATATATATATATATATATTCATTCCAATATCTACAATTTGAATATCAGTATACAGTCCAATAAGTCAAATATAAATAAATGAAAAATTCACTTATCGCTCTATTGACCATCACCACCTGCTCATTCTTACCCCCGAATAATCCAGCCGTTGATGGGGTCGTTAATCAAACAACACACACCATTCGTATCACATCCACCTATATGCGTGTCCAACATTCATCACCCTATCATTCGTGGTTCCGAACGACCGTTTTCCCTATCCTTGACATATAACGACCGACCGTTCCGAACCATCACCCAAATCAACATCTATCACTCTCTCGCGAATATATATTCGCGGCTACGACCGACTGTCTCCCCTATCCTTAACATATAGCGACCGGCAGTTTCGATACATCACCCAATTGACGTTCTACAATATCATTTCGATAGAAACGTAATCTACTCTGTAATGTACTCATCCGTCATAAAGGCAGATACCAACCTAATAAAAATGAAAAGCAATTCACTACGAATTGTTTTTTGTTGATTTATTATCGTTTTAGAGATGCCAGTAAATTGTACGGAATATTTTTAGCTAGATAATGAGTGTATTTACATTTATATGAAGGTTTATGTGAATATGGGGATCGATCGATCAACAGCAGATGTGGTGCGTTGCTACCTAATCGCAGGATCGATAGAGAATTGCTGAGTTACCTAATCGCAACTCGGCTTGGAACTGTTGTATATGGATGTAATTGATTGGTATATACAGGCCTACTTGTTTCCACTAAAGAAGGAAACATAACAAACTCAAATGTGACTGTTTAAAAGTGAGGAACATAGTTGTTGAGTATTTTATACATACGCACCTTGCTTATGTATAACATATTCAACTACTATTCAACTACTATTCTATAGCAACAATATGAAAACTACTATTTCATGACAACAATATAGAAACAACTATTTTATAACAACAATATAAAAACAACAATTTAATAACAACAATATAAAAACAACTATTCAATAACAACAATATAACAATAACTATTCAATAACAACAATATAACAATAACTATTTTATAACAACAATATAAAAACTACGGTACTTTATAACAACAATAAAACAATAACTATTTCATTTCATATTAATAAAATGAAATAATTTCATACTTGTTTTTATTCATTTGTAATACAATAAATTATAAATGAAATGTATTTATAGATCGCTCAAATGAATAGTGATGAATAAATAAATAAAATAAATAGAAACAAAATGTTTTTTTTTGTATTTCTTATGAATGGGAAAGCAATGTATAGACCTACCAATAAGATATTTCAAAATTGTCCCGTGTCATAATACTTCAGTTGTTTGCTCACTTCGGTTTAACAAAACCAAGGTAAACATGCCTTATTGAGAAGGAACCAATTGTACTACAAAACCAACTGGCCTAAACACCAACTGGCCTAAACACCAACTGTCCTAAACTTCTTCTTCTTGAACAATCTGTGCAGAAGTTAGAGTGAGAGGTTCGACTCCTTCCTTCAGAAATTCCATTCGACACAAACCTGACCCACCTGACAGACTGTATAGACCATTTGCTGGGTGGTAACAATTTGTGAAGGGGAGGGGTCAACCCCCCCCCCCCCCCCCCCACCACCACTTTCACTTCTGTACAGGTTGCCAAACCGGCACATGCAGCGCAGTGGTTAATGCGCTCGCTTCATGTGATCCGGGAGGCGAAGGGAATTTCGAACCCAGTTCGATCCCCGCCGCCGACCATCTTTACGGGAGTTTTCATGTTTCCCTCTATAGTCTATAGGCTAATGCCGGGGTGGTTCCTACAATAAGTCGCCCATGACCGCTTCCTTCCCACTATCCTTCCCATTAATCAAGAACCTCCATCTCATCATCCCATCATCTCATTAATCATCCATCCGACGCCATTAGATCTCAGTTATCATAACAGTGCGTTGTTGAACTCAATATAAATAATATAAAAAATAAGAATAGAAGTTTAGGTGAGTCGGTTTGTAGTGCAGTTGAGCAATCCTCTCCTTACATCTCATCTCTACCTGATGGACGTTGTGTGAAGCGGGAGGGGGGGAGGGGGAGAGGGGGGGGGGGTCGAACCGGAGCCAGAATAATTGCTAAGTGCATCGGACAGCTGAAAGTTACAAGGTACGATAGCAAATGCTTTTAGCGGTCAGATATTCGTAAGTAGTGAAAGTTCTACATTAGCTTTGAGTAGACGGATCAGGATTTCACCGAGTCGGGATTTCACCGAGTCGGGATTTCATTGAGTCGGATATCCTCGGGTATCTACCAATCACTTGGGTAGATTATATTTCAGAAGATACTTCTCTGAATGGTGTGCAGCAGTTTCACAACAATACGTTCATCCGGAAAGCCACTTAACGATTGTTTATGCTTTAGATGCCAGTGAAATGGTCACAAAACATGCATCTCGCGTTACATACACCACTTGATTACTTCTTGAGGTATTTGATCGTGTGTGGTATCGATGTTTTTGTACAACAACTGCCTTTGGGTTAAACTAAAAATGAACAATTCAATCGTATGTGCTTGGCATACAAGACCAGGGAAAGTCACGCCATTTGTTGTGGTGAATCAAGGTGACAGAAATATATTCATTTGTATCAATACAGTTCTAGTTATGCTGATGAAATTTAGTTTGTCTGATAGACGAAGGTTTACTCCACCAATATACCAATTGTCATCTTTACGCCAACCATCCACTGGTTTTGTTCTACGTAGCGGTTTAACGTATTTTTCAACTTGTTTTTCCAAAAATTTCCAGGAATTTTCATATTTTTTTTTCATTTTCCATTCATCATTTACTATTTTAACAAATTGATACATAAATAAATAAAAGGAAAAAACATTTTGTGGGTTTGGTTCATCTTGATTCTTGATTAATAATGATGATAATGAGTTTTATATTCAGTATAACTTCTGTACAAATATGTTATCAGGACCCTTCCAGCGACTGCCACTTAAAATAACGTCCTAGCTCCAAAAGACTAAGGATTTGGATCGGATAAAGTTCTCTAGGAGAGCTAAATACCATGACAATACAAGATAATAACAAAGTCACGGTGTCTTAGATCGAAAAATGTTTTAGTCCACCTTTAGAGCAGGGCTAGGATTTTGTGCTAACAACAATGGAAATACACAATACTGGACATGTTGCCATGGTAGTTAGCTCTACCAGAGAATATCAACCAATCAAAATCCTAGTTTCTTAATAAATTCATGGTCTCTCAGATCGAAAAAATATTATTCATATTTTTACTTTAAGCCCACCTCAATAGCAAGGCTAGAATTTTGTGCTAACAACAGTGTAAATAGACAAATACTGGACATGGACGGATGGACCCCTATTCTGTAACAACTTTTTCAAGCGGTCGAATCTATTTCGTCTGGAAACGGGACTGTTTCGATCTATTGACATTCTATAGCACTTATTTTCCCATTTCGACTCGAAACCGTTTCGACCATGGTCGAAACGGTTACTGCAGGGATTTGCGCGCCAGCAATGGGATATTAATGAGGTTATATGATTACATAAAATATGTAATCGTGAGTGTTGAGTGTTTAAATGGTTGGAAAGTGAGAAGATATTTCTGATAGTAGAATAAAAACAATTCACTTGCCATCTTAGTAGCTCTAATGTGTTTTCCAAGATAATTAACGAATACTTTCAGGTTATGTTATTTTTTGACGTTTGACTTGTATGTTTGTATTATTTTCAACTTGTACGAACTAGGGTCACGGCCCACAGGATACAATTGTACACTTGTGTGTGTGTGTAAGTGTGTGTGAGTCAAGTAATAAGAAAAGCTGCGGTGGCTCAGTCGTTGCATGTGTTTCACCTGAAAATAAGCGATATAGCGCACTTTTTCCAACTCCTGTGATTTCTGATGAATGCCTGTTTCCATCAGTGCTATAGAATACCGATTTCGACCGCAGTCGAAACGGAACCAAAGCGATATCGAAACAGTTTCGACTAGTCCAGTAAAGGCCCGTTCACAATTGAAATATTGAATATGGAATATGGTATATGGTATATGGTATAGTGTTATAGTGACATAGGTGGGCCACAATAGCCGTTTATTTCAACTGTAGGTTCGCCAGTAGTTCACCGGAAAGTCCGGTTCACTGCCCCCTTAAATCATCATTTTTGTCTTGAATAGTTCGAGTTTCAGTGGCAGTGACAACAGCTGTACAGATAAACAGAAACCTAGTCATGAAACTCACCGACAAAATTAATTAGTTAAAAGTGTTTGGTCCTATAAATTGCGACAAAAAAAATGTACCGGTAATCCTCCATCTTTTGATCTCGAGAGTTGAGAGATTGAGAGTGTCTAACTTGACTTCAAATAAAATACGCCAAAACACATTAATGGTAGTCATTTGACTCCAGTAGTAACGACACCTGATTGGTCAGAATTCTGCTGTTAT
This sequence comes from Brachyptera putata, assembly GCA_907164805.1. NCBI lineage: Eukaryota > Metazoa > Arthropoda > Insecta > Plecoptera > Taeniopterygidae > Brachyptera > Brachyptera putata. The sequence goes on along the minus strand of OU015473.1, from coordinate 13,527,123 downwards.
AAGGAATAGTCATAAGAAATGGATTTATTTCATTTCTTATTCCATATTCCATATCACTAAACCACATTTTCTCATTGTGAACGGTAACACGGAAATGCCATCATCCATTTCGCTTAAACACTATACCATATACCATACACCATATTCCATAATCAATATTTCAATTGTGAACGGGCCTTAACAGACAGAAGTTATAGAATAAGGCTCCATGGTACTCAGCTCCACTAGTGAATATCAACCGATAAAAGTCTAGTCTCCGGGGGGAATTCCTGTACAAGATAAACCCACAGTTTTCACTTAAACCTGTGCTAAACGTGTATTGAAAAACCGGTAATAACCAGTGTTGCCAGACCGTGGGAAATATAATTTTAGCTTCCAATTTCAAATTTGATTCAGATTTGAGCTTCTCAATTATAATCTCGTAATATAATTATAATATTGACTCAATCGTTATATCTATTAATTTTAGTACTTGACTTAGCAGTTGCTAGGTATTTATAAAAAATAGCATCGACCATTTATATCATTTCATGTATTGTTGTTAGATGAGTGTAGCGAAGATTTTCATTCCATATACCGGATAATTTTGGGCTTGGTTATTTTTATTTTTTTTTTTTTTTTTGAATGTTCTATTCATATTGTTAATCCTCTTGGACGAAAATGCAAATAAACAAATAAATACCACGGACGTGGGAGAAATATAGTGCTCTGTGGGAGAGAGGTAATTTTTGCCGAAAAACACGAAAACGTGGGAATTTTCATGAATCCTCCCTAAATTGTTCATTTATAGTCAATATTGTGTGTCTCAGATTCTATTGTGCACTCCTCTAAAGGAAAAGGTGTCATTACAATAGGCCCATCTATTAGAATCAGTTTTCGTTCTGCGCGTTCAGCGGTGTCTAGATTACGAGAACAAGCTGAACAGCACATTAGGGCAGCCAATCGAGTTGAAGTGAAGAAGTTATAAAACCCTAGAAGTACGAAAGTGCAAGAAATAGTACCAAAAAAAGTACATTTCTTGTCCTTCGGATGATATGTTGCTGTCAAAGCTTATTATAGTAGCCTACTCTTCTCACAAATCATATTCATGAATAATTCCACGTTGACAATATTCTAATATATGATGATCTTTATGATCTTTATTAGAATAAAGATCAATTCAATTCACATTGTCACATTCTAATAATGCCTCTTCTCACCAGTCTTCATGAAAATGTGAAAATAAAACTTCAAATGGAGTTGATTTAGCTTTTTGAAAAATCTGAGGGAAATTCTGATGATCCCAAATCCATCCTCGACCACCCTAGCATGCCGTCTGGTCTTTCTATTCAATATTTCATTACCTTTTTGTATTCTTTATAAACCTTTCGTTATAATGCCGACAAAATATGAATAGCATCTTTTAGTTTTATTGAGGATGCATTATTATTGTTATTTCATGGTTTCTTGTATACTGTTGTCATTTCTTCGTTTTCAACCAGGTTCGTCCATCAGCACTTAGCTTCTTTTAGAATAGTCTTTGTCGGAAATTGTTGTCAATGATGTTGTTGGGGGAGGCGCACTCAATCTAGGTCAAGTCCAGCAACCAATCATTGTTTACCATCTTGTAAGTAGCCAATAGGGTGAAGTGTTTGTATAATATTTCGGCAAACTGTGTATAAAAAATATAAGTAAACTTCAAGTGATCTACGGACCTTCGTCTTGTAACCATCCACGGATGCTCTGCCTATCTTTCACATTGTAATTTCGCAGTTAATAAATTGTTCTAATTTATTCCCGAGTTACTGTGTCTTTTTATGTGGGATCCCTAAATATTTATTAGCTAGGGTATTTAGAGGTCCTTTCATTGGCGCCCAACCCAAACCAACCCAAAGTTAATATGATTAATCAATCAATTAATTCGTGATTTTAATAATTCGTGTTTTTCAAGTTGTGCGTGCGATTAAATTGGATCCAGGAATTTTTCATGATCTCAGTAGGAAATCACGTTCATTGAGTCTGGCAACACTGGTAATAACCGGATTAAATCGGACTGGAATACACCCACGAGTTTTAGGGCGTTATTTCGAGCGGCAATCGCAGTAATGGACCGCATATATAATAATAATTAATGAAGTCGAAACCACGCTCAACACAATATACCTATATTAACTCGAGCAGTATAAATCCCACGCAAACTCGTAAGTTACATGCCAAGGGCTGTAATTATTATCACAATCATAACAGCTTCCACCCGTTGATTACGAGCTATTTGATCACCATGGTTACCGCTGCTCTTTGTTTACATTCACTCTTGAAATGACGTGGAATTGTAACCGGTTTGTGTGAAACTAAACTAAAACAAGAATATGTAAACGTAAATGAGAATATTTTGATATAGAAGTGAGGTTATTGTTGTTACTAGGCCTACTAGGCAAACGCAGAATGTGCGTTGTGCGATGAGCGAGATATTTATATGAAGTATAATCGAAAACTCTATACAAATATGTTTCATTCGGTTACTATAGAATCTAGGGAGCGGTGAATCAATCTCTGCAACATTTTTCTGATATTATTTCTCTCTATTTGATGAATAACAAACATGCATTACATTACTATCTTCAAAACGGCTGGCTGGTTTGAATGGCATACAAACTCGTAATAAATCATTTATGTGTTGATTCATTTACACTCATTTGGAGAGATTTTATTTTAGAATTTTATGTCTAGATTCGATAGTAACCAAATGAAATATATTGTAGGCTATATGAGTCAAAGTGTGAAGAGGCCCATTCACGATTAAACTTGACCGTAAACTTAGGAACTTACTAATTGTTTGTCATACGGTATTTCTCGTTACTGTTCACGACAACATTAAACTTAGTACTTAACAGTAGCAGTAACGTAGAAGTTTGCAAACTCCAAACTTGGTTTCTTAAGTTTACGGAAAACGTAGGAATCGACCAATCAGCGCCTAGTTCAAACATACGGTCGACCGCCATATTGGCAGGATGTGTCTAGCCTATTGTTTGTTGACAACTAATAACAACATTGAGAACAAGACTTAATGCTGTGTAAATGAATTACGACATTCTAAAAACTATAATAATTCTATAATTTCTTATATTACGTATCATAAACTGTGAAAAAATTATTAAAAGCTCCTACTAGACTTTGGGGACACAACTTTTAGGTTATGTTGTGCTCAAGTGACAGCAGATTGGAAGAGATGTTTTAACTGGTTGAAATTGAATGCATAGGAATAGTGTCGTGAATGAGGTAACATTTTAGTAAGTTTACAGCCTTAAGTTGAAGGAATAAATTCAAGTTTAAGTTTAATCGTGAATGGGTCTTTATACTCTATTTCGATATCTCGCTTATCTACAACGCATACTCTGCGTTTGCTCAGTATGCCAACCTATTGTATGAAGTTCTTTTGACGTAATTTTGAATTACTTGAGGAAACAAAGTGTTCTATTTTGTTCCCGCTCCACAAATCAAACAAAAGTTCACATTTCGATGAAACATGGCATGCGTCTATCTCGATAATATAGTTTTCAGGCGCAAAACCTAATTCTATGATATAATTGCATGAAAAGAAGAAGAAAAATAAGAAGGTTCCGAGCGACCGTCTCCCCTATCCAACACTACTAACGCACGGGTGATTCAAACCTTCATCTCTCGTGAATATATGAAAGTAACTCGAAGCGTTCCTTAAATACTCCAATAAACATGAAAATTCCTGACGTGTTGATATACCTGGGTATTCCGGGCAAGACATATCGTTATTCGCTACGTGAGTTAATCCAGAGGTCCCGTCAAGTCTTATTCCCCTCTCTCTCTCTCTCTCTCTCTCTCTCTCTCTCTCTCTCTCTCTCTCTCTCTCTCTCTCTACACATTTATATATTTATATATATATATATATATATATATATATATATTGAATTTCAACAACTTTCTGATTAACCACCAGTAGGTTATTTTAATGGTGTGATTTAAAACGGTACAAAAATCGCGACCTCTCCCGGGACTTCAACCCGGATCTCCAGGTTGCCGGTCTGACGCGCTACCCATTACGCATTTATTTAGGCTATATATATATATATATATATATATATATATATATATATATATATATATATATATTATATCTTATGATATACATATTATGCTAGAAAAGTGCATGTTCAAGTGCATGTGCACAAAGGTCTAATGTAAGTAGGCCTGCTGCGAAAATGTTGTTCATGTCACTTGTACATATTGTGATAAATAGTTGCCATTTAACACTGTCGTTATGGGGATTACAATATCGTTGCGACAACTAGCTCTCCAGCTCAACCTGTTTCCACCCTCTTAATCTCACTCCTCGAAGTCCCGACAACTCCCTAATCCAGGAGACGCCGCTTCGGTGGTTCCTGTCATTCCCGTCACATCAAATCAACGTCTCAAGCCTCTCCCCTCTCAGTCGTTTCAGTTGTTATTAGACGCGGAACAACTGAAATGGAAAGTAGTCGACCAAATGATTATAATCATAATAATAATGCCGCTCTTGTTGGCTCATTCAGCTGAGGCAACGCTTCAGACACTGAGTCACCGCTGGGCGTGGGTTCGAATTGTCCGGTTAAAGCTTTTCCGGTTAAAAGTATATTAAATTGACAGTTATTATTTGAAAAAAATATAATTCATCAATACAATAGATTTCAAAGTTCATTTTGTTTCTATTTTCAATGTATCGATCGTAAATGGAAAGTGCCACTGAGTTTGGGTATCCCAGCCTTACCTGAACCCTAACTACATCCCATTGAAAAGCACCCCGAAGCCCATGTCACACGATCGAGTCGACTTTATTCCGGTATACGCTCTTCAGCGTACTGGAATGCGCCCCTTGAATTATACATATGTCATACATTTTGCCGATTATCAGATTGTCCGTGGATAAAAGTATGTAATTAGACGAGCTTGAGCAAGGATTCAATTTGACATACTGAAAAAAATTGGTGTTCGTTTTTATGTTTTTTTTTGTTTTTTTGTCGGTTCTCCACAGGTCAAACGGCTACAGCTATCAACTTCAAACTTTTTTCAATATGGTTTCTCATCTAACTTAGATCTGTACAGTTTTGTGGCATTATCGGGGAGTAACTTTTTTTTATGAATTTTAGAAATTTCAAAAATACCCGCTAGAATAACATGACGGGAAAAAAAAGAAAATATTTTCATTTTCCAAAAGAATGAAATTTTGCGTGAAGTTGAATTACATTTTGATACACATTTCTGAAAATTTTCAGCGTGATCGGGTGATCCATTTTGGAGAAAAAACATAAAATGTGCTAAATTGGTACCACTCGAAGCAGTTTTCACCCATTTTTTCCATACTATTACTATTCGCTCGTCTAACAACGCATATATGGCGATATCCTAGTAATCATTCACAGGCCGGCGAGTTGTAATATCCCCCCCCCCCACCAACAGCTGATAATGACTCGTCACAGATGTCCGTGACAGTCCGCAATGATATCTATTAAACACCCATTAAAATGGTTGTCTTCCGAGTATAATTGGACGAATGAATGTTTGTTCCGACACTTTTGACAATGCATTTCCTGTTTTTTCATTTGAAAATAAATACTTTCACAATTATTAATTAATAGCCTTGTTATTTTTCCATTTCGATTGTTTTGAATGTATAAATACCTCATTCAGAAATATAAACATAGAATTTTTAATAGCGTTATTGTGGTGAGTGAGAGAGAAAGGTGGATTGATAGAGAGATAGAAAAAGACAACTAATTGCTATAGACTTGGAGCCCAGTAATATGGTTATACTAGGAAAACGCCATATATGCGTTGTTAGACGAGCGGATAGTAATAGTATGGGTAAATATGGTTTAAAAACTGCTTCGAGTGGTACCAATTTATCACGTTTTATGTTTTTTCTTCAAAATGGCTGACCCGATCAATCTGAAAATGTTTAAAATGTGTATCAAAATGTAATTCAATTTCACGCAAAATTTCATTTTTTTGGAAAATGAAAAAAATTTCTGTTTTTCCGCCATGTTATTCTAATGAATATTTTTTAAATTTCTAAAATTCATAAAAAAAAATGTTACCCCCGATAATGCCACAAAACTATACAGATCTAAGTTAGATGAGGAACAATATTGAAAATAAGTTTCAAGTTGATAGCTGTAGCTGTTTGACCTGTGGAGAACCGACAAAAAAACATATTTAAAACAAAAAAAAAAACATAAAAACGAACACCAATTTTTTTCAGTTTGTCAAATTGAATCCTCGCTAAAGCTCGTCTAATAACATCGAAACTTGATAGAAAACCATTGGTCCCCAATTAAGGCTATGGATGGAAGACAAGATCGTTTGAACGGGGCACCACAAGGGCGATCTTACCACCCCAAAAAATAATTGAAGTAAGATAAGAATTCAACAGACCATAAATCATGAATAAATGTAGTAATTTCAGGGTTAGAAAACAATTCAAACATTCACAGTGTGTACAAAAAAAATCTTGATTTTTTTTTTCTTTCTCTTGAAACATCTTTCTTCTCTTTTTTTCTCGGTTCTCGAACGAAAATGTATTGAAAAATATACAAGGAATATATCAACATATTTCAGTATAACATTTGAGCTAATTACTTCAAGATGAGAAAGTCATGGAATTTTGTTTACGTAATGAGAATAAGATTCACAAAAAGCCATGTATGTCTGTAAAGGAATTCATTTATACATTCCTTTTGATATTTTAAAGAGAAAAACAATGTGAAAGAGAGAGCGAAAACAATGACAAATTACGATTCTGTCTTAAAAGTATTGTTTAAATTCATTCCATCACATTGAAGAGTCGAAGGCGTAATTTATTTTTCATTCTCCATTTTCCATTTTCCATTATATTTATGCGTTTGAATAATAAATAGTCTATCAGCGATGAAATTTACATTTTCATTCGTGTCCAATTAGTGTTTTGTTTACAATACAGCAGGATGAGCAATATAGCAAAGTCATCTATTTGGTATAAATCGGGAATTTGTTTGTTTGTTTGTTTTTGTTGGATTATTTGTGTAAGACTAAACCGATCCACATGAAACTTTAAAGGACATTATAAATAGCCCTGAAACCAAATTTCCAAGAATAATCACGTTATTGGTTTCCTTAAGGAGGTGCGTGCACGGTGCCTATAAAAATAGAGAAATTCACCAATTCACTAATTTTTATCTATGTCGAAAAACCGGTGTAATTAAATGAAAAGTTCGCATTTCCAAGTTCATTTTAAGCTCGTCAATTAATTTGACGGTATATTTCAGTGAATTCAATCAATTTTGAGATAATACTTCAATGAATAAAGAGAGGGCGATGAAATTCATTGACGTATTATCTCAAAACTGATTGAATTCTCAAACATAAAATGTCATATTAATTGAAGAGCATAACATTATCTTGGAGATGTGAATTTTCCATCAATTAGGGCCATATATGGGTTTCTGAAATGGAAAAAAAATAAAGATTTGAATTTCTCGATTTGTGTAAGCACAGTGCAAGTACTCCCTTTTATTGCAGATGAAACTAGAAATCATCAAATCAATCTCAGAAATTATAATTTATTCATTTGTCCTCCAGGACCTGGCCTTTTTTCTGAGTTCTGCTTCTGACTTAACTATCGCACTGCGTTAAGAACTGAAGTCACCGTTGGGCGTGGGTTCGAGTCCCGCATATAAGGCGTGGGTTTGTGTAAACGTCCTTTCACCTATCATTGCTTCATAGTTTCATTATCACCCGATCATTCGTACCCCCGTATAACCTAGCTGTTGGTGGGGTCGTTAAGCGATAATATTCAATTATTCATTCTATCATCACTTTATAGTTTCATAATCATCTGCTCATTCTTGCCCCCATCTAACCTAGCTGTTGGTGGGGTCGTTGAGCAATAATATTCAATAATTCATTCCATCATCACTTCATAGTTTCATAATCATCTGCTCATTCGTACCCCCGTATAACCTATCTGTTGGTTGGGGTCGTTAAGCAATAATATTCATTCTTTCATTCTATCATCACTTCATAGTTTCATTATCATCTGCGCATTCGTACCCCCATCTAACCTAGCTGTTGGTGGGGTCGTTAAGCAATAATACTCATTCATTCATTCTATCATCACTTCATAGTTTCATAATCATCTGCTCATTCGTACCCCCGTATAACCTATAGCTGTTGGCGGGGTCTGATCATATTCACAACGCATATGCAGTGTTTCGCTAGTGCTGTATTTTGTTCACCCTTGGGTAATCATGATATATTATGTCGAATGAATTTTGTGACAAAATGAAATTATTAAAAATAATAATCAACTCCAGAACTTCATATGTCGATTGCAATTTCATCCCGCAGTCAAACAAATCCAATATTGCATGCGCTTATATCTTCTTTAATATTCTCCAATGCAAAAATTGATATACGGTATGTATATATATATATATATATATATATATATATATATATATATATATATATATATATATATATATATATATATAAATATATATATATATATATATATATATATAAATATATATATATATATATATATATATAGCCGCCCCGGTTGCTAAGTCAATTATCGCTAGCGGTAGTAACTGAAGTCACCGTTGGGCGTGGGTTCGAGTCCCGCATAAGGCATGGGTTTTGTAAACGTCCTTTCATCTATCATCTCTTCATCGTTTCATTATCATCCGCTCATTCGTACCCCCGTATAACCTAGCTGTTGGTGGGGTCGTTAAGCAACATTATAAATATATATATATATATATATATATATATATATATATATATATATATATATATATATATTAATTAACTTATCACAGTTCAATAGTGGATTTCCTCCATCATATTACTGATTGCCAACAAAAAATGAATGAATAAATAAATTCAACAGCATTGAAAAAAACTACGTTTGAAGATCAAAAACCAATTAATATTTTGTTGCCATTCTACTCTATCTGAGAGAGATTCGTTTTGAAGTTTTTTAATTTTCATTCGTTATTTTCGATTGTATAATAATTGTATCCTGCGTTGATTAACAAACTGTATTGATGACGTCAGTGAAGCGTACCAATAAGCGACAGTGGGGTAACTCTCCAATAACATGTGCATGAAACGTGAGCCGGGAGGTCAGGGGGGTCAGGGGGACGGCTGACCCCCAATAACCATGTGATACGACTAACTGTATGCAGTGTATTATTCGCACTGTATAAAAACACTATTAAGGAATGAATAAACCATATAACCACTAACCTCTCAATACGTCCAAATCAATCAAAATACAACCATTTCACACTTGAAATGACTTCTCCACATTAGGGATGTCTTACTTTCCTCCACTCCCCCATTTCGTCCACTCTTCCTCTTCGTCCACTCTTCCACTTCGTCCTCTCTTCCTCTCTTCGACCTATCGTCTTCTTGACGATCGTCTTCTTGACTATCGTCTTATAGAAGACTATCGTCTTCTTGGAACACGAGAAAGGTAGGAGGCTTTCATATATATATATATATATATATATATATATATATATATATATATATATATATATATATATATATATATATATATGAAAAAAAAAATATATATATATGTATATGAATATATAAATATATATATAAATATTGATATTAATTTGTATATTACATAGACTATATATATGTATAAATATATATATATATACAACATATATATATATATATATATATATATATATATATATATATATATATATAGATATATATATATGTATATATATATATATATATTTATATATATATATATATATATATATATATATATATATATATATATATATATATATATATATATATATATTTATGTATATTTTCACAAGGTTTTATATTTAAATAATTCATGTTTTCGGTTCCTCTTGTGTGTATTATATTTTATTATAACTCACCAATGTTTCCCTTAAATTGCATTAAGCATTTTCACAGGTGATTGAATATTGACAAAATTATTATATAAAATAATAATTTTGTCAATATTCAATCACCTGTGAAAATGCTTAATGCAATTCAAGGGAAACGTTGGTGAGTTATAATAAAATATAAATACACACAAGAGGAACCGAAAACATGAATTATTTAAATATATATATATATATATATATATATATATATATATATATATATATATATATATATATATATATATATATATACCTATAGTTATAGCTGAGAGTTAAAGGGATCTCAAGTCAACCAAATTCAATAAATTTACCACTTCTGTTATATTCGTATTTAATGGTGACTACGACACAATAGATCATACCTCCCAATTCATACATTTCCAACTTGAAATAACATCTCCACATTAGTGATATCTCTACGTCCGCTCCTCCACTCTTCCGCTCCTAATGCCTCGTCTTCTCGATCTCCTCCACCTCCTTCTTGGCGCGCTCGATCGCCTCTCTGTGCTTCTTGATCTGTTCTTCGTGGAACGCGATATCCTGAGTCTTGTGGCCCTTGATCTTGTTCATCAAGTCGGCGGACTGGAAAATAGCTGCAGTTATTTACATGCGGTTTAATGAGGTACAGTGATGGGGTCTGTTGGCGTAAGCTGGGATAATGGGGGTATGAGGTTGTGTATTTTCTAATTGGAGATTTGAATACAGGGAGGTGAATTCTGAAAGAGGTATAGTGCTTCATAACACTTGTAGAAGTATTTAATATTTAATATTAGTATTTTATATATATATATATATATATATATATATATATATATATATATATATATATATATATATATATATATATATATATATATATATATATATATATATATGTATATATATATATATATATATATATATATATATATATATATATATATATATATATATATATATATAATATATATATATATATATATATATATATATATATATATAAATATATATATATATATATATGATTGAATATTAATTAGTTAATCATTACTTAAGGTACAAAAATAACATAGATAACCAGGGGTGATAACAAGTTAATTTGCTAATTTTTGCTTCCTTCACTAACCAACGCTTGGTATAACCGGCTCTAATTGGACTCAGAGCCATGGTCGAAATAACACTATTGAGAAGGAATATAATGATTTGCCATCAGGTTCAAAACATTTTAAATATTTTATTCAATCAAGAAAATAGTTGAAAACTTATAGCTTTTCAATCATTATTAACCGAAATCAGATTATGTCGAATATTTTTCATTGAAACCATCTCCACACTAAAATGTCCGCATCATTGTTCACGATGCGACATCTTATGTCTCTACTTCTGGTGCATCGAGATAGAATCGTCCGAACCCATACTCTACATTCCATCGAATAGTTGCACATGATCGAGTTGCACTTGACGCCTTTTATTCCTTTTGAACTCTATTCGATCTATTCACGAGAAATATTATTCTCTTCTGTTTTCCGGTCGACCGGCGAACAGTTACGATATGATGTGTCGACCTAGTATCCGAGAGAGAACGAGATCGTTCACCAACGTACTTGTAGAAACTCGGTATGTCATTGAAACTGACGAAAACTGAAATAAATGCGGAAACAAGACCGAAAAAAAC
>OU015473.1:13478414-13515410 GCA_907164805.1 Brachyptera putata | reverse complement strand
AATCCAATCAAATATGTCACTATTTTTGATTTAAATAAACACATTATTTTATGGGATGTTTTAGCCATGTCATAAAACATACGTCTCGGCTGGGACTCGAACCCGGGACCTTCTGATTGCCGGTACGCTACTCTCCCACTGAGCTACCGAGATATTACTCTTATGTGACGACACTTCCTGGGGCTAGCCCTATAGAGGGCTTAGATTCACCCAAGGTGTAACGATTACACGTTACCACAGGTCCTTGTGCACTCTCTATATAGCCATGATATAAGAGTAATATCTCGGTAGCTCAGTGGGAGAGCAGCGGACCGACAGTCAGAAGGTCCCGGGTTCGAGCCCTGGTCGAGATGTATCTTCTATGATATGGCTGAAACATCCCACATATCTTGATATTGGATCGTATCCAAGAAGTTTAATGATCACAGATATTATCTTTACCATTATTTTCTAAGTTCACGAAGCAGTATCATTTAATACAAAATATATCAGTACCCCACGATAATTGTACGCACTTTATTTTATTTGATTTTCTATTTCTGTGAATTCAACCAGTTTGTTGATAATACGTCAATGAATTTCATCACATTCTTGGTATTCATTCACGTATTATCGTAAAAATGATTGAATTCCAAAAAAATTGAATGTCATATTAATTGAAGAGCATAAAATTATCTAAAATTATAGTTGATATGCTTTTGATTCAATTACACTGGTTCGCGAGTATAGTAAAAAATAGTAAAGATGAAATTCTCAATTTATATAAGCACCGTTCATATCTACTTTTTAGTCTATAGTTATAGCATAGACTAAAGATATATACTCAAGACGTCCCATGTATATGGCTCTACGCGAATGAAATAAATTGATGGTGGGAGTGGAATTTTCCATTATGACCATCAAGTTACTACAACTCCCGCTACTAGCGCTGCTAGTACTCAAGTTGATGACTTAGCAGACATCCCGATTACCGGCAGTAGAGCGCCGACTTTTGGAGAGAGCACTTCTATGTTAAAGCACGTCAATTTGGCTCAGCCGTCACAAGTCGGTCTCTCGTCATAAGACCGTCTATGATGTCAAATCGACCAATAATAAAGCACCCCCCCCCCCCCCCCCCCCCCCCCCCTTCTCACAAACCACAGCTGAACTAGCTGAGTTTGACGGTTCCTTTGTCGGAATTCCTTTTGCATAATTTCTGATTGTTTAATTACGGCCCAGCTGTAGAGTTATCACAACATTAATAATAAATCATTCATAAGGTGTAAGTATACCACGTGTGTCTGTTGTATCGTTCTATGAACATTCTTTTCAATGGAACTTATCTTATTCGTATTCTCGTTTCCTCTTCTTTTTCAAATGTTAATTATTGATGACGTAGTAAAACATGATAACTTCTGTTTTCAGGCCCAATTCATATTGACCACCAGGGCCGTACCGTATTACGGCGTATATATTTTACGTATATATTTTACTATATATTTTACATATTCATTTTACGTTCATATATATATAGCGTATATTTTCATGAAATGTACATTCACGTTTTGAGATATGGCACCAACTTGAATTTTAAAATAAAATCTCCACAAAAATAATCAAATAGTAACTGAATGTATAAACACATGAACGATACACACTATCATACATTTTTTTTATGAAAATACATATTTTCAACAATACCGAATTGAATAAAATCAGCAAAGCAATATTCTGACCGAAATGGTATTATTTACAACAAATTTCAATATTATTATTTCAATATTATTATTTGAATATATTAATTATTATTAACGATAAAAGTTTATACAATTATACTTCTGATTGATAATTGGATGAGCGAAGCGAAGACTCAATTTAACTAGACTCGCAATTTTTTTTTTTTTTTTCGCGCTCCACAGCTCAAAACGAAAATTCAAATTCAATTGAAACTTGGCATGCCCAAGTGTCATCATCTGGATTGAATCTCATTGATTTTTATGCGCAATCGATTGCACCACTTCTGAGAAACTAATTTTCCAATTACCGATAAGAATAAGCCGGAGAAGAATTTTCGTACAAAAAATGTCCTTCGAAAAATTCAAATTCACACCGAATTTCAATTTAATAATGATACATATGATTCCAAACTTTCACTGAAATCCATTCACTCGTTTTGATATAAAAAAATATATAATGATATTTTTATACATCATTCAAAGCTATTAAGAAAACCAATTAAATCCAAGCAACAAGTGTCACCAATTAATGAAGAACGATTAAAACAAAGCCTTCTTATTATCAAAGAAATTATTGAGAATGAGCGATGAATATAATTGGATCTCAATCCCCAATAATAGTTTAAATTGGTAGCGTTTTGTTTGTGTTTGTGTACTTTGCTGCTTTTGAATCGCACATACGGTATGGTATAGAATTTTGGGGTTATTCCACTGATTGAATTAAAATTTTCAGATTACAAAAACGAGCAATAAGAAATATTAAAGGTCTGAGACAAGAAAAAAATTCTTCCAATGAACCCCACTGCAAACCTCATTTTATAAAACATAAAATTTTAACTTTTCATAGTATATATATAATGCAGTCAATATTAATTACAAAGATATTTCTTCACAGTCAAACTTTAAATAAAAACATACATGAACATGATACGAGGCAGAAAGAAAATCTCCATTCTAAAAAATATCGATCCAAATTAACACAAATCAACTCTAGTTATATGAATGAAAAATTATATAATAAACTTCCGAATTATATTAAAATATTGAAAAATTTGAAACTTTTCAATACAGATTAAAATGTCTTTTATTAGAAAAAGTCTATTATAATATAGAGGAATATCTTGCTGATAGAAATTAAAGTTGATACAAACCTAATCAAAATCACAAATCAATCTGCAAAGCGAGCAAAATATCTAATTTCATCATCTAAATTATTAACAAAAAGAGTAATAACATTCAATGTCCATAACATTCCATCGTGCCGCCCCGGTGGCCAAGTCAATTATCGCTAGCGGTAGTAACTGAAGTCACCGTTGGGCGTGGGTTCGAGTCCCGCATAAGGCATGGGTTTTTGTAAGCGTCTTTTCATCTATCATCACTTCATCGTTTCATAATCACCTGCTCATTCGTACCCCCGTATAACCTAGCTGTTGGTGGGGTCGTTAAGCAACATTGAAAAAAAAAAAAAAAAAAATTCCATCGTCATTGTATGAAATTATCTTATATTCAATATGATACTAGTTTCGTGGGGTGAGGTATTTGGTTCATTTTAATTAATCTTTTATATATATATATATATATATATATATATATTGTGTTATTGATGTTAATATTGGTTTCTTATATAGTTGTTGGAGTAAATTGTGTATATGTAATATTTTTTTTCCATTTGTGTATTAGTCATATATTTATCATATAATTTTCCCAACACCTTTATAATAAGGTAATGATTTTGTAGAAAAAAAATGGAAATAAAGCAATTATATATTGATGAGTTGTATCAGTTAATGGTTCATAAACAACAAAAAACATTTTGTTCAAAATGGATAAAATGCGCGGACGGCTGCAAGTTGTGGGCAGATCGGGAGCAGAATGCTAATTTCTGAGTGACTTCTCTGACAAAGTGAGCGACAAAGAAGGATGAGTTCGATCGTCTCTAGTTCCATTCTCATTTTATTTGATAGCAAATTACTGTCACAATCCTCAAAATGAAAGCGTCGATGTACTTTTGATATTTGCCGCTTAGTCTACGCTGGCTGGGTCGGGACATGTGTTCGCCAAGTGTCATGAGTACGGGAGACGGTCGCTCGGGACCGTGAATTGTTGCGATTGTGGACTTTCCCGACGAAAAGAGCTACTTCTTATCTCATAGACATGTGATTTCTGTTAAACACACTTAATTCGTACAATCACCGTCGACTGCAGCACAATCGCTGACACGATTTTCAGCACTCGTAGCGGGCGTTGAAGGTACTACGTGGATAAAGGAGTGGGGATGAGAGTGGGGATGAATCTTTTTTTAACGTTGCGTGAATCGTCTTGGGTATATATCTTTAGTCTATGGTTATAGGCCTACTTTCTTCAAAGTAAATGGTTGGTTCATAGAATCTTTTAACCATATATTCATAAATTATCAAGATAAATGTCCAACTTTGAGCTCACGCTGTGGACGCCAACATGGAACAAATTATTTGCTTCACGAAATTGAAATAAAAAACAAACAAATACAAATTGAAACTGCCAAGACTTCTGAAACGTAAAGTATAGTCATATTTCATCTTAAGGGGGTGCATGCACGTTGCTTAGAGAGAGAATAACAATTTTATTGTCAGCTGTTCACTCAAATGTGATTGACCACAAGGATCCAGCTTGATGATCTATAAAAAATTACAATTGAATTACAAAAATTACTTCTGTAAAATTATTAACTTATATCTAGGTATAAGAGTCGACGATTTTTTAAAAAAAGAACGTTATTGAAACAAAAATACAAATGATAGTAAAAAGTTTGAAGATTAAATAGCTGAAATAAATGTTTAGTAACGTTTATGACGAGTTATTATATAGATGATTGTGGAGAATGAAGGGTGAGTCTTTTAAAATTGATGTCACTATGTGATCTAAATTGACGGTGGAAATGGCATATGCCTATGTCTTTAAAAAATTGGAGAAATATAGAGAAATTCATCACGACTATTTCTGTCTATGTTCACAAACCAGTGTCATTGAATGAAGAGTATATATCAACTCCAAGATAATTTTATGGTCTTGAATTAATATGACATTCTATTTCTGTGAATTCAAACAGTTTTAAGATAATACGTCAATGAATTTCATCCATTCTGTTTGATTTTGACTCGAATTAGCGGTTTAGCTAGTCGATTTAGTGAAATACCAACTGTTTGGTAATAACTTTTGAACGGTATGAGATATATCGAAATTATGAGACCAAGGAAACAAAGATATTTTCAAAACCTTCAAGATGGTATAAGTTTTAGTAACAATTTATTTCAAATCGTCTGACTACAGGCGTATACGGTTAAAAAACATTTCTCAACGGTATACGCCTGACAATTATGCAATTTAATATAACTAGGAAAACGCCATATATGCGTTGTTAGACGAGCGAATAGTGATAGTATGGGTAAAAATGGGTAAAAAATGCTTCGAGTGGCACCAATTTAGCACATTTTATGTTTTTTATTCATAATGGCTGACACGATCAAGCTGAAATTTTCCAGAAATGTGTATCGAAATGTAATTCAACATCATGCAAAATTTCATTTTATTGTAAAATATTTTTTTTTCCGCCGTGTTGTTCTGATGGGTATTTTTGAAATTTCTAAAATTCATAAAAATAAAAGTGACCACCCGATAATGCCACAAAACTATACAGATCTAAGTTAGATGTGGAACTATAACGAAAAAAAGTTTAAGTTGATAGCTGGAGCCGTTTGACCTGTGGAGAACCGACAAAAAAACATAATATATACAAAATATATATATATATACAAAAACGAACACCAATTATTTTCAGTATGTCAAATTGAATCCTCGCTAAAGCTCGTCTAAATAGTTATTACTTACACCGTCTTGAAGGTATTGGATATATCTGTTTTCTTGTTTTCAGAATTCCGATATCTCATATCATTCAAAAGTTATCACCAAAAACCTGATATTCCGCTAAAACAACTCCCGTGGCCTCTTAACCTTTCTTAACAAGAAACACGAGTTTGAGAAATAACTTGGGCGAAACAAATGACCTTATGAGTTGAACTTATTACATTTCGACTTTACGGTCGCTTTTCGAGAAATCTCTAGCAGTCAGATAAGAAATGCTGTATGTCATTATTTCAAATTGCTTTTATTTCAAGAGAATTAATGTTTTAGTTCAAACTTTTACGGTTAAGAACCCTGAACAGTCGACATGTTTTTTAGATTCAGTTCTAATTCACACGAAATCAATGATATTGGAGTCATCAACAAATCAGTCTAAAAAGTTTAAAAATAGCGAATGACTTGAAATGAAGAATAAAATAAAATTCGTAAATCATTATACTATCATTGAGCCGATTGTACCAACAGATGATTAAATATTAATTAGTTGATCATTACTTAAGGTACAAAAATAACATAGGTAACCAAGGGTGATAACAAGTTAATTTGCTAATTTTTGCTTAATTCACTAATCATCACTTGGTTACCTATGTTATTTTTGTACCTTAAGTAATGATTAACTAATTAATATTTAATCATCAGTTGGTACAATCGGCTCTAAATATAGGCCTATATTTTTTTTGAAATTCATCTCATGGTTTGTCAACATGAGAAATATGCATAGACCAACCAACAGGTCAAGAGAAAAAAAATCAGAAAAAATATATTGTTATATTAAATCAAAATTAAAAAGTAAATCAATATATTATTTTCAGATCAAATACTAAGGGCCCGTTTTACGAATAATAAATTTGTTGATTAGGCGATAATTAGTGGATTAGCTTGTTATTACCCTTGGTTACCAATGTTATTTTTGTACTGCAATTGATTAATTAGCTTGATTAACACATTTTTACTATTGGTAATATGGGCCCTAAGACTAATTGAAAAAGGAAATTGAAGAAGGGGAAAAAAATAGAAAAATATTTGTCCAGTAAAGATTCTCAAATTTGATATAATCATTTGCCTTTCGTTTTTATTTACGTCATCAGCTTATTGTTGTTGACTTCAGGATATTAAAATGTAGGAAGAAAATGCAAACAAATCGTAAGCATGGACAAAAACTCTTATCTTATTAAAAATCTCATCTATATTCTCTTTTATTTCTCATCACACCCGAACCATTCAGTAATTGCACCGATAGCAGATGCAGCGTTCACAAACTGTTTTCTCAAAATACCAAAATGTCAAAAAAACAAATAATCGAAATTTCAAAATTTCGAAAGCACGAAGTTTCAACAAAACTATATTCCGACAATTTGGTATTTTGTCAATTCAGTTCCCAGAAAATTTGATACTCATTGATAGTTTCTATGATTCCATAACCTAACCAAACCTAACCTAACCAAAACGATCTCTCAAATAAGTATAGTATCTCGACAATTTGGAGCACACCCGATGTAGCCCACTGAACCAAAAAGTCCTTGTGTCTAGCTGTGTAGCCCCCTGACCCGGATATACTCCTTGCACCTATCTATGTCACCCCTGAACCGGAACATTACGTCAAGAGTTAATATAGAACGTTTCTTTAAAAAAAGAAATGGAATAACTAACTTCTTTGCACTTGTCTTAGAGCGTCTGGAAGTGTATTAACGGTGTCATGTTATTGGTTCGATCGTGAGGGGGGGGGAGAAGGGAGGGAGGGGGGGGAGAAGGGAGGGGAGGGGGGGGATAAGGGAGGGGGGGAAGAGAAGAGGGGGGGTTCTTCTCAAAGTCATAGCTATTAGTAGTTTCAACGTCAACATGATCTATATTAACGAACAAATCTACTGTTGAACTTATTGTAGAAATAAATTGCTTCATATACCATTTTTTAATTGCGAGAAGTATCTTCGGAAATAATGTGTTGGTTCATAATGAATATTCACACTAGGTTACAGTTTAAGGGGGTTCGTGCACGGTGCTGATAAAAATGAAGAAATTTAACTACACTATTTTTTTCTATGTACAAAAACCAGTGTAATTGAATGAAAAGTTCACACCTTCAAGATAATTTTATACTCTTTAATTAATATGACATTTTATTTCAGTGAATTCAATCAGTTTTAAGATGATACGTAAAAAAATTAAAGAATGTGATGAAATTCATTGCCGTATTATCTCAAAACTGATTGAATTCACAAAAATAAAATGTTATATTAATTAAGAAATATAAAATTATTTCGGAGATGTGAACTTTTCATTCAATTACACTGTTTTTTGAAAATGGAAACAAAATAGTAAAGATAAATTTCTCGATTTGTGTAAGCACCGTGCATATTGCGGTCCATGATGAGATGGAAAAATAGAAATAGTTAACACAAAGACTGTTTTTCTTGTAATCAACATTTTTTTTAATGTTACTTAACGACCCCACCAACAGCTAGGTTATACGGGGGTACGAATGAGCGGGTGATAACGAAACTATCAAGTGATGATAGGTGAAAGGACGTTTACAAAAACCCATGCCGTATGCGGGACTCGAACCCACGCCCAACCTGACTTCTGTTCCTAATGCAGTGCGATAGTTGACTGTAATCTCTACTCAGACTTAGAGCCAGTTGTACCAACTGATGATTAGTGAACTAAGCAAAAATTAGCAAATTAACTTGTTATCACCCTTGGTTATTTCTGTACCTTAAGTAATGATTAACTAATCAATATTTAATCATCAGTTGGTACAATCGGCTCTTGGTATTTTATCAAATTGTCTCGATTTGTTGAGGTTCGAGTGTATGCAGTCTAGTTTTATAGTGGTAACCATGTTGAGCAGCGATCAGAAGGTTCAAGGACAGATCTCATGGAATAGAACAAGATTGACAGCCGAGTGAAACCACTACGGTATGGTAAATCGATCGATCTTGGTTATGATGCATGTAATTTCACTGTAACATGCTCCAACTAAAAGCTATTATATCAATTAATTATACTTGCTGCATGGTTATAAACAAAGACGTCGTTAGGGTTTGTGTTTAAGTGGGGGAGGGGGGGGGGGGGGGCAGCGTTACAAAAAGAAAATTAGCAACCAGATGGAAATCAGCCGCCCGCGAAAAGGGGGTCTGGGGGGAGGAGGGGGGGGGGGGGGGGTAGGAGTCTCACAGGGATTATTTTTGAAATATGGTCATTTTTTAAAGTGATTATGTGGTCTATATGTTCTAAATATTTTATTGATCCACGCGATTTGTTTTATATATTATTTTTATTATGTTTCAGATAACTTCTCTATAGTGTAGGCTATGCTTTTTATTTACAGTGTAATTATTTGTGATTAATTCCTACGAATATATCGATAATTTTACTTCAATTATTATTATTTCGAGGTTTTCTCTTATAATTGATGATTTGTTACTATTGTTATACCGTGTCCAACTGGCAACCGTATCGTCGGCAGTGTTTTAATAAAAACACACATATATATATATATACACCCAATTTTATAAATCCATTATTCAAAATCAACCCTTAATCAATTTACACCTTTATTTCTATTTAGTATGTACTAGGTCACATATGGTTTGTTCCCGTGTTAATAATGCTATTATTCAATACATTATTGTTGACAGTTTATTTTTGATAGTTTGTTTTGCATTTTAATAATGCAACTGTCACAGATTAGTCCTCACCTCTTTGTGGGCTCGACTGTGTATTATGAGTTATTGGATGAGCGAAGAGAAGATTCAATTTTCCAGTAGGGGGGTATGTGCCCCCCCTGAACCCCCCCCCATTGGCCACGACCTTGGGTGCATGCACGTTGGTTAAAAAATAGAGTAATTCATCTTTACCATTTTTTCTATGGTCTCGAACCAGTGTAACTGAATAAAAAGTATATCAACTCCCAGATAATTTCTTGCTCTTTATTTGATATGTCATTCTATTTTTTGAATTCAATCACTTCTAAAATGATACGTCAGTGAATTCTATCACATTGTTGGTATTCATTGACGTATTATCTTGAAACTGATTGAATTTATAAAAATAGAATATATTAATTGAAGTGTATCCAACTAATTTGGAGTGGATATACTTTTCATCCAATGAAATTAATTCGTGAACATGGATAAAAAATGTAAAGAAGAATTTCTCCGTTTTCAAAAGCACCGTGCATGCACCCCCTTTAGTCACTATACGACATTTTATACGCTACTAGCTGACTCGGCAAACGTTGTTCTGCCATCGAAGTGATTTGTAGTGAATGTTGGTTGTTATGCTACCTAGCGTGTAGCCCCGCAAATGGTGAGTAACCTTGAGTGACATTGTGCAACTTCGCCAATGTCAGTGAACAACGTCATTACTGGTGTTCTCCTTGAAGTGCCGAAATTTGGATATTGCTCATAGGAGAAAGCTCGGCGGAAGATCTCGTATACTTTGGGACCTTCTACCAGCCCTATCGAATGTGCGTGCGTGAGAAATTTCACGACACTCGGTCGAGCCTTTTGGAGGAGTTCATCCTCTGAAGCTAGGTTCCCATGACGTTTTTTTCACGTCCCGTCCGTCAAAACTTCGGCCGACGTCAACGTTCAACCAATCACGTGCAAGAAAAAGCAACGGTGGGAGGCAACGATTTTTCCCCGTCCAAGTTGAGCCAACTCCAGCTCGGCCGGCACGGCACGGGACGATTTACGGAAGTCGTGTCGAGTACCAACAATCGAATGTAGGATCGCATCGTCGCATTTCCGTTTTATTTCGATATTACCGTTTTATAATCGTGGGCAAAATCACACGCTGTTTTGTATTTTGAGGTTAAACACAATTCATTTTTAATGACGAGTTTCTATCCCGAAATGTTCGTCGAGGCTATTAGAGAATATACCTGCCTAATATAGCGTCATGTTTGACCCTTCGATTTCGATGGTTGTCTTCAAAAAGTTCTAGTTTTTGCCGATAGAACGCATTACCTCACGTGACGGGAAAAAACGGTATGGGAACATGATCTATTTCACACCAACGATGCCGTCCGATGTTTTGACGGACGTCACTTGAAAACATCGTCATGGGAACCTAGCTTAACACGTGACACAAGCTTTATATATATATATATATATATATATATATATATATATAAGATGTTGACAGTGAAAATGTCCAGCTGTGTCTATAACCCCCTTAATCTCGTTTCATGCCGTTGAATAATAGCACTGCTTACTGTTAAATAACTGTTCTCTATGTAATAGAAAAGCAATGTAGTTCGCAGTTTGAAGCAAGGGTTCTTATAGGAATTCCAATTGGAAGCGGTGAAGTATTTAGCTCCGCCTAGCTCTCACGAATACGTGCGGCTAACAAGTTAAAGCAATGATGCAGTATTAAAGAGGCACTGACATTCTTTTACTTTATATACAGGGCGGTGGAAGATGGTGAGATCACCATAGCAACTAGAAAAGTTGGCCTTGAAAAGTTGGAAAAGTTAAAGGATATTAAAATCCTGAAACTAGATTTTCATGAATAATTTCTGAGAAAACTAGAGTCATCATCTCAATTTCAGAAATTATTATTTTTTTCATCTCATCTTAATTTTCTAGCTATTTCTATCCCGCTCCCTCTATGTGCTTGAAACATCCACAAACGTTGACAATTATGGCAAAGTACACGGACATGAACATAGGCGAAACCGGCACATGCAGCGCAGTGGTTAACGCGCTCGCTTCATGTGATCCGGGAGGCGAGAGGAATTTCGAACCCAGTTCGATCCCCGCCGCCGACCATCTTTACAGGGGTTTTTCATGGTTTCCCTCTGTAGTCCAGGCTAATGCCGGGATGGTTCCTACAATAAGTCGGCCATGACCGCTTCCTTCCCGCTATCCTTCCCATTACCCAAGAACCTTCATCTCATCATCCCATCATCTCATTAATCATCCATCCGACGCCATTAGATCTCAGTTATCATAACAATGCGTCGTTAAACCCAATATACAAAAAAAAAAACATTGGAGAAAAATAACCTCGCTGTCGATGCGCCTTCAAACCCCAACACTAACATAGCCGCCCCGGTGGCGCAGTCAACTATCGCTAGCGGTAGTAACTGAAGTCACCGTTGGGCGTGGGTTCGAGTCCCGCATAAGGCATGGGTTGTTGTAAACGTCCTTTCACCTATCATCACGTCATCGTTTCATTATCATCCGCTCATTCGTACCCCCGTATAACCTAGCTGTTGGTGGGGTCGTTATAAGCAACATTAAAAAAACAAAAAAAAACACTAACTATAGATGGTTTCCCCTTAAAATAGTAATAGTATTTCCTGTAGATTCTACAAACTCCCAATGTTTCTACTCTCCTGGACCCCTATTCCTGAGATAAATGAGATGTGAGAAAATAAAAATGAGTGAGAAAACGAGTATCTCACATAAAATATGACATGAAATATGTAATTATTATATGAGATAGTTTTCTCACTGATTTTTCTCACACATCTCATTTATCTCAGGAATAGGGGTCCAGGTACGAGCACAGAACTCGAGATTCTATGTATATACAAGAGCAGTTAATTACTAGAAACCCTGTGTTTACTCTAAACGTACTCCATCTTACTCCACTTTAATCCTACTTTTGACTTATTTCTCGGAATAATTAGCGAGCAGTGAATTTGTATTCTAAAGACAGGAGTAAGGCGGACGCACGATCTATTATACCGTGGTCGGAAGTGATTTCCAAGTCAGTAATGTAGAACATAGTTTAGGTATTAGGTGAGCGAATCGGGAATCACATCAAATAAAAGTCCGTTAATTACATCTAATGAATAAAAAGCTTGTGTCACATGTTAGAGGATGAACTCCTCCGAAACGGCTCGACCGAGTGTCCTGAAATTCCTCACGCACATCCGATAGGGCTGGTAGAAGGTCCTAAAGTATACGAGATCTTTTGCCGAGCTTTCTCCTATGAGCCATATCCAAAAATTGGCACTTCAAGGACAACACCAGTAATGACGTTGTACAATGACATTGACGGCGTACACAAGGTCCACCGCACTCGACAACACATTTGCGGGGGTACACGCTAGATAGCGCTTAATCCGCCATCACCTTATTTTCACATTAACAACCAACATTCACTACAAATCACTTCGATGGCAGAACAACGTTTGCCGAGTAAGCTGGTAATTTTATGAAAATTAGATAATGTTAAAAAATTAATTTGTCCTCTGGGACTCAGCCCTTTTTCTCCTACTCGATTCTGTTTATTTTTCTATACAGAATCGGTAAACCCTACGTCATGATTCATGGTCCATGTAGAACAAGAAAATGTATTGAAGATATGAAGATCCGCCATGAAGATAACGTGTCAGGAAATATTTCCAGTCAGGCTATCACCGAAGCACGTGACTCACTCCCACCCCGCGCTACAAGCACGACGGCTCCATCTATGCGCTCTCACCGGTACTAGTTTTTAAGCTCTATATGTGACTCGCGTATGAGATCAGTGCTACATTGTATAAACAGTAAAGATAGGAAAGGGTAGACGGGATGGTAGATGAGGGGAGACGAGGGTAGACGAGGGTATATTAGGGTGAAAGGGGGTAAATTGAAGTACTACACATTTTTTGATTAGTTGATGAATATACCATTTAGGTATATTATCAAAAAAAGGAGGATCAGTCTAGCCTGACTTTTAATCAGTATATATATATATATATATATATATATATATATATATATATATATATATATATATATATATATCGACTTTGAAGGGAATTCATAGAAACACAAAGGTAGAATATTCTCCATCACACCCACAAACACCGCCCTTGGCAGCTCAGTCAGCTGAGGCACCGCTTCAGAAACTGAAGTCACCGTTGGGCGCAAAAGGCATGGATTTATGTAATCGTCCTTCCACTCATCATCACTTCATAGTTTCATAGTCACCTGCTCAATCGTAATCCCGTATAACCTAGCTGTTGGTGGGGTCGTTAAGCCAACAATAATCATTATCATCACACCTATACAAGCTCAGGGTGAGAGAAGTCCTAATTGAAAGGCAGACAATAGTAACATTTTGTAGACAGAAGTATCAGTTTACACTGATATCAGAATCGACCAAATGAGGATGAAATATAACTCCTGTAGCAAACCACGGAGCACAACTACTATAATCAATAGATGTACTAATTACAATGTGAATGAGCATGATTACGTCACGAGAACAGATGAGTGCAGTGGCGGTGCAGTGGCACAGGGGCCCATTGCTGAATCTACTTTAGGAGGGGGGGGGGGGGCACTGAGACTGGTGTTCTTTGATAAATAATAATTTATAATTTACTAGGAAAACGCCTTATATGCGTTGTGAGATGAGCTTAGAAGTATGGAAATGTAGAATTAGGAACATTTTGTCAGCTCAATGTACATACACAGGCCATGGATCACTTCAAAGGTTTAAAAACCGCGGCTGTCTGTTGGTATATGGACCTTGGTTACCCAACAATGGTACCAGTGCCTTCTGGATATCCATCACAGATTTTAATCGTTTTAATTTATTGGTGACACTTGTTGCTCACATTTAATAGTTTCTCAATTGCTTTCTTAATTGCTTTTATTGATGTGTAAAAAAGTACTTTGAAAATGCGTTTTCTTCGTTATTTCACATCCGATTGTTCCATAAATAGCTTAAAATATGTATGATAGTAATTTCCACATTCAGTGTAGATTTGAGAGCTTTTGGAAAATTTTAGTTTTCCAAGTATTTCTCCCCTGGCCTATTCTTATGGGGAATTTCCATACTTTCCAAATTTTTTCCGGAAAAACCGTTTGACCGATATTCCTGAAAAACAATCCCAACCTATTCTGGTATAACACCAATTCGAAAAAAAAAAGTTTCGAGTTGATTGAAACTTTTTCCTGACCTGTATGCCGCGTACAAAATTACACAAAAAAAAAAAAAAAACATAATAACCAAGCCCAAAATTTTTCGGTATATGGAATGAAAATCTTCGCTACGCTCATCTAATAAGTGGAAATTGTTTTTGACACAGCCTTCTTTATTGGATAAGACAGTCTCGTTTTATCAGAAAAGAATGATCTTCTGAATAGAGAAGGCTGTGGTTTTTGACTATAAACGAGCGACTCATGGATTCATTTTAGTGATGCTTGACATTTTTGCAGAGAAAAAAGCAAGACGAAAGAATTTTAACAGCAATCAATGAGTGAATGAAATCATTCAACTGATTTATGTGCTATAAATAGTATTATACGAATCGTTTTATAGTATGAATGAAAATAAAAAAAATTCAAAAAATATTTGAATCACATTTATATTAAAGTAAATTAAACGCACACTAGTACTTTACGTGGAGGTAAAAATATATATTTCCAATAAAATCAAAACTTTATGCAAAATCATTGTTCCCCAAAAGGCTATGTATGAAAGGTGATATCATTTGAACGGGGCACCACAAGGGCGATCTTACCACCCCGAAAATAAAAAAAGAGGCCACTATGGGAAAAAAATGGGAGGGTCCATTTATAGGCCTACATTGCGCACTCGTGTCTCGCCGCGCCTTGGTACGCCACTGGATGAGAGTGACGCTCATTATCTATCAACCAGGGGATTCACATGATACCCCACTGACGAGGAGACTCGATTACGTCATCAACTAGGCGATGTTTTTAATGACGTCACAGAATTAATCTCCTTGTAGAAAGTTCCTAGAATGAAGGGATTTAGGATCTCAGATGATTCGAGTTTTTATTCGTGGTGGATTTATGCCGTTTTGGCTGATTTCATCCACATATTTGTCACCATTTTTACAATTTTTATTATTAATTCAAGGGGGTGCGTGCACGATGGTAATAAAAATAGTGGAATTCACCTTCAGTAATTTTTTTTATGTTCAAAAACCAGTGTAATTGAATGAAAAGTTCACATCTCCAAGATAATAGTATGCTTTTTCATAATTATGATATTTTTTTCCAGTGAATTCAACCAGTTTTGAGGTAATATGTTAATGAATAAAAAAGAATGTGATGAAATTCATTGACGTATTATCTCAAAAGTTATTGAATTCACAAAAATAAACCTCTAATGTTGCTTACAGCTTAACGACCCCACCAACAGCTAGGTTATACGAGGGTACGAATGAGCGAATGATAATGAAACAATGAAGTGATGATAGGTGAAATGACGTTTACAAAAACCCATACCTATGCGGGACTCGAACCAACGCCCAACGATGACTTCTGTCACTACCGCTAACGATAGTTGACTTAGCCACCGGGGCGGCTAGCCGGTTGTACCAAGTGATGATTAGTGGATTAGCGCAACAATTAGCAAATGAACTTGTTCTAGGACGGATCTAGGATCTAGTCTAGGACGTCATTTCAAGTGACAGTCGCGGTAAGTGGGCCCATGTTCGTCAATAATAACCCAATCATCTGTATTGGGCAGAATGTTCTCTTAGTAGGTAATTAGACGAGCTTTAGCGAGGATTCAATTCGACATACTGAAAAAAATTGGTGTTCTTCTTCTTTTTTTTTTTTCATGTTTTTTTGTCGGTTCTCCACAGGTCAAACGGCTACATCTATCAACTTCAAACTTTTTTTCAATATGGTTCCTTATCTAACTTAGATCTGTATAGTTTTGTGGCATTATCGGGGAGTAACTTTTTTTGTTATAAATTTAAGAAATTTCAAAAATTCCCATTAGAATAACATGGCGGAAAAAAAAGAAAATATTTTTATTTTCCAAAAAAATTAATATTGCGCGTGAAGTTGAATTACATTTTGGTACACATTTCTGAAAATTTTCAGCTTGATCGGGTCAGCCATTTTGAAGAAAAAACATAAAATGTACTAAATTGGTACCACTCAAAGCAGTTTTTACCCATTTTTACCCATACTATTACTATCCGCTCGTCTAACAACGCATATATGGCGTTTTCCTAGTTTAATTAATCAAGCAATTCATGACTTAGTGTCTTATTAATATTCCAGTGGTAGGCTGAAACCCACACCATGCACAGTTGTACAATATGGGTTCATGTCCTACTCGGGAGAATAACAATAGTAGATGATTGAATTCTACAGGCACACCAGCACAAGCTTAGTTAGATGAGCGAGATGGGTATATGAGATGTTCTGGGAGGCTTTGAAACTATCAACTCTAGAAGGCCGTGATTTACTGTGACTTTGAAACTTGTAAGTCTAGAAAGCCGTGAAATACCGTGCCGTGATTATGAATTATGCAATTTGTAATATAGTAATATATTATGTAATATAGGAAAATAGCTGAAACTATCGGCGGAAACTATTGATAAACTAATAACATAAAGATATAACATACAACATTTCTAATAATGGTGTGAAAGTTATTTATACATGAGTGTGTGTAGGATGAGTAAATATTAATTATATAGAGATTGAATTCAAATATTACATTGGATATCTAACCAATACAATTCAAGCGCTGGAAGATTATCAGGAACGATAAGGATGTGGTTGAAAAAGTTATAGAAAGACCCAGTTAAATGATTGAGGAAATGGGATGGAAAAATTTGGCGAAACGAAGACAAATAGAAAGAATCTGCCATTTTGTTAGAGTCAAGAATGAATATACAGGATGGGATGAATTAAGCAATAGAATTGAAAAAGGGATTACAGAGAAGTACAAGGGGAGGGGTGAGAATGGAAGTGGAAAAAGTGGATAGAGAAGTAGGTAAATATGGATTCATACAAAGAACGACGCGGGAATGGAATGAATTGGAAGAAGATATCAAGAATATAACGAAGATCGGTGATTTAAGAAGAGAGCTAAGAAAAAAATAACAAACTATAATTTTATCGAGTATGTTTGATTGTAATTTCATTAGGTATAGTAACCATTACCACCTGTTTTATGAACAATCTGTAATGAATAAGAAAAATGTGTAAAATATGTGAATATGTAAACATTATTAAACAAAGTTTTACGTATATTAAAAAGCTGGGATTATTATAGCTATCGTTCTGATGGATACTTAACTGTGGTTAAATTATATTATCAATATATCACCCGTTGGTATTAGTTTTGTGATTGTGTGTTTTTATGTGTATTGCTTGTTACTACTAGGAAAACGCCATACATGTGTTGTTAGACGAGCGGATAGTAATAGTATCGGTAAAAATGGGTAAAAACTGCTTCGAGTGGTACCGATTCAGCACATTTTATGTTTTATCTTCAAAATGGCTCACCCGATCTAGATGAAAATTTCTAGACATGTGTATCAAAATGTAATTCAAATTCACGCAAGATTTCATAAAAATATTTTCTTTTTTTTCCGCCGTGTTATTCTAATGGGTATTTTCGAAATTTCTAAAATTCATAAAAAAAAAGTTACCATCAGATAATGCCACAAAACTATACAGATCTGAGTTAGATGAGGAACCATATTGAAAAAACGTTTGAAGTTGATAGTTGAAGCCGTTTGACCTGTGGAGAACCGAAAAAAAACATATATAAAAAAAAAAACTGAAAACGAAAACATATTTTTGCCAGTATGTCAAATTGAACGCGCGCTAAAGCTCGTTTAATAATCTTTTAATCATCGAATGTAGAAAAATATTGCTTTTCAAGATATTTAAAGGTCATCACAACACTAAAACTAGATTTCAACAAATAATGACGATATTTATCTCCCTGATTTTAGAGGAAACTAGAAATCATCATCTCAATTTCAAAAATTATAATTAATTAATTGGTCCTCCAGGACTTGATCATTTTTCTGAGTCGTGACGTAGACATTACTCGATTCTGTTTATATTTCTGTATAGAGTATCGGTAATGTCTACGTCATGACGTCATTTACAAAGTTCAGAGCGTTCTATAAGAGGTGATCACGGGGAGAGGGTAGTAATTGAAATATGTAGAAGGGATGTCCGCAGGTTTTCGTTTTTGATAAGGACAGGAATTGAATGGAATGATTTGAAGGAGGACGTAATAAATGAAGCGGGTCTGGGTAAAATCAAGAGAAGAATTATGGAATGTGAAAGTGAGAAAGAGGGGATACTAATTGATTAAGCTGTTGATGTGATATTTGATGTAATCAACAGATGTGGTTGTTTTACTGTGCCACCGTGTATGAGTAACACAATTGTACTTTCAAAAATAAAATAAATAATAAAATGACTCACGGTCTCTGGAGGAAAAAATCATAAATTATAATTTCTTCAATTGACATGATGATTTCTATAGTTTTCTCTTAAATTGGGGAGATAAATATAGTCATTATTCGTTAAATCCAGTTTCAGAGTTGTGATGACCTTTAACAAATGAATAATAATGATATCTTGCAATAAACAGTGAAGTGGAAACTTATAAGTGGATATCACTACTTTTAAGTTTCATGAAATGTTATCAAACTTATATTCCATCTTCAAAGTTCAAGCAAATCGGATATGAAGTATTTATATCAACAGGAACTTATCTAGAAAACTGAAAATAAAGTGACAGAGGAACAGAAAAACAATGAAGAAACTATAAATGAGATTGATAAGTTTTTCAAGAAATACTTCTTCAGTATTATTAAAAATCTTTCCACTTTTCAGTACACAGATATTATTTTCTTTAATATAGTTTGTCACGCCAAAGTTTTAACAAACTGTTTCAAAATTTTATTAAAAATGTTTATAAGTTTAATGAGAATGGTGGTTTAGTTTCTTCAGATATTCTATATTTATGTTGAGAAAGATTTGCTTGGAAAGAAGACAAAAGTATCCGAAATGATGAATTGAAAAAACTAGGAAAACGCCATATATGCGATCTTAGACGAGCGAATAGTAATAGTGGGGGTTAAAATGGGTAAAAAGTAAAAACTGCTTCGAGTGGTACCAATTTAGCACATTTTATGTTCATTCTTCAAAATGGCTGACCCGATCAAGCTGAACATTTCCAGAAATGTGTATCAAAATGTAATTCATCTTCTGGCAAAATTTCAGATTCAGATTTATTGGAAATTATATTTTTTTTCGCTATGTTATTCTAATGAGTATTTTTGAAATTTCTTAAATTCATAAAAATAAAAGTTACCATCCGATAATGCCACAAAACTATACAGATCTAAGTTAGATGAGGAACCATATCGAAAAAAGTTTGAAGTTGATAGCTGTAGCCGTTTGACCTGTGGAGAACCGACAAAAAACATGAAAAAAACATAAAAACATAAAAACGAACACCAATTTTTTTCAGTATGTGAAATTGAATCCTCGCTAAAATCCGTCTAATAATATAAATAGCAGTATGAAGATCCGAAATGTCTACGGCATAACTAGAAAAAGGGGGCGGGTCCCGGGGGACCGATAAATTGATTCAAATTTCAGAAATTAAGATGAAGATTTCTTCGTTTCTCTGCAATCAGAGAAATGAATATCGTCATCATTCATTAAAACTTAGTTCCTGGTTTGTGATGCCCTTTAACAACCTAAAGATAGTATGCCTGTCAGCAAGCATTATTTAACTCGTCATGTCGCATAATTTTCACAGTCGTACATATTTTAACTAACATATTTGAGCTGTATACCTTTGAAAATGTCAGTATACAAATTTAATAATTTTATATCATGGACCATTATCGCGATTATTATTATTTGACAATAATAATGAAAAAAATGAAAATAAAATGAAAAATGTTGACAATAATGAAAAAATATTATAATGATAAAAAAAAAAAAATTATACGAGCATTTGACATACTGAAAAAGATTGGTGTTCGTTTTTATGTTTTTTTGTCGGTTCTCCACAGGTCAAACGGCTACAGCTATCAACTTCAATTTTTTTTTTTCAATATGGTTCCTCATCTAACTTGGATCTGTGTAGTTTTGTGGCATTATCGGGGGGTAACGTTTTTTTTTTATGAATTTAAGAAATTTAAAAAATACCCGTTAGAATAACATAGCGGAAAAAAAAATATTTTCCAAAAAAATGAAATTTTGCGTGAGTTGAATTACATTTTCATACAAATTTCTAAAAATTTGCTAAATCGGTACCGCTCGAAGCAGTTTTTACCCATTTGTACCCATACTATTACTATCCGCTCGTCTAACAACGCATATATGGCGTTTTCCTAGTAATAATAAGAAAATAAATAATGTATAGGCCTAAGGTAATCTAGAAAATATACAAAAAAACTCAAACCCCTTGGTCTTTTGGAGCTAGCTATAGACCTAGAACTTTATTTGAAGTGGCAGTCGCGGTAAAGGTAAACACAGACGGTTTCCTATTCCAACACAGAACCATTATATATTCCTACTAGTACACGGGGATCGAACTCACGCCAACGTGATCGCAGTTTCTGAAGCTCAACCTAGACTGACAAACCAGAACTCTTTCAGACTCTTCCCTGACGATAACATTTTCCCAGACTTCTATTTTTAGATTCGTCCACACTTGATACTGGCTTTGACAGTGACTGATTGATAGGGTTCTGGTTCCTTGGTCCCGCAACTATCGCTTTTATATCGAACTATAGTACAACCTTGATAGTACGACGTTCAGGGGCGACAGATAAATCGTCGTATTATCGCGATCGTCGTTATAAATGAAATTTATCCATTTTTTTAATTACAGGAAGATGAAGGATTTAGGAAAATTAATTACAATAAGATACTGTATTGTCGTCAACAATTGACATTTATGTTGTAGTCAGTACAGTTATAAATATAACAATAATTATTATTATGTATTAGGTTTGTCGGCGGGTAGGATTTTTCCTACCCGCGGGCTGGAGAGAGGAGAGCGCGTGAGGCGAGTCGTGAGCTTGAGCTTGACTGCATCTTGCAACGAAGTGTACATATTATTATTGGATGTTACTTTTTGCAATTAATTCGTCGTAGTAATTGCATTTTTGATACTGTGGGGACCATTTTAATCGTCGTATTATCGCGATCGTCGTTATAATGAGCGTCGTACTAACAAAATAAAATAACATTGAGTCTTATGGGGATTGGCCGGGACTATCTCAAAACGACGTTCTATCGCGATCGTCGTTGTATCGAGCGTCGTACTATCGAGGTTGTACTGTATATAAAACAACACTGCTATACAATGCTATAAATGCATATTTATGCATATTTCTGCTCTTGAAGTGCATATTAATTTTAATCATTCTCAGGAGTTTAACTTGATATTTTTATTATTTTCTCTACAATATTAAAAAGTACATTTTCAATTTTTTAGGGTCGCGGTAGACCTACATAGGCCCTAGGCCTACTCTAGATACTATGCATTATCAATTTTTATTAAAAGCAACTTTTTTCAAGACGAGATACCTGGGATACCAAGACGATTACCTGTTTATTTTTAATGATCCCAATTCCATTCTATAGGCCTACATATATTCACTATTGATATTTTCACCATAGTTTTGAACCTGTGATTGAAAGCGTATTTGACGAATACTAGGAAAACGCCATATATGCGTTGTTAGACGAGCGAATGGCAATAGTATGGGTAAAATGGGTAAAAAATGCTTCGAGTCGTACCAATTTAGTACATTTCATGTTTTTTCTACAAAATGGCTGACCCGATCAAGCTGAAATATTTTATAAATGTGTATCAAAATGTAATTCAACTTCACGCAAAATTTCATTTTTTTGGAAAATAAAAATATTTTCTTTCTTTTCCCGCTGGCTTATTCTAATGGGTATTTTTGAAATTTCTAAAATTCATAAAAAAAAGTTAACACCCGATAATGCCACAAAACTATATAGATCTAAATTAGATGAGGAACCATATTGAAAAAAGTTTGAAGTTGATAGCTGTAGCCGTTGGACCTGTGGCGAACAGACAAAAAAAACAGAAAAAAAAACAGAAAAGAAAAAAACAGAAAAACGAACACCATTTTTTTTCAGTATGTCAAGTTGAATCCTCGCTAAAGCTCGTCTAATAAGCACTAGATATTATGCAATTTTAATTGTATATTAATTCATTTCAAGCGTATATTTTCGTAATTTTAAGTGCATAAGTGCATGCATAATTGTAGATTTTTTAGTGCATAAACATCCTAACTCTAGTTATTAGACGAGCTTCAGCGAGGATTCAATTTGACATACTGAAACAAATTGTTGGTGTTCGTTTTTATGTTTTTTTTTTTTTTTTTCTCTATGTTTTTTGTCTGTTCTCCACAGGTCCAACGATTACAGCCATCAACTTCAAACTTTTTTTCAATATGGTTCCTCATCTAACTTAGATCTGTATAGTTTTGTGGCATTATCGGGGGGTAACTTTTTTTTTATGAATTTTAGAAATTTCAAAAATATCCATTTTAGAGAGGAAAAAAAAGGAAATAGTTTTACTTTCCATAAAAATGAAATTTTGCGTGATGTTGAATTACATTTTGATACACATAATTAAAAATGTTCAGCTTGATCGAGTCAGCCATTTGTAAAAAAAAACATAAAATGTGCTAAATTGGTACCACTCGAAGCAGTTTTCACCCATTTTCACCCATTACTATCCGCTCGTCTAACAACGCATCTATGGCGTTTTCCTAGTAATGATATAAGTATGTCGGTGTCACAGCTACATCGTCACACGGTTGACGAGCGCTTGCAGTTCAACTCGACTTACGCGTCGCTATGGCAACAGTCTCACGTGGTACAACACCACAACATCTCATTACTTGCAGTCTTAATGAAGTTAGAAGCAGCTGGCGTGTGGAGGTTCGTGGTACATAAGGGGATTGCATCTCAGGTGGGGGTTGAGATAAACTGGGAAAA
The DNA here is from genome assembly GCA_907164805.1 of Brachyptera putata. Classification (NCBI taxonomy): domain Eukaryota; kingdom Metazoa; phylum Arthropoda; class Insecta; order Plecoptera; family Taeniopterygidae; genus Brachyptera; species Brachyptera putata. Next base: position 13,492,048 of record OU015473.1, on the reverse strand, counting down.
CGCCATATATGCGTTGTAAGACGAGTGAATAGTAATAGTATGGGAACAAATGGGTAAATACTGCTTCGAGTGGTACCAATTAAGCACATTTTATGTTTTTTCTTCAAAATGGCTGACCCGATCAAGCTGAAAATGTTTAGAAATGTGTACCAAAATGTAATTCAACTTCACGCGAAATTTCATTTTTTTGGAAAATGAAAAAAAAAAAAATTCCGCCATGTTATTCTAATGGGAATTTTTGAAATTTCTTAAATTCATAAAACAAAAAGTTACCCCCCGATAATGCCACAAAACTATACAGATCTAAGTTAGATGAGGAACCACATTGAAAAAAAGTTTGAGGTTGATAGATGTAGCCGTTTGACCTGTGGAGAACCGACAAAAAAACATAAAAAAAAAGCATAAAAACGAACACCAATTTTTTTCAGTATGTCAAATTGAATCCTCGCTGAAGCTCGTCTAATAAATGGGTTACTATATTAAGAGTCCATGGGAGTCGAATAAGAGCCGATTGTACCAACTGATGATTAAATATTAATTAGTTAATCATTACTTAAGGTACAAAAATAGCATATGTAACCAAGGGTGATAACAAGTTAATTTGCTAATTGTTGCGCTAATTCACTAATCATCACTTGGTACAATCGGCTAATGGCCCGTTTTACGTACTAGGAAAACGCCATATGTGCGTTCTTAGACGAGCGAATAGTAATAGTATGGGTAAAAATGGGTAAAAACTGCTTCGAGTGGTACCAATTCAGCACATTTTATGTTTTTCCTTCAAAATGGCTGACCCGATCAAGCTGAAATTTTTTAGAAATGTGTATCAAAATGTAATTCAACTTCACGCCAAATTTCATTTTTTTGATAAAATAAAAACATTCTCTTTTTTTTCCGCCATGTTATTCTAATGGGTATTTTGAAATTTCTAAAATTCATAATAAACGTTACCCCCCCCCCCGATAATGCCACAAATTGATTCCTGTTAGGTTACTAACGCTAGGAAAACGCCATATATGCGTTGTTAGACGAGCGAATAGTAATAGTGTGGGTGAAAATGGGTAAAAACTGCTTCGAGTGGTACCAATTTAGCACATTTTATTTGTTCCATTCAAAATGGCTGACCCGATCAAGCTGATTTTTTTTTAGAAATGTGTATCAAAATGTAATTCAACTTCACGCAAAATTTCATTTTTTTGGAAAATATATTTTTTTTCCTCATGTTATTCTAATGGGTATTTTTGAAATTTCTAAAATTCATAAAAAAAAGTTACCCCCCGATATTGCCAAAAAAACTATACAGATCTTAGTTAGATGAGGAACCATATTGAAAAAAAGTTTGAAGTTGATAGATGTAGCCGTTTGACCTGTGGAGAACCGACAAAAAAACATAAAAAAAAAACATAAAAACGAACACCAATTTTGTTCAGTATGTCAAATTGAATCCTCGCTAAAGCTCGTCTAATAAATAGGTTACTATATTAAGAGTCCATGGGAGTCGATTAAGAGCCGATTGTACCAACTGATGATTAAATAATAATTAGTTAATCATTACTCAAGGTACAAAAATAGCATCCAAGGGTAATAACAAGTTAATTTGCTGGTTTTTGTGTGAATTCACTAATCATCACTTGATACAACTGGCTCTTATAGGGCCAGTTTTACGAATAATAAATTTGTTGATTAAGCGATAATTAGTGGATTAGCTTGTTATTACCCTTGGTTACCAATGTTATTTTTTTACTGCAATCATAGCTTAATTAATTATAGCTATAGCTTAATTATATGCAAATATAGCTTAATTAACACATTTTTATCATTGGTAAAGCAAAATATTAGTTTGTTGGTGATTAATTTTGTAAGGTATGAGATATTAAAATTCTAATTCGGACAACTATTGTTAATACCTTCTAGATGCTATAGGGTTTAACTATATAACTGATGTTTTTTTCACGTTTTTTCATCTGTATACGCTTGGCAATTATGCGATGAGATGAATAGCTGTAACTAATACCATCTCGAAGGTATGTATATTATCTTTGTTTTCTTTGTACAGGAAGTTTGATATTCCATACCGTTCAAAAGTTATCACAAAAGATAATATATTCTGCTAGACTGACTCCCTGTCTGCACCCTTAAGGGGGTTCATGCACGTTGCTTATGAAAATAGAGAAATTCACATTCACTAATCTATTTCTATGTACAAAAACCAGTGAAATTGAATGAAAAGTTCACGTCTCCGAAATAATTTTATGCTCTTTAATTAATATGACATTCTATTTCAGTGAATTCAATCAGTTTTAAGATAATACGTCAAGAAATAAAAATAATGTTATGAAATTCATTGACGTATTGTCTCAAAACTGATTAAATTCTTAAGAACAAAATGCCATAATGTTTGAAGAGCATAAAATTATCTTGGAGACGTGAACTTCTCATTCAATGACACTGGTTTTGAAAATGGAAAAAAAAATGGTAAAGATACATTTCTCGATTTGTGTAAGCACCCCCTTAACTTGTTGTAATTCCAACCCTTACATATTTACATATTTACATATTTTATTTATTCATTACAGATTGTTCATAAAACAGGTGGTAATGGTTACTATACCTAATGAAATTACAACTAGGAAAACGCAGGATGTGCGTTGTACGATGAGCGAGAAGTCTATATGAAGTATAATCGAAAACTCTACAAACCTTGATCATTTGAAATGAACTCCATCCGATGTCAATGAATCTAGAAAGCCGTGACTTCGACAATGCAACATTTTTCAACTAATATTTTTATCTTTCCGATGAATAAAATACATTTATTATATTATTTTCTCCAAAACGGCTGGTCCGAATATCAAACCAAATTTTTATTCATGTATATTATTCTTGTGTTCACATTTGTGGAAAATTTGAATCATATTGAAGAGATTTTTTTTTCAATTTTTTTCCGCCCAGCCAAATCTTATGGGGTTTATAGAAACTTCTAAATGATGTTCCTCAAAAATGGTCCAACCGATTAGACCTCAAAACTGTACAGTTCCAAGTTGGATAAGTTTTCATATGAAAAAAAGTTTCATGTCGATCGGTCAAACCCTGCGACCTGTGCAGTGTTTACAAACAAACAAACAAAAAAAAAAAAACGCACAGACAAAGTTCCGTAAGAGTTCAGTGAAAATCTTCGCTACGCTCATCTAATCAAACATACTCGATAAAATTATTCTTTGTAATTTTTTCTTTGCTCTTTTCTTAAATCACCAATCTTCGTTTTGTTCTTGATATCTTCTTCCAATCCATTCCATTCCCGCGTCGTTCTTTGTATGAATCCATATTTACCTACTTCTCTATCCACTTTTTCCACTTCCATTCTTACCCCTCCCCTCGTACTTCTTTGTAATCCCTTTCCAATTCTATTGCTTAATTCATCCCATCCTGTATATTCATTCTTGACTCTAACAAAATGGCAGATTCTTTCTATTTGTCTTCGTTTCGCCAAATTTTCCCATCCCATTTCCTCAATCATTTAACTGGGTCTTTCTATAACTTTTTCAACCACATTCTTATCGTTCCTGATAATCTTCCAGCGCTTGAATTGTATTGGTTAGATATCCAATGTAATATTTGAATTAATCTCTATATAATTAATATTTACTCATCCTACACACACTCATGTATAAATAACTTTCACACCAGTATTAGAAATCTTGTGTGTTATATCTTTATGTTATTAGTTTATCAATAGTTTCCACCGATAGTTTCAGCTATTTTCCTATATTACATGTCAACGTGGAATAACGGTTAAAAGATTAACGGTATCGGTAACGGATATACAATTACAGTGAAGTGGAAATTCCACGTACATAGGCCTAGAACAGGAAAGAAAACTTGAAAGACGATAAAATTATTTTATCGGACAAAGAAAATATATATGAGACAATGTTTACGGACGTATGAGAGGGAATACTTGATCACAGAATTTGGCAGAACCAAGATACAATATGAATGAATCGCAAATAAGATGGCAGATCAAATAGTTGGTATAATAACATATTCATTACATTTATTTATTGTTATGGGTTATCTTCTCATATATAAAAAGCTCGTGTCACATGTTAGAGGATGAACTCCTCCGAAACGGCTCGACCGAGTGTCGTGAAATTCCTCACGCACATTCGATAAGGCTGGTAGAAGGTCCTAAAGTATACGAGATCTCCCGCCAAGCTTTCTCCTATGAGCAATATCCAAAAATTGGCACTTCAAGGACAACACCAGTAATAGCGTTGTTCATGTGACAGTGAAGGCGTTGCACAATGTCACTCAAGGTTACTCACCATTTGCGGGGCTATACGCTAGGTAGCGTAACAACCAACATTCACTACAAATAACTTCGATAGCAGAACAACGTTTGCCGAGTCAGCTAGTGTGTGTGTATATATATATATATATATATATATATATATATATATATATATATATATATATATATATATATGTGTGTGTTAAACTCTTTTCTCGGGACAACCACGTTCGCTCTTTAGGAAACAATTGTCGGATCTGAAAAGATCCGTTGTTGTTCCGACGTACGGTTACCGTTCTGCGTGTAACCGAATTCGGTTACACGCAGCCTGCTGTTCATCACGGATCCCTGAAGATGACAAGTGCTATCTTGTCGAAACGTCGGAACAACAACGGATCTTTTCAGTTCCAACAATAATTGTATCCTAAAGAGCGAACGTGGTTGTCCCGAGAAAAGAGTTCAACATCTACATTCGACCGCGAGAACATCCAAAACAACATATTATAAATAAATATATATAAGTTATATATATATATTATATATATATATGTATATATATATATATATATATATATATATATATATATATATATATATATATATATATAAAAAAATATATATATAAATATTTGAGTGTGTGTGTGTGTGTGTGTGTGTTTGGCAATCACATATATTATGAAATAGTCTCCATTAAATAAAGATTCATTTCATTATATCATCAACTATTATTATTAGGAATAGGAACGGATCCTTTGACTGTTGGTCTTATGTATGAAATGATAGAACGACGATTGGACGATTCAATTCGACGTATATTCTAATTTTATACAATCATCTACATTTTCTGTCTTTGGCGAGAGTAAATTATTCTCTCCGATGACAGTTTCTATCAAGTAACCACCACTACATAGTAGCATACCGTCTGGACATTTTATATAAAAAGTTATCACAAACTTTAAATTCTCTTCTGAAATGAAATATATGTGTTGACTCCCGCGAGAATGCATGTCCCATGTCACATGTCACATGTCTCGACATGATATGACATGAGCACAAGGCAGTCAAAGTGTCAAGTTCAAATACAATTTCACTTACATTTTATAATACGGTATAAGAAAAATTTAATTCATTTTTATGTAAATAAATATGTGAATGTATGAAACTGCAGCGTTGGTTAGCATAAATGTACTAGGCAAACGAAAAATATGCGTTGTAAGATGAGCGAGATGTCTATATGAAGTATAATTGAGAACTCTACACACCTTGACTCGTATAAACTATACTTTTTCGATTACTATCGAATCTAGGGAGCCGTGAATCTATCCCAACATTTTTCTGCTACTATTTCTATCTATTTGATTAATAACAAATAAATATTAAATCATTTTATGCAAAACGGCTGAACCAAATTCTATACACATTTGTAATAATGTGTGTCATTGATGTGATAAAATTCAGTGAAAATTTTAATTTTTGGAAAGATTTATTTTTCAAATTTTCCCGCCAACTAATCATATGTGTTTTTATAAGCTATGAGAGTACTTCTCAGAAATGGTTCAACTAGAGACCTCTAAGTTGGGTCTGCGTGGACTGAGAAAGTTTCTTGTCGATCAGTCAAACCGATACCTGTGCAGTGGGTACAAACAAACAGTAGAAAACACATTAGCACTACGATTCTGTATTTTCATTGAAATTCAGTCGATAGCGATCCCGATCGAGACTGCGAACGATCGACAACTCACTCAAGGTTAACAGTCTATTCTCTACGAGCACACGATCTCGATCGTTAGCTCATGTCGAGAAGTCTTGGGTCGACAATACGTCATTATATACGTCATATGATGTCCCTTCTTGACCAATAGGAGGCCAACGTAATTCGAATTTTTAAAGAACCGCCAATGCGCCGGCGCGACATGACAGGCTGTGTACTACGCCAATACAAAACATTGAAAACATAACCTCAAATCTTAGCCGTCAAATTGATGATAAAATGAGGAATACAATAACTTGGAATAAAAAGAGCTTTTGAAGTGAGTTTTGGCGTAGATATGGTATTTAAAACATGGAATCGGTATTCAACCATACTCTATCACGATTAAAAACGGTGGAATGACGGTTCATCTCGCTTGGAATATTTCAAAACACAAATACCGTTGCCATTTCCGTTTGAAGGTAAGAGTTCTCGACATCGACAAATAGTTAACGACAGGGTCTTGTCGAGTCGAGAAGATTTGTCGATCGAGATCGTCAAGTTGCCATAGAGAATCACGCTAGGTGAAGTTGTCGACGGAAATTACTCAATCTCGATCGACAACATTATACAGAATCCCACTGCGCAGACAAAGCTCCATAAGAGTGGGACGGAGGTCCTCGCTATCAATCATCTAATGAAAAAAGTTCAATTTATTTCTTCTGTAAAGAAATATGCGAAGACACGAGACTGAAGAGTTGGTTAGCAAGTGAACCAAATCAATCAATAGAACAGTATAGTTGTAATTCACCTTATGCACAGTGTTATCAATTCGTGTTATAAACCCTCTATCATCCACCACGGTTCCAGTACAGTATCAATAAGGAGATGCATATTTGGAGAGAAAAAGATAAAGATGAACTATAAGAAAAATATGAATATTAAAGGTCATAACAACACTAAAAGTGAGTTTCCGACTACGTCATTATGACGTCATTCTTTAAGGGTTTAGCACACTGATGTCGGAACAGAATTACCGTTCAATAGGGAGAATTACATAGCACAGAGACTTTAAAACGGGGTGGGGGGGGGGGGGGGGGGGGGGGAAGGGGACATATTTTGAATAAAGCATCTCATCACTTATAATTTGAAAGGCTTTTTCATTTACTTCTATTGAGATCGATCTGTATATGTCTCTTTATATATTCACATATATTCTTGTAAGGAAAGAGAGATGAAGGCTTGAAACACCCGCGCGCTAGTGGTGTGGGATAGGGGGACGGTCGCTCGAAACCTTCATCTCTCATGAACATAAGTATATACACTTGCATCAACGAGAGATGAAGGCTTGAACCACCCGTACGCTAGTGGTGTGGGATAGGGGGGACGGTCGCTCGGAACCTTCATCTCGTGTGGATAGCTGTCATATTCATACAGACGAGAATATTTTGGAGGATAAATGTCAGTAGTAACATAAAGAGAATATGAGAATTTGTTTGACAGAATTTCATTATGTTTTTTTTGTTTTCTCAACCTTTTCTGTTGCTAGGACTTATATTCATATAATCCAAACATATCGTATATGAAATGTTCAAGATGTACTTTAAGGGGAACCAGAACTAATATTTTTCATTCTATTTTTCACAATTCTTTTTCTGAAGGTTGACAAATATTTGTATATTTGTTTGAACATATTCATACTATTTTGGGATCAGGAATTATTTTCAGTTCCCTTAGGCTTAGGCCTGCTAAATGTTACCACTTTTCAAAGCCCCTAATTTGGCTGAGGATTGCTTCGACATAATTTGTTCAAAATACCACAGAAGACTCATTAGACGAGCTTTAGCAAGGATTCAATTTGACACACTGAAAAAAATTAGTGTTCGTTTTTTTTTATGTTTTTTTGTCGGTTCTCCACAGGCCAAACGGCTACAGCTATCAACTTCAAACTTTTTTCCAATATGGTTCCTCATCTAACTTAGATCAGTATTGTTTTGTGGTATTATCGGGTGGTAACTTTTTTTTTTATGAATTCTGGAAATTTCAAAAAACTCATTAGAATAACACAGCGGAAAAAAAGCGAATAATTTTTATATTCCCAGAAAATAATTTTTGCGTGAAGTTGAATTACATTTTGATACTCATTTCAGGAAATTTTCAGCTTGATCGGGTGAGCCATTTTGAAGAAAAAACATAAAATGTGTCAAATTGGTACCACTCGAAGCAGTTTTCACCCATTTTTACCCATACTATTATTATCCGCTCGTCTAACAACGCATATATGGCGTTTTCCTAGTACATATGTTACACAAACTTGAAGAGAGGAAATTGATGATTAGACAACACATCAGGTTCTTTAAAATATATGAAACCAATAAAATGTCATGATTCATTTTTTTTTGGATTAAAAATTATATGAACACTTTTGAATAATTTTTTCAATTCGGTCCACAGCGGTAAGTCAAAACAATTTTCGTAATCTCATACAGCATCCCAACTTCACACAGTTCGTCGTCACACTTTCCAAGTATTCATCTTTCGCTACATTTTATAAGTACTTGTCTTTTGTCGCATTTTCCTAAGTATCCATCTTGCCTTTTGTCGCGAGAATGTCGCATGCAGACTTTAGTTAAAACTCTCATTTGAAAGGTGCGTCATTCGACGGATCGAAACCCTCGACCGATGAGGATAACGGATAGGGTAGACGGTCGATCGTAATAACACGCATCGAGGAATGGATTTGACGATTTACTCATTTCTAAGTACTGTGCAGATTTTGAAAGATATTAAGAGTCCAAGGGAGTCGATTTAGCGAGTTTTTTTGTGATAACTTTTGAAAGGTATGAGATATCGAGATTGTAATAAAGAGGAAATACAGATATTTTCAATACCTTCAAGATACTATATTCAAATAGGAAAACGCCTCATATGCGTTGTTAGCCGAGCGAATAGTAATAGTATGGGTAAAAATGGGTGAAAACTGCTTCGAGTGGTACTAATTTAACACGTTCAATGTTTTTTCTTCAAAATGGCTGACCCGATCAAGCTGAAAATTTCCGAAAATGTGTATCAAAATATAATTCATCTTCACACAAATTTTAATTTTTTTGGAAAATAAAAATATTTTCTTTTTTTTCCGCTGTCTTATTCTAGGCCTAGTGGGTATTTTTGAAATTTCTAAAATTCATTAAAAACAAGTTACCACCCGATAATGCCACAAAACCATACATATCTAAGTTAGATGAGGAACCATATTGAAAAATGTTTGAAGTTGATAGCTGTAGCCGTTTGACCTGTGGAGAACCAACATAAAAACGAACACCATTTTTTTTCAGTATGTCAAATTGAATCCTCGCTAAAGCTCGTCTAATTACTCACACCATCTTGAAGATATTAAAAATATCCTTCCTCTTTATTACAATTTCGAAATCTCATACCGTTCAAAAGTTATCCCAAAAAATCGACTCGCATGGACTCTTAAGGTATTTTAGTCATGTTCAGTGAAAAAAATCACTTTTTATGTGATGAATATTTATCATCAAAGAAAATATTGTTCCATATTTTTTACACTAGAGATGATTACTTTCAGGTCTTTCATGTTCTGTATGTAATTCAATACTGGTGTTGAAAACTTATCTTAATGGACATCACAACCCAGAAACTAGATTTTTAGACGTGCTTTAGCGAGGATTCAATTTGACATACTGAAAAAAATGGTGTTCGTTTTTTTGTCGGTTCTCCACAGGTCAAACGGCTACAGCTATCAACTTCAAACTCTTTTTCAATATGGTTCCTCATCTAACTTAGTTCTGTATAGTTTTGTGGCATTATCGGGGGGTAACCTTTTTTTTATGAATTTAAGAAATTTCAAAAATACCCGTTAGAATAACACAGCGGAAAAAAAAAAATATTTTTACTTTCCATAAAAATGAAATTTTGCGTGAAGTTGAATTACATTTTGATACACATTTCGATTTTTTTTTAGCTTGATCGGGTCAGCCATTTTGAAGAAAAAACATAAAATGTGCTAAATTGGTACCACTCGAAGCAGTTTTTACTCATTTTTACCCATACTATTACTATTCGCTCGTCTTACAACGCATATATGGCGTTTTCCTAGTAATGAATAATGACGATAATTTTATTTCTGTAATTTCAGATAAAACTAGAAATCATCATCTCAATTTCAGAAATTGAAACTAATTTATTTGTCCTCCAGGACCCGGCTTTTCTTCTCAGTCGTGACGTAGACATCACTCCAGTCTTATGCCAGTCTCAGTGGCCCCCCTAAAGTAAATTCAGCAGTGGGCCCCTGCACCACTGCACCGCCGATATACGCCACTGATATTTATATCATTATTGTTATTATTATTAATATTGAATCTAAACAATTCAAATTATTATAATATCCAATATTATATTAATTTCGCATGTACACATCCGGTTTTGTTGTCATAGTAGTATTGCAATGATTCGGAATTATTTAACCATATAATCATGTTGTTACTTCCAATTGAAATACCCTGATTGTGTTTTGATGCGAAATGTTGCATTCTGTTTTGATTATATTGCTATTTGCTACATTGTATGTACATTGACTGGAGTGTCATTGACCTACTTTCAGCTTTAAGGGGGACCCACCCATGAGAATTAATAATGTTTTTTGATTTATTAATGCAACAATTACCGTCTAACACCGGGTACCCGGGGACCGGTCCCGATTTTTTTTTCAGCTATCGGTTGTTTTCTATTAGCCAATCGCAGCTCGTCTAGGCTGTTTGCGCGGCAATACTTATCTTTTGTAGAATTGCTGATTCAATGTTTTAGGTATCGGTGTTTTAGGTAGCCTTTCCGCCCGTGAATGTGGTTAAAACCTCGGTTTCGGGTCGGTATACCGGTCGACACCAACCTGACCTACCTAACCATAACCACGACAGCCTCCCCCAATAATAATTCTTACGACAAATATAACTTCATATATTTTTTAGGTTTTCAGAAAATAGAGAAGGATAGTAGAACATTATCAAAAACATCATTTCATGAAAACAAAAAAGTATTGATAGCGGGATTCGAACTGGCGACCTTCGTGACCCTAAGCGAGGGTGTTGAGGCAGAGCCAACGCAACATTGAGAATGAAATGATTTATTAGCCCTCATAAGCAAGAGTCCGGGATTGGTCGATTGGACCATTGGCTATAGAAAACAACCGGTAGCTGAAAAAATACTCGCGGTCCGGTCCCGGACGGTCTTTGAACTGATCGGTCCCCAATTTGCATAACCTATCTTTTTATGTTGTTACAACTAGGAAAACGCCTTATATGCGTTGTGAGATGAGCTTAGAAGTATGGAAATGTAGAATTAAGAACATTTGGTCAGCTCAATGTACATATACAGGCCATGGATCACTTCAAAGGTTTAAAAACCGCGGCTGCCTGTTGGTATATGGACCTTGGTTTCCAAACAATTATACCAGTGCCTTCTTCATATCGATCACAGAATTTAAACGTTTTAATTTATTGGTGACACTTGTTGCTCACATTTAATAGTTTCTAATTGCTTTCTCAATTGCTCTGATTGATGTGTGAAAAAGTACATTAAAATGCGTTTTCTTCCTTATTTCACATCCGATTGTTCTTGTCAACTTGTTTGTTTCAGTGTCAACTAAAGCATAAACAATCATAGTGGCTTTCCGGATGAACATATTGTTGTGAAACTGCTTCACACTGTGCAGAAGAGTACCATAGTCGATCCATAATAATCATTCACAATATTTTCACTAATAATCACCCTGGTGGGAACTTTTTGCCCAATGAAGACTCGGGACGCCTTAAGTTACAACTTAATAAATAAACACAAATTTCCAGCACCAACTTCATCTAGTAATGATTGCTGTCTCTAGCGTATATAATTCCTATATTACATCCACAAGAGTTGATCATCCCGACCGACCGTCTCCTCTATACATTATATATAACACACGGATGTTCCGAGCCACCAACACTGGTGACAACGGAAGTGCAACATGTTGCTACAATGTTATTATTGCGCGGTTACTAATTGGCAATTCGAACGATTAAAGCAACCAATCAGCGTGCTGTAATCGATTGGTTTGATTCGTTCAACCAATCACAGCTTGGTTTCTGGCAATATGAACTAGGTTTAGTTTTAATGACTGCTGCCGTTGACTCGTAATGATATGAACACGGAGTCACCGTTGGGCGTGGGTTCGAGTCCCGCATAAGACATGGGTTTTTGTAGTTGTCCTTTCACCTATCATCACTTCATCGTTGCATTATTATCCGCTCATTCGTACCCTCGTAAAAACAAGCTGTTGTTGGGGTCGTTAAGCAACATTAAAAAAAAAATATGAACATGGGTGCAAGGTTTCATATGATAGGCCTATAGTACAGGCGGGAGAATAGGTATGCCCGGATATATTAGATGTTCTACTAAATTTTAATCTACACAAATGATAAGTGAATAAAATTAATGATAATAAATATATTCCATGTATATGTTGAATATTGAAAGTTCGAGGAAGGAGAAATAATATATATAGGGCCAGTATATTATATACATACATATATATATATATATATATATATATATATATATATATATATATAGGCCTATATATATATATATATATATATATATATATATATAGCCTATATATATATATATATATATATATATATATATATATATATATATATATATATATATATATATATAGGCCTATATATATATATATATATATATATATATATATATATATATATTATAATTTCTGAAACGTTAGCGGACATAATGTTATACTTATATTTAGGATTGAACCGCTTACTATAAAACACAGGCCATGTAGATGGTTGTCTGCACTTTGTCACCATTGTGTGCGACGTTTCGGGTAAATCACTCAATACCCATCATCTGGCCTCGAGTAGCACGTCGCTCAATGGTGACAATGTGTAGACTGTAGATAACTGTCTACACGGCCTGTGTTTCATAGTAAGCGGTGTAGTCCTGAAAATAATTCCAACAAATTTATATATATATATATATATATATATATATATATATATATATATATATATATATATATATATAGTGAAAGAGAGAGAGAGAGAGAGAGAGAGAGAGAGCGAGAGTGAATGAGAGAGAGAGAGAGAGAAGTGCCAAAGAAAAAGAGAGAGAGAGAGAGAGAGAGAGAGGAGAGAGAGAGAGACAGAGAGAGAGACAGAGAGAGAGAGAGAGAGAGAGAGAGAGAGAGAGAGAGTGAGAGAGAGAGTGAGAGAGAGAGTGAGAGTGAGAGAGAGAGAGAGAGAGAGAGAGAGGGGGGCTTGGCTATCAATTTGTTTATAATAAACAAAGATCGCCCTTGTGGTGCCCCGTCCAAACAATCCCGCTTTCATCCTTAGCCTTAATAGGGGAACAATGATTTCGTATCAAGTTTTGATATTATCAGAGAAAAAGAAAAACACGGCACCTCCACCTAGGCTAAGCCGGAAAAATATACAACCTTTTATTATGTTTTGTATTCATCAAATCGATAGAAATGTTAGCAGAATTATGTTGGTGAGATTCACGGCTTTCTAGATTCGATAATTACCGAATGAAGTATATTTTATATACGTCAAGATTTGTAGATTGAGT
>OU015473.1:13430914-13473414 GCA_907164805.1 Brachyptera putata | reverse complement strand
TACCCCATTCAAAAACCAAACCTTTTCTGAATCTGAAAATATCGATGATGATGTAATGTCGGAAAGTGGGTCAACCGCGTCCTCTCTAGCCGACGATCTGATAGAAGAAGAGTTACTTGCAATGAACAACGGTGACAGTGGGGCTGCAAATGTAATCTTCACACCTACTCGCTTCAAACAGCTACTTAAAAAGGCACGACACTTCAAGAAGAACATTCCAATAATCAAACATTTCTCAACGGACCATGACCTCGTAATACGTGAGCTTGATGCGGTGGCCAAAGGCTGCAAGGACATTAATATAAAGCGGAGATTGGCCAGAATGACAACAGCACTGGCCTCGGAATTAGCTGGTTGAACGTGAGTAACTTCACAATGTAGAGGAAATTCAAACAGATAATGGTAAATTTTCTCACACTAAATGTCCGAAGCATTAGAACTGATCGGAAACAAACATTATCATCTAATTTTGTCAAGACACTTGGCTCAGATATACTATTTCTACAAGAAACAAACTTGACAGAACTGCCAAAGTCATCCTACCTCTCAGCCAGCATGACTATATCAATTAACCCGAGTGTGCAAGCGAGCAGTGGCACAGCCATTCTAGCTAGACATTTCGCCTTTGATTCTACTTCGATTCTAGTACCCGGTTATGCCCAGGTTGCCTGTGCTTTTTACAATAACAAATATACTCATTTTATCAACATATACCTATCACACGATCCACAAGTTGCTACCGCAATAATTGACCAATAATTGACTAATTCACCCGAAACGTCAAGTGAGTTGGACAACGTGGAGAGTGGGGTCTCCACGGCTTTGTTTTTATTATAAGCGGCACTATCCGGAAAGAAACGACAACATATGTATATATATATATATATATATATATATATATATATATATATATATATATATATATATATATATTTAAATATATATATATATATATATATATATATATATATATATATATATATATATATATATATATATATATATATATATATATATATATATATATATATATATATATATATATATATATATATATATATATTTAAATATATATATATATATATATATATATATATATATATATATATATATATATTCAAATATATATATATATAAATATTTATATATACTATAGATATGTGTTATTACTTATTAGGATGGGTTGAGATGTTGTCGAGTCGGGACGATCACACGGTGAGCCAAGCTAACTGCTAGTTAATAGAGCCGAGTTCGGATTCACACCTAACTACCGCCACAAACGAGTATATTATTATTATTACCATTATATCCGCGAGAGATGAATGATCGAACCACCCACTCGCTAATGATGTAGAATAGGGGGAACGGTCGATCGGAACCTTCACCTTTCTTAAACAAATATATCATATCATCATTAAAACCCTTTGCCAAAGACCTTCAAAGGAAATAGGTTATTCTTTACAGTCACAGGCTCGTCTATTTCTTTGTACAAACTTTGCTTTTGTGATAATATGTTTGCTAAGATTGAAGAAAAGTTCTTTTCGCTTTTCAAACAAGAAATGGCATGTGCTTGTGGAATAATATCTCATTTGGATATGAGAATATTGAAACTTACAAATCTGTGATGAATTCAAAGTTTTGAGTTATTCTTTTTCACGTATGATACACATAACTAAGAAAAGGCAACATATACGTTATAGATATATTTTTATGACATGTGATGAAAGCTATATATATATCCACCTTGAGATCCAAACAATTACGTCACTGTCCTCCTGTTTTATTCATTACTCATTCTAATTAATTTCCTTGATAATAAAGAAGGCCTTGTTTTAATCGTTCTTCATTAATTGGTGCCACTTGTTGCTTGGATTTAATTTGTATTTTAATAGCTTTCAGCGATGTAAAATATTACATTATACATTCTGTTACATCAAAACGGCTGTTCCGATTTGAATGAGAGTTCGGACAATGGATATCATTATTATATCGAAATTATATTTCAATTCTTTCGAAGGAAATATTTCTTATGAATTTTCTCCTCTGGGCAGAGGCGTATAGCTAGGGTTTTTGGCGCCCGGGGAAAGAACTATTTTGGCGCCCTCCCCCCCCCCCCCCTCACAATTTACAGGGAAACCACTACGCAGGTCGTCTGCATCAGAAGACCGAAAGAAATATGCCTGAGTTCAAAAAGCCATACAAGAAAAGTTCGCGAAAAATAAGAGATTGTTAAAGCCACAAACATCGTTTGAACTATTCTATAAATATTAACTAAACGTACCTCATAATGTAAGCATCTGATTTTGGACACACAAGACACGCACCATCACTTCAAAGATGTACTTTCCGTGCTTTTGCAGCCGAAACTGATCAATCACGTGATCAAAACTGGTTTTATCGAGGTTTTCCTTTTCCACACTTTAACCGCGAGATCACTGAGGCGATCTTGGCCCATTTTCGCACGGAGATATGTTAAAATTAGTTTTAGTTTGCTGAATGATCATGCATATAATTATTTGATCGATTTGGCACCCCCCTAAGTTCGGTGCCCGGGGACTCTAGCCCCCCCCCTGGCCCCCCCCCCCCTTCGCTACGCCTCTGCCTCTGGGCTATTCTCATGGTGTTTATAAAAACTTTGAAATTAGGTTTCTCAGAAATTGTGCATTTGATTGCGCTTCAAAACTATACAGTATCGAATTAGATGATGACATTTTGTGTATGTTAAGTTTCAATTGAATCAATATTTTCCTTTTTGTCTTTGCAACATGTGGAGCCCATACAATATAACAAACAAACAAACAAACACACAAACAAAGACCCTATCCGAACCGAATGGACGTGTCCACTTTATCGCTTAGCCAAAGAAACAGCTAGTATTTTATAATATCACTAAACAATTGTTATGTTTACGACATGTTTTTACAAATGTTCTCTTTTTGTTTTATCGCTTCACTCATTCGAGTACAATACGATTTATAAAGTTGATATAACTAAAGAAACAAGTATTTCTGTCTGTGAGCTGTAACTTACAGAACTGTATTAGATTATCTCAAGTTTTTATTCCTTTTTTGAATCTACACTTTCTTTGCGAGTTCTTTTTAAACTTCGAGATCGGATTTCTTTCTTGCTGCTTGATTCATGCTTGTTGTATGAGTTCCTATCCTAGTTCCTACAACGTTCTGCTAAGGGGCGTGGTCATATATTGATAACCAGTAGTTCTGTCAGGTGTTTGGTCAAATTTACTTATAATCAAGTTTATCTATCAAGTTTATTTATCTTGTTCTATATTTCACTTTTTATAATCTACGTAGTTGATTAATGTAGTATTCTTGGAATGTGTATATACTCTATTTCTTTCATATTTTGATTTCTATGAAGGCCATTGAATGGTTGATTGTTAATATAAATATTGTTATGTATTGCATAAATTCACTCATTAATTTGTTATAGCTATAGTCTAGTCTTTTAAATAAATTGACATTCTCTCTTTTTTTTTCATGACCCCACCAACAGCTAGGTTATACGGGGGTGCGAATGAGCGGATGATAATGAAACGATAAAATGATGATAGGTGAAAGACGTTTACAAAAGCTCATGCCTTAAGCAGGACTCGAACCCACGCCCAACGGTGACTTCAGTTGCTACACTAATATTATTATTTGTATTATTATTATTGTGTCCAACATTGTATGTTAATGTATGTAAACCCACAGACAAGCCTGTGTCAGGCTTTGTGGATAACTGTGAACGTCTCCATGCATAATATTGGGAAATAATATAAGCAATTTCAATTTCAATTTCATGAGAACTAACTACCTAAAAAACATGAACAACTGGACTAAAAACCAACTGATCTAAATACCAACTAGCCTAAACGTCCATTTCTTGAGCAACGTGTAAAAAAATAGGCCCATTGACACGTGTTTGATTCTCACCCCACAGAGTAGTGGTCGAGTGGCTAGCACATTAAACTATCATTCAGGAGACCGGGCTTCGATTCCCTCCATGGTCGACCATCCTGACAGGGCTTTTTCTTGGTTTCTCTCTGTCGTTTGGATACTGGGATGGTTCCTAACAACAGGCCACGACTGACTCCTTCCCACTATCCAAAAACACCTGATAAAATAACCTCATCATCCCATCATCTCATATATCATTTACCGACGTCAATAGATCGTAGTCATCAGTACAGTGCGTCGTTAAACCTATAAAATAAAAATATTCCCACCCCATTCTACCATTTGGTTTTATTTTACATAAATTTTTTCGCCGATAGACTATGAGTCCTGAAGAGCATATACCGGAATGAGGTATACTCGGTTTTGTGACATGGGTTTGGGTGTCCAACCTGACCTGGTACCCTATAACCACATTCCATTGAAATGTTCCACGAAGTCCATGTCACACGACCGAGTATACTTCATTCCGGTATACGCTCTTCAGCATCCCGTATAAGTCGGAAAGATTCAATAAATCGAAATGCATTGAAATAGTTTTTTTCATTGTATTCTTATTCGACTCGAGTTTCCCGCTATGATTGAGCAGAACATTGTAGGAACTAGGTCACACTGTCGTGGCGCGGGATGATCAAGTTTGTGGGACTCGGTGGATCGGCTTAATGCACTTCACTGGTTCAACCGCTTGCTAAGGTGTTTCCGAGGGGCTTACAACTCGCAAATTTGGTGTACACTTGATTTCAGGTGATTTCAGAGATTTCAGAGATTTCAGAGATTTCAGAGATTTCAGAGATTTCAGAGATTTCAAGAGATTTCAGGTGATTTCAGGTGATTTCAAGAGACCTCAAGAGATTTTAGAGATTTCAGGTGATTTCAAAGATTTCAGGTGATTTCAGAGATTTCAAGTGATTTCAGAGATTTAAGAGATTTAAGAGATTTTAGAGATTTAAGAGATTTCAAGAGATTCAAGAGATTTCAGAGATCTCAGAGATTTCAGAGATTTAAGAGATTTAAGAGATTTCAGAGATTTCAGAGATTTAAGAGATGTAAGAGATTTCAGAGATTTCCAGAGATTTTAGGGGATTTCAAGAGATTTCATACGGATTTCAAGAGATTTCAGGTGATTTCAGAGATTTCAAGAGATTTCAAGAGATTTCGGGTGTGATTTCAGAGATTTCGGGTATTTCAAGAGATTTCAGGGGATTTCAAGAGATTTCATACGGATTTCAAAGGGATTTCAAGTGATTTCAAGGGGATTCCAAGTGATTTCATGAGATTTCGGGGGATTTCAAGAGATTTCAGAGATTTCAAGAGATTTGAGAGATTTCAGAGATTCAGAGATTTCATACGGATTTCAAGAGATTTCAGGTGATTTCAGAGATTTCAGAGATTTCAAGAGATTTCAGAGATTTCAAAGATTTCACGGGGATTTCAAGAGATTCCTACGGATTTCAAAGGGGATTTCAAGTGATTTCAAGGGGATTTCAAGTGATTTCAAGAGATTTCGGGTGATTTCAAGAGATTTCAGAGATTTCAAGAGATTTCATACAAATTTCAAAAGGGATTTCAAGTGATTTCAAGGGAATTGCAAGTGATTTCAAGAGATTTCGGGGGATTTCAAGAGATTTCAGAGATTTCGAAAGATTTCAGACATTTAAGAGATTTAAGAGATTTCAGAGATTTCGAGATTTCAAGAGATTTAAGAGATTTCAAGAGATTCAGAGATTTCAGAGATTTCAGAGATTTCAGAGATTTCAGAGATTTCAGAGATTTCAGAGATTTAAGAGATTTAAGAGATTTAAGAGATTTAAGAGATTTCAGAGATTTCAGAGATTTCATACGGATTTCAAGAGATTTCAGGTGATTTCAGAGATTTCAGAGATTTCAAGAGATTTCAGAGATTTCAAGAGATTTCAGGGGATTTCAAGAGATTTCATACGGATTTCAAAGGGATTTCAAGTGATTTCAAGGGGATTTCAAGTGATTTCAAGAGATTTCGGGTGATTTCAAGAGATTTCAGAGATTTCAAGAGATTTCATACGAATTTCAAAAGGGATTTCAAGTGATTTCAATGAGATTTCATAGTCAAGTGTACACCGGATTTCAAGAGTTGTTAACCCCTCGCGTGTTTCATTCGCACAAGCAGAGTTGGTGTCTCGAGTTGATTTCTGCGCATCACTGTCAGTACTGGTAACTTGACGGTTAAAAACAAGCCAGCCGCTACTTATCGGTCACGCGGACGTTACACTAGTATCACAGGTGGCCTCACAATGAGAACTAAGACTAACAACTAAGATTATGATTAAAACTAAGACTAGGAAAACGCCATATATGCGTTGTTAGACGAGCGGATAGTAAAAGTATGGGTAAATTGGGTAAAAACTGCTTCGAGTGGTACCAATTTAGCACATTTTATGTGTTTTTTTTCAAAATGGCTGACCCGATCAAGCTGAAATTTTTTAGAAATGTGTATCAAAATGTGTTATTCTAATGGGTATTTTTAAAATTTCTAAAATTCATAAAAAAAACGTTACCACCCGATAATGCCACAAAACTATACAGATCTAAGTTAGATGGAAGTTTGAAGTTGATAGCTGTAGCCGTTTGACCTGTGGAGAACCGACAGAAAAACATGACGAACACCAATTTTTTTCAGTATGTCAAATTGAATCCTCGCTAAAGCTCGTCGTATCAACACCAACTAAAGAAGTACTCTTAATGTTAGCTAGTTTTACAGGATGTGGATAGGTCCATGGATGTCACGTGTCAAAATGAAGCCATCTGATTGGTCGAGCTAAGACGTAAGAGCTAAGAGTTGAAAGTTAGTCAACTGTTCAAGGTCGTGCACTGCATTGTGAGAGCCAGCATTGGTTACCCATCTCCCAACTCTTTTTTTTAATGTTGCTTAACGACCCCACCAACAGCTAGGTTATACGGGGGTACGAATTAGCGGGTGATAATGAAACGATGATGTGATGATAGGTGAAATGACGTTTACAAAAAGCCTTATGCGGGACTCGAACCCACGCCCAACGGCGACTTCAGTTTCTACCGCTAGCGATAGTTGACTTAGCCACCGGGGCGCGAGGCTCCCAACTCTTAGTTCTTAGCTCTTAGCGTTAGTGTTAGTCCTAGTTCTCATTGTGAGCCACCTTTAGTTCTTCTACTTCACTGTGTAGTGTAGCGAGACTCCCGTGTCATTACGGCGGGTAGTTGTGGTTACTTGCAACCTGCTCAAACTTCTGATTGGTCTGCGGTACATATCCACATATTGTCGGCGGCTCACAGCGGTTACTGTGATCTAGTGGCTTGATGTTACTGCAGTAGTTAGGACATTGATACTTGGCGGGGTCTACAGAGTGAGAGAGCGAGAGAGAGAGAGGGAGAGAGAGAGAGAGAGAGGGGGAGAGAGAGACGAGAGAGACGAGAGAGAGAGAGAGAGAGAGAGAGAGAGGGGAGTGAGAGAGCGAGAGAGAGAGAGGGAGAGAGAGAGAGAGAGAGAGGGTGAGAGAAAGACGAGAGAGACGAGAGAGAGAGAGAGTAAGAGGTATACTTGTAAGGTATACTTGTAAGGTATACTTGTGACGTATACTAGTGACGTATACTTGTAAGGTATACTAGTGAGGTATACTTGTAAGGTATACTTGTAAGGTATACTAGTGACGTATACTTGTAAGGTATACTTGTGAGGTATACTTGTAAGGTATACTAGTGAGGTATACTTGTAAGGTATACTTGTAAGGTATACTTGTAAGGTATACTTGTAAGGTATACTAGTGAGGTATACTTGTGAGGTATACTTGTAAGGTATACTTGTAAGGTATACTTGTAAGGTATACTAGTGAGGTATACTTGTAAGGTATACTTGTAAGGTATACTTGTAAGGTATACTTGTAAGGTATACTTGTAAGGTATACTAGTGAGGTATACTTGTAAGGTATACTTGTAAGGTATACTTGTAAGGTATACTTGTAAGGTATACTTGTAAGGTATACTTGTAAGGTATACTTGTAAGGTATACTTGTAAGGTATACTTGTGACGTATACTAGTAAGGTATACTTGTAAGGTATACTTGTAAGGTATACTTGTAAGGTATACTAGTGACGTATACTAGTGACGTATACTTGTAAGGTATACTAGTGAGGTATACTTGTAAGGTATACTTGTAAAGTATACTAGTGACGTATACTTGTAAGGTATACTTGTAAGGTATACTTGTAAGGTATACTTGTAAGGTATACTTGTAAGGTATACTTGTAAGTGTATACTGACTGCCAAGTGGCAGTACAGTATAAGCGCCTTGGCAGGACGAGCTGAAGTGTGCTGAAGTTTCTGAAGCGTGCTGAAGCATTCTGAAGCGTGCTGAAGCATTCTGAAGCGTTCTGAAGTATTCTGAAGCGTGCTGAAGTGTGCTGAAGTGTGCTGAAGTTTCTGAAGCGTGCTGAAGCATTCTGAAGCGTGCTGAAGTGTGCTGAAGTGTGCTGAAGTTTCTGAAGCGTGCCGAAGCATTCTGAAGCGTGCTGAAGCATTCTGAAGCGTGCTGAAGTGTGCTGAAGTTTCTGAAGTGCACCAAGTGCTCATTTCAACCTATATTCCGACTTGCTTATTGCAGTATTCAGCATCAATACTGCCGGATCGAAACTGCCAATCGGTAGTGCTATTCAATCCGGAAGACGTCAATCGGCTTCCGACATACACTTGAATTTACATTTACATACATCGGAAATAATAGTTTCTTTCCCGGAATAAAACTGGAATAAAATTGAATAAAGTATTGGAAATGGATCTGACATTCTTGTTAAAGAAAAATAAAACGATTGCATATATATGGAATATTGACTGTCTACAAAAGAACTTATAACAAATTGAATTCAGATTTTTCGTGCCATATCTTGTGAAAACGATCGGTCGTTTACACTATCCGTGAGCATTGACGGTTGGTAGTTTCGATCAGTCAACAGTTATCGAGGGCAGTAACAGTTCCGAGATTTTGTTCATTCCTCTTCAGTTCCATCCGTTCTCATCAGCTTATAATAACGGTATATCGACAGTGAAACAATTTCTTGCCAATACAAAGTGGTTTTATCCTCCAACATTCCAACACTTTCAACATGAACGAATAAAAGTGAAAAAAGAATGAGAGCTTATTTTAACAAAGTGGGTTTCAACAGGAAACAACGAGGGGTCAACAACTCTTGAAATCCGGTGTACATTTGCCATGAAATCCCATGAAATCCCCTTGAAATCACTTGAAATCCCCTGAGATCTCTTGACATCACTTGAAATCCCCTGAGATCTCTTGAAATCACTTGAAATTCTCTTGAAATCCCCTTGAAATGACTTGAAATCTCCTTGAAATCTCCCTGGAATCCCTTTGAAATCCCTGAAATCTCTTGAAATCCCTGAAATCTCTTGAAATCCCTGAAATCTCTTGAAATCCCCTGAAATCTCTTGAAATCCCTGAAATCTCTTGAAACCTCTGAAATTTCTTGAAATCCCTGAAATCTCTTGAAATCCCTGAAATCTCTTGAAATCCCTGAAATCTCTTGAAATCCCTGAAATCTCTTGAAATCTCTGAAATCTCTTGAAATCCCTGAAATCTCTTGAAATCTCTGAAATCTCTTGAAATCCCTGAAATCTCTTGAAATCCCTGAAATCTCTTGAAATCCCTGAAATCTCTTGAAATCTCTGAAATCTCTGAAATCCCTGAATTCCTTGAAATCTCTTTGAAATGCCCTGAAATCTCTTGAAATCCCCTTGATATCCGTATGAAATCTCATGAAATCTCTGAAATCCCATGAAAATTTTTGAGTTATAAACCCCTCGGGAAACAACAAGACCAATTGAGTCTTGAAAGACCTTTTTTACCCCCTTGCCCCCTTGGCCAAAAGTCGGGGGGAAGGGGAGGGAATGTCCCCCCCCCCGTGCCAACGCCAGTGTGTGTATGTGTGTGTGTGTGTAAAGTCGTATCACTATATCCAAGCCACCAACGTCCCGGTACGGTAATCCAGGCAAAACATGTGCCTGTACCAACCTTATAAACACAAACACTATTCCGAACAGTAAATAGATTTGAGCCGCAGTTTGTACAGGAGCTTGGCGTTCAGTCTGGAGATCCGATAGCCGCAGAGTCCAGAACATTCACCAGGTAAATAACTCAACATCCTGGGGCTAGCTACAGCTCCAGACTTGAAATGGCAAATATTTACTAGAGGAGTTAACTACCATGGCAACATGTGTGCTAGTTGTGTATTTTCTATTGTTGTTAGCACTACTCTTAAGGTGGTTCGTGTGAGGTGCTTATGAAAATAGAGAAATTCACATTCACTAATTTTTTTCTATGCAAAAAAAACAGTGTAATTGAATGAAAAGTTCACATCTCCAAAATAATTTTATGCTCTTCAATATTATTATGACATTGTATTTCAGTGAATTCAATCAGTTCCAAGATAATACGTCAATGAATAAAAAGAATGTGATGAAATCCATTGAAGTATTATCTCAAAATTGAGTGAATTCACAAGAATAAAATGTCGTATTAATTAAAGAGCATGAAATTATCTTGGAGCTGTGAACTTTCCATTAAATTACACTGGTTTTTGAACATGGAAAAAAAAATGAAGATAAAGTTCTCGGTTTAAGTAAGCATCATGCATCCACCCCCTTAAATGAGCTGAAACTACACGTCAAGTTTTGCCTTTTTTTCATTTATATTGGGTTTAACGACGCACTGTTATGATAAGTGAGATCTAATGGCGTCGGATGGATGATTAATGAGATGATGGGATGATGAGATGAAGGTTCTTGGGTAATGGGAAGGAAGCGGTCGTGGCCGACTTATTGTAGGAACCATCCCGGCATTAGCCTAGACTACAGAGGGAAACCATGAAACACCTCTGTAAAGATGGTCGGCGGCGGGGATCGAACTGGGTTCGGAATTCCCCTCGCCTCCCGGGTCACATGAAGCGAGCGCGTTAACCACTGCGTTACATGTGCCGGTTTGCCTTTGTTGTTATTTGTGTATTGTCATAGTATTTCTCCTAGAGAACATACTCCAATCATAGTCCTAGTCTTTTGGAGCTGGCCAGGACTAGAACGTTATTTCAAGTGACAGTCGCGGTAAGGGCCCATGTCCCTTACCTAATTAACCAATCAAAATAACACTAGCTAGCTCCAGATTACTAAATATTTACAAGAAGAGCTCAGTACTATGACAACATGTCCAGTCGTTGTGTATTTCCCATCCCAAAAAATTACAGTTCTGCTCATGCTACTTAACGACCCCACCAGCAGCTAGATTATACGGGGTACGAATGAGCGAGTGATAATGAAACGATGAAGTGATGATAGGTGAAAGAACGTTTAGAAAAACACATGTCCTATTAGTCACCTACTCATCCGTATCCCCATATAACCTAGCTGTTGGTGGGGTCGTTAAGAAACAATGAAATGAATAAACACAAAATGCAAATGTTTTTACATTAACTTATATAGTTTCGCTGGTGTCTGTCTGTGCGTTTGTGCGCCAGGCTGGTTCGAGGTCATCCTGAATTTGTGTGGCATTCTGCGGGAGGGAGGATGGCGAGGGGCCGGAGGGGTCAGTCGCGGGCGTGGATCCGTTCTATTGTGGATTTTTCGGCGCGCGATGATTGGGTCTTCCCGCCGGTTGTGGGCGGGGCACCGTGTTACGCCAGTACGTAATGGCGTGAGGGGTAGGAAGGGGTAGGGAGGTACGATCAGAGAACGGAAGGGCATGGCGTACTCAGGTCGCAGTGACCTTGACAACGAACAGCTGGGGTCAACAGCGGGTACAAGGGTTCCGTCCGTCGCAACCGGTTCCGGAACATAATCGGGACCGTTCCAAGACATTTTGGAGGAGAACGGAAGTCGCGAAGGAATTTGCGCGTAATTGGGTTAGTGCGTAGTGATGCTGTGCGTTCGAGGTATATGCAGTGCGACAGTAATAACAATAGTAGTGGGAAGTATAGTAACAACAGTGAGATAATCACAATAGAGATGTCACCTTGATAGTTGATATGTGTGCTTGTTTTGTTGGTTTACAACTTTCTACTTCCGTGGATACAACATTAGATTTTGAACGGTCAATGTCACTGAGACGGGTGGTCGAGTGACTAGCACACTGAACTGTTATTCAGGAGACCGGTGTTTGATTCCCGCCGTGGTCGACCACCCTGACATTAGATTTTTCGTTTTCTTGTCTTCGTGTCGTTACGTGACTTTCGTGTAGTTAGTCCGGAAAACCGATCTGAAAAACCAGTCCGGAAAAAGCGGCACGTCAAAAACAACGGCCCGGAAACCTGGTTCGAAAGATCAATCTGGTAACTAGACCAGGGAAAAACGGCCCGGAAAAACCGTCCCGGGAAACCATCCCGACGAAACTGGTCAGGAAAAATATCAAAATGACCGGCCCGGAAACCTATTCCAAAAAATCACAGTCCGGAATAAACGGAACGGAAAAAACGGAACGGAAAAAACGGACCGGAAAAACGTTCCGGAAAAAACTATCAGTGATCACCGAACTCATCTCAAACATACCTTATCCGCACGGCTGTACCGAACCGTGCGAGACTCTATCGTGTTTGCATTGATCCGATTTCACTTTCAAATTAAGCTCACGGGAATTGTTTATGTTAGAACTCCGTTCCACGAAATGTTGTTCATTTTATCTCCTTGACAAGACTGAGAACAGAACAAGCTATTCATATCCTTTGAGGAGCGAAACACCCGATCGGTTATACTGTCTGATACGAGAAACGGTCGATCGTAAATATCACTTGACGGAGAAATTGTATTATGAAATCTTTTCATTGTTTAAATAATAATACCTAGGAATAATAATACCTGAAGAATAATACTATAAATTACAATATATTACTATTAATATTTAATACGATATGATGACATAATAGAAGTCGATACTGTTCTCCGTAGCTCAGTCACCTAAGGCACCGCTTTAGAAACTGGAGTCACCGTTGGGCATGGGTTCGAGTCCCGCACAATACATAGGTTTGTGTACGCGTCTTTTCACTCATCACCACTCCATCATTTCACCCTCTCATTCGTACCCCCAAATAATCTAGCTGCTGGTGGGGTCGTTAAGCTAACAATCATCATCATATTATCGGAAAAAAATTATATATCGTAACATTTTCAACTACCCTGACTGAAAAGGGGAGCTAAGTGGCTAGCGCGCTGAACCGTCATTCAGGAGACCGGGATCGATTCCCGCCATGGTCAAACATTCTGAAAGAGGTTTTCCTCGGTCGTTTAAGTGAATACTGGGATGGCTTCTTCATGGCACGACCGTTACCTTCCCACTGTCCATATCACCTAAACTAACCTTCCATCTCATAATCATCTCATGCACCATTCACCGGGATGGTCATCACCACAGTCCGTCAATAAACCCAGTGAATACAGTGCTGTGTTCACAAAGTTAACGGTTGATTAGTTTGTTTCATCTATGACTACCAATAACGTAACGGGATAAGCAACATGGCCATTTCCTTTCGCACCATGCGGGAATCAAAGGGATGCCGTCATACTCAATATACTGGTAGTATTATATATTGATTCATAAAAGTAATACGTGTAATGCACTCTGTGAATCCAGCTCTTCCCAATTGTATTAAGCAACGCTGGTATACATTTCATTTGAATTAGCCAATCTAAATTTTAAATACGTGTGTAAGAGCATTTGGACCCCTAGTCAAGAGTCATACTGCCACATTTACCAATTGATAACTGGATAATTACTTGACATCTACGAGAAAGAACAGAAACAATGCAAATACTCAACTATGTACTTTACATTGAAATACGAGCCGAATGCGTACGTTTTGATTTGAAATTGCGAATCTCAAAAATGTACACTTCAGCGCGTCACATTTTTTGCTTCCATCATGGTGAGAAGACGTCCAATGTTGAAAGTATATAACTTACGCCATGTTGCTTATCCCGTTACGTTATTGGTAGTCATAGGTTTTATTGAGTGTTTTTCAGGGATATATAATTGTGATGCTTATGCATTGTTGGATAAATACAGTCACTTTATATTTGATAATGTTTTGATTGGATGCAGTTGAATCTATCTTTGAAATCCTTGAAAGTATTACAATAATAATTCAAAAAAATATTGAACTTAACAACCTTATAAATGTTTTTCTACATTTATTGACATACCATTTTTACAAATTAGAATTTGATAATTGAATTACATTTTTTTCATTCACGAAAAATTATAGTTGTACTCAGCTTGCTAACATGACCATGTGCCGCCATTTCAATAATGAATGATTCATCATACAGGTGGAGGTGCCGGGTTTTCTCGAAAACTTCAGCAAACTTCGAATATTTCATTCACCAAAATGCATACTCCGCTAAATCGACTCCCATGGACTCTTAACGTAGTGTGAATCTCCCCGGAGCATATTTATTATTTATAGTCTTTGATGATCGTGAACTGAGTGAAATCCAGACTTAACTCAGACCTAACACTTCCCCTTGACACATCGAGGCCATACTTCCTGCAACGCATGCATTGTGTCAGGGCAACGAAACGACTGACTTCACTTTCCGTGTATGCGATGTATGATGTATGATGTATGATGCGATAAAAAAAGAGGAAAATGTTGAAATATATATCAAGGGGGCCACCTACATCGTAATATTCAGTATCAACATAACATATAAGCTATCGTAGTGGCTTTTCGGATGAACACATTGTAGTGAAAATGCTTCACACTGTGCAGAGAAGTATAGTATAAAATAGTGTCGATCAATAAAAAAAATTCCCAATATGTTACATGTTATTTGTATGTAAGTGAGGTAAAAATTGGTGATAAAAATATCGAGTGTTACTGTTACATAGACCTATAATTTATCTTTTCAGATTTGTTATTATAACATTGCAATCACTAGTAAAATATTGTCAGAATCAGATGATGTATTTGTTAATTTTATATCTTGCTTGTTCAAGTTTTATTATCACATCATCTCTGAAATCACCCTGGTGGAAACTTTCGCCTCATGGAGAATGCATTGGACACCTTGAGGCGGTGCATGCAAGGTGCTTATAAAAATAGAGAAATTCATCTTACTAATTTTTTCCTTCATCACGAACAAGTGTATTTGAATGAAAAGTATATCAAAACTCAAGAAAGTTTTATGCTCTTTGATTATTATGACATGCTATTTTGTTAATCAACCAGTTTGAGATAATACGTCAATAATATCAAGAATGTGAGGAAATTTATTGAGTATTAACTTGAAACTGATTGAATTCACAGAAATAGAATCTCACATTGATTAGAGAACAATACATTATCTTGGATTTGATATACTTTTTATTCAAATACACTTGTTCGTGATAAGAAAAAATTGTAAAGATGAATTTCTCTAGTTTTATAAGCCCCGTGCATGCACCGCCTCAAGCCAAGCAGAAAAAATACTTCTGATTTTGGTTCGAGTTTTAGTCACTACAACACTCACTGATATTCATTTCGTAAATCGAATGTCAAGAGGGGTGGGTGGAGAGGAGAGGTCAGAGAGAGATACAGAGAGAGAGGAGAGAAAGAGAGGAGAGAGAGAGAGAGATAGAGAGAGAGAGGGAGAGGAGAGAGAGAGAAAGGAGAGAGGGGGAGAGGGGGGGAGAGAGAGGAGAGAGAGAGAGAGGAGAGAGACAGAGAGAGAGAGAGAGAGACAGAGAGAGAGAGAGAGAGAGAGAGAGAGAGAGGTGAGGGGGGGAGTGTTCGTTCCTGTTTATAATACCCGGGCCATTAAACATCGCAAACAAGTTAATTAATTTATCGAATAACTTCAAACAGCTCCGAGCGACTTGCGAATATCTATAACTATACCTATTAGTAACCTAATTTCAAATTGGATTCCTGTTAGGTTACTAACACAAGGAAAACGCCATTTATGCGTTGTTACGAGCGGATGGTAATAGTATGGGTAAAAATGGGTAAAAAACTGCTTCGAGTGGTACCAATTTAGCACATTTTATGGGTTTTATGTCAAAATGGCTGACCCGATCAAGATGAAAATTGTTAGAAATGTGTATCAAAATGTTAATTCAACTTCACGCAAAATTTAATTTTTTTTGGAAAATGAAATATTATCTTTTTTTTTCCGCCATGTTATTCTAATAGGTATTTTTGAAATTCTAAAATTCATAAAAAAAAAGTTACCCCTCCCGATAATGCTACAAAACTGTACAGATCTAAGTAGATGATAGGAGCCATATTGAAAAAAAGTTTGAAGTTGATAGCTGAAGCCGTTTGAAACTGTGGAGAACCGACAAAAAAACATAAAAAAAGAATAAAAACGAACACCAATTTTTTTCAGTAAGTCGAATTGAATCTTCGCTAAGCAGGTTAGGTTACCTAACTTCAAATGATTTAAGGTGCGCAAAATACCTCATCGTTGACGCGCCTCTAAACCCCAATATTCATTCTTTTCGTATCGAGCCACTTAAACGCCGCCTCTTTTGTCATTGTTGTTGTTGTTGTTGTTGTTGTTGTTGTTGCTTTTGTTGTTGAGCGCATCCTGAATCAACCGTAATCACCCCAATCTAACCAATTTAATGAACCAAACCCATCCTCACTAACATAGCTTACCTTCTGCGCCTCGAATTGAGTTATCTTCCAGCTGCCAGATAACGGCTTGGCTGTGATCACCATGTACCTCTCCACGGCGATGGCAGATAACGTGACGATAGATAACAGGCCGAAGTAGCCGACACCGCAAGCGTATAGCTCACAACCTGAAAGAGAAAAATAGATATTATTGGATGTGTGTGGCGAAGATTTTCTTTCCATATACCGAATTTTTTTTTTTTTTTTTTTTTTTTTTTTTTTTCTTGTAATTTTGTACAGGTCAGGAAAAATAGTCAATCAACTAGAAACTTTTTTTTCGAATTGATGTTATACCAGAATAGGTTGGGATTGTTTTTCAGAGAAATCGGTTGAACGGTTTCTCCGGAAACAATTTGGAAAGTTCGGGAAATCCCCATAAGAAAAAACCCGAGGCGAAAATACTGGAAAACGAGAATTTTTCAAAAGCTTTCAATTCATACAGAATATGGAACAACTATCATACAAATTTTCAATGATTTGTCCAAAAATTGAATGGGATATAACGAAGAAAACGCAATAAAAGTATACATTTCATCAATATCAGGATCAAAACATGTAAAGCAAAGTGTATGCGACAGGTTGCTCTATAAATAGCAACAAGTTGCAGGTAGGTTTTTCAGCGTTTGAAGTAGTCCAAGGTCTGTAGATGTAGATTGAGCTGACAGAGTATTTTTAATCTCATATTCCATACTTCTACGCTCATCTCACAACGCATGTACTGCGTTTTCCTACTTATAGATGTTCGATAGAGATACTTGTATTGCTAATCTCACGGAGCTTTGTCTGAGTTTTGTTTTCTGTTTGTTTGGTTGTATGAACTGCACAGGTCGTAGTTCAACCCAAGGTGTAACGATTGCACGTTACCACAGCTCCTATTGTGTACTCTCTTTTACCTTCACCTAGGCATGAGGAATAATTTTATACAATTACTAGCTGACTCCGGCAAACGTTGTTCTGCCATCGAAGGGATTTGTAGTGAATGTTGGATGTTCATGTAGGAATACGGTGTGCTGGAAGGCGGATTAGGCGGTATCTAGCGTGTACTGTTGCAATGCTGGCGAGCGCGGCAGACCTGATTAACTCTGTCAATGTCAGAGAACAACGTCATTACTGGTGTTTTGTCCTTGAAGTGCCAATTCTTGGATATTGCTCATAGGAGAAAGCTTGGCGGAAGATCTCGTTTAGTTTAGGACCTTCTACCAGCCCTATCGAATGTGCGTGAGGAATTTCACGACACTCGGTCGAGCCGTTTTCGGAGGAGTTCATCCTCTAACATGTGACACAAGCTTCTTATATATAAGATTCCTCATGACTAAGCCGCAGTAACAAAGAGTGCACAAAAAGAAAATGTGGTAACGTATAATCATTACACCTGGGTGACTATATGCCCTTCTATATAGACGTAGTCTATATTAGAACTTAGAAGTAAGGGTAATACCTCGGTAGCTCAGTTGGAGAGCTCCTGACCGCACATATCAGAAGGTCCCGGGTTAAGTTACGGTCGAAGCGTATCTTCAAATGATATAATATATATATATATATATATCTATATATATATATATATATATATAAATATATTATATTATCTCACCAACTTTCTGACTTAAACCACTATAATGATACGATTAAACTCTTCAACAATCGCGACCTCCCCCGGGACTTGACCCCGGATATCCAGATTGCAGGTCTGACGCGCTACCAATGGCGCAGAGAGGAGGTAGTATTATATATAACTATGGTGGTTATCAGAAAGTTTTGAAAAAATGATCTCGACGGCTGGGCTGGCTGATACATGTCGCTAAACAGTACATTTCCTGTCAATTTGAGGTACAATCTCGAGTCTAAAAATTTTGGACTGGACCAAGAGATGAAAGATAAAACTGTTCCAGAAGACCTTCCTCTCTGGCCGTAATTGGTAGCAGTCAGACCGGCAATCTGGAGCTCCGGGTATTCAAGTCCCGGGGAAGGTCGCGATTTGGAATAGGTTTAAATGTATCATATATATATATGCATATATAGTATATAGAGCATATATATATATATAAAAATGGCCTTCATATAGCTACATACATACCTACATTACATCATTGAAGAACATGGATTATACATTCTTTTATCCATGATGGTACAAGCATTTCATTATGAAAATTGGAATGAGGAGTCCCACCAAAACAAAACATATTTGACGCGAAGATTGTACACAATTGGGTTTGGGACCGCTAAGCGGATTAAAGAGTAACCTAGCGTAACGAAGCGTGTTATTAACGCTATTTCAACGTGCAGTCCTTGAAGAATCAGGTAAATAAATTATCAACATATATAAGGTGTTACCTCTCTGAGCACTGATTGGAAGTAACGTCATTAAGAGGATTATATAACAAAGAGGAAGTGATATTATTCAGGCGATATTTCAAATGTGTATAGTATGATAATTGAAATTATATATAATTAATTCAGATTATAATATATAATATATATATATATATATATATATATATATAGATAATAATATATCTCTATATTATAGTAATATAGATAATATATATATAATATATATAATATATAATATAGTCCCGATCTCCCATCCAAGAAGGCGGGTTTTGGGGCGTGGAGGCGATCCACCGTCGTCTGCTTTCTTTTGCGCTCTCTTCTTCTCGAGCGCTCGACGTCACCAATTCCTTCCATTCTTTCTATCATTCTCTCTCTTCTACTCTCCCCCACTCTTCATTTCCTCTTCAATCCTGATACCACAGTATTATATATATATTCTTAATAACACGAAACTTGATACAGTAGTTTTGTAACCCAATTAAGGCTATGAATGAAAGGTTATTGCCTAGGGCGGGCAAAACCTAAATACGGCCCTGCGACCAGCCTCTCCACCCAATAAAACAAGTTTTTTTATTCTGTTTGTCTGAAGCGGTGCGTGCACGGCACTTATAAAATAGAGAATTAATCTTTACACTTTTTTTCTTCATAACGAAAAGTAATTCCAATATTCTCATGACATTCTATTTCTGTGAAGTAATCAGTTCAATTAAAATTCCATCACATCTTGACATTATTGACGTATTACCTCCAAAATGGTTGAATTAACAAAAATAGAATGTCATATTAATCAAAGAGCATACAATATTTGAGTTTGATATACTTTATTCAAATACACTTTGTTCGTGATGAAAAAAAAAATAGTAAAAGATGAATTCTCTATTTTTATAAGCACTTGCATGGCAACGCCAAGGGTCAATGCATTCTCCAGGAGGTGAAAAGTTTCCACCAGCGAGTGATTTCAGAGATTGAGGTGATAATAAAACTTGAACAAATCAAGATATAAAATTAACAAATACATCATCTGATTTGAAATATTTACTAGTGATTGCAATGTTATAATAACCAAATCTGAAAAGATAAAATAGGTCTAGTGTAAACAGTAACACCGAGATTTTTACACCACTTGTTACATCACCATACATACAAATGCCTGTAAACTATTGGGAAAGTTATTATTGATCGACATATTATTATAATAAAATGCTAGTGTCACACGGTTAGAGGTGACTTACTCCGAAACGGCTCGACCGGGTGTCGTGAAAATTCCTCACGAACACATTCGATAGGGTAGGTAGAGGGTCCTGAGGAAGTATACGAGTCTTCCGCCCAAGCTTTCTCCTATGGCAATATCCAAAAATTGCACTTCAAGGACAACACCAGTAATGACGTTGGTTCAATGAAATTCGTGGAGTCTTACTGTCAATCAACGGTAATCACCATTTGCGGGGCTACACTATAGGTACGTATAACAACCAACATTTCACTACAACTCACCTCGATGGCAGAACAACGTTGCCGAGTCGTTGGCAAACCACGTGGTGTGGTTGACGGTACGCGAGACAATTTTCTTTGCCCCCACAGTGTGAAGAATTTCACTACAATATATTCATCCGAAAAGCCCAACCACAAACCAACGCAAATTAGCACCATAAGGGCGAGGAAATATGCACCCCATGTACATCCCATTTTACATTGGAAGTCATTGTTGATTCAACAGTTTTTTGCGGGTAAAGACGGTAGTGTAAAACCCTAGTGAGTTAGACCCACTGACTACGCTCTGATGTGAGTAATGTAATGGAGATGTCTTGAGCAGAGCTTCATGATCACGTGACCCGTGGAGCACTATGATTGACATTGGAAAGTTGTCCTGGAGAATTAGTATAGGTCGACTCTCGAGACATTAGAAGTTGACCCAATGAACAAATACGAGAACAATATAAACATGACGCTTGGGATACGGAGATGTTCGAGGTAGCCCCGATAATCCCCCACGATAGAGGCCACGGCCTGCACGTATACTATCGTCCCACCTCATGCTAACCAGCCGCATACAACTCGTTACCCACAATGTGATTTTATTCACATATAGAAGATATGATTATATATATTATACCCTGCCCTAACCTCACCGCCACCCCCCCTATATTGATATATATATATTATTATATATATTATATATAATATAGCTTCCTAGGTTCTCGTGGCCCTATGGTAGTTGGTCGTACATTTTTGCTGTAATGCCACGCGGCTTACACCATCAAGTGCTGACCATAGGACCCAGTTCGGATCTGTCCTGAAGATGGCGGAGCAAATCCGCCGAAACGTCGACATGAAAAATGTAAGCAGCGTGGCCAGTACCGCAAAAATTGTTACACCATATATATATATATGATATAATTATATAATATATATATAATATATAATATATATATGGCTAAAGTGTTCAGGGAAGTATAAGAAACTATATTGTGTAGAATGGTTGGTACATTTTTGTCTATTTACGTATTCCTGACATGCTGGTGGCTGTCAAAAACATAGTCACAATTGATTCACATTAGAAACAGAATTTTGTCCCGGGAAAATTTCAGGATTTTGTCCCTGAAAATAGTTTCTCCAATAATGTAATCATCAATACCATACTCAAATTTTTGTTTAGATTAAATTGAAACTCAATTCCGAAGTTTTCCGATAACACCCGAACAATTCGATAATTTCCGAGTGTACGAACTCATCTTCGTCGGGAGACAGAATGATTAAAACGAATGCCGTAGTCTGATTGGTAATAACTTCGTTTGTGCCTCCTCATCATAATTCTAGTCATGATCGGTAAAACAGCTGACAAACTTGATTGGAATATTAAAACATTGTTTTTGTACTCGTTGCGGAATCTTTCTACTTCATTGGGATGGAAATTCTCGTTTTATAAGCATCATGCATCACCCCTTAAATGAGCTGAAACTACACGTCAAGTTTTGCCTTTTTTTCATATATATTGGGTTTAACGACGCACTGTTATGATAAGTGAGATCTAATGGCGTCGGATGGATGATTAATGAGATGATGGGATGATGAGATGAAGGTTCTTGGGTATGGGAAGGAAGCGGTCGTGGCCGACTTACTGTGGGATCCATCCCGGCATTAGCCTAGACTACAGAGGGAAACCATGAAACATCCCTGTAAAGATGGTCGGCGGCGGGGATCGAACCTCGCCTCCCGGGTCACATGAAGCGAGCGCGTTAACCACTGAGCTGCATGTGCCGGTTTGCCTTTGTTGATATTGTGTATTGTCATAGTATTTCTCCTAGAGAACATACTCCAATCAAAGTCCTAGTCTTTTGGAGCTGGCCAGGACTAGGGCGTTATTTCAAGTGACAGTCGCGGTAAGGGCCCATGTCCCTTACCTAATTAACCAATCAAAATAACACTAGCTAGCTCCAGATTACTGAATATTTACAAGAAGAGCTCAGTACTATGACAACATGTCCAGTCGTTGTGTATTTCCCATCCCAAAAAATTACAGTTCTGCTCATGCTACTTAACGACCCCACCAGCAGCTAGATTATACGGGGTACGAATGAGCGAGTGATAATGAAACGATGAAGTGATGATAGGTGAAAGAACGTTTAGAAAACCCATATCCTATAGTCACCTACTCATCTGTATCCCCATATAACCTAGCTGTTGGTGGGGTCGTTAAGAAACAATGAAATGAATAAACACAAAATGCAAATGTTTTTATAATAACTTATATAGTTTCGCTGGTGTCTGTCTGTGCGTTTATGCGTCACGCTGGTTCGAGGTCATCCTGAATTTGTGTGGCATTCTGCGGGAGGGAGGATGGCGAGGGGCCGGAGGGGTCAGTCGTGGGTGGGGACCCGTGCTTCTTTGGATTTTCCGATGCGGGATGATTGGGCATTCCCATCGGCTGTGGGCGAGGCACCGTGCTACGCCAGTGCGTGATGGCGTGAGGGGTGCGGAGGGGGGGGGGGGTCAGAGGACGGGAGGGCATGGCGCACTCAGGTCGCAGTGACCTTGACGACGACCGGCTGGGGTCAACAGCGGGTACGAGGGTGCCGTCCGTCGCAACCGGTTCCGCAACATGGCTAGCACACTGAACTGTTATTCAGGACACCGGAGTTTGATTCCCGCCGTGGTCGACCATCCTTACAGAGATTTTTCGTTTTCGTGTCTTCGTGTCGTTACGTTCTTTCGTGTCGTTAGTCCGGATAACCGGCCCGTAAAAAATTAAAATAACCGGCCCGGGAACGTGGTCCAAAAAATCAATCTAGTAACTCGATCAGGAAAAACCGTTCCGGAAAATCCGGTCCGGAATATCCAATAACCGGCCCGGAAATCTAGTTCAAAAAAACAATCTGGCAACCCGGTCCGGAAAAACCGGACCGGGATAACCGTTCCGGAAAAAAACTATCAGTGATTACCGAACTCAACTCAAACATACCTTATCCGCACGGCTGTACCGAACCGTGCGAGATTCTATCGTGTTTGCATTGATCCGATTTAACTTTCAAATTAAGCTCACGGGAATTGTTTATGTTAGAACTCCGTTCCAGGAAATGTTGTTCATTTTATCTCCTTGACAAGACTGAGAACAGAACAAGCTATTCTTATCCTTTGAGGAGCGAAACACCCGATCGATTATACTGTCTGATACGAGAAACGGTCGATCGTAAATATCACTTGACGGAGAAATAATGTATTATGCAATCTTTTCATTGCTTGAATAACAATACCTGAAGAATAATATTATATTACAATATATTACTATTATTATTTATTGTGATGTGATAACATAATAAAAGTCGAAAGTCTCCGTAGCTCAGTCACCTAAGGCACCGCTTTAGAAACTGGAGTCACCGTTGGGCATGGGTTCGAGTCCCGCACAATACATAGGTTTGTGTACGCGTCTTTTCACTCATCACCACTCCATCATTTCACCCTCTCATTCGTA
Source organism: Brachyptera putata (assembly GCA_907164805.1). NCBI lineage: Eukaryota > Metazoa > Arthropoda > Insecta > Plecoptera > Taeniopterygidae > Brachyptera > Brachyptera putata. The sequence continues at coordinate 13,449,498 of OU015473.1, read as the reverse complement.
CCCCCAAATAATCTAGCTGCTGGTGGGGTCGTTAAGCTAACAATCATCATCATATTATCGGAAAACATTATATGCCGTAACATTGTCAACTACCCTGACTGAAACGGGGAGCTCAGTGGCTAGCGCGCAGAACCGTCATTCAGGAGACAGGGATCGATTCCCGCCATGGTCAAAAATTCTGAAAGAGGTTTTCCTCGGTCGTTTAAGTGAGTACTGGGATGTCTTCTTCATGGCACGACCGTTACCTTCCCACTGTCCATATCACCTAAACTAACCTTCCATCTCATAATCATCTCATGCACCATTCACCGGGATGGTCATCACCACAGTCCGTCAATAAACCCAGTGAATACATTGTGCTGTGTTCACAAAGTTAACGGTTGATTAGTTTGTTTTATTGAGTGTTTTTCAGGGATATATAATTGTGATGCTTATGCATTGTTGGATAAATACAGTCACTTTATATTTGATAATGTTTTGATTGGATGCAGTTGAATCTATCTTTGAAATCTTTGAAAGTATTACAATAATAATTCAAAAAAATCTTGAACTTAACAACCTTATAAATGTTTTTCTACATTTATTGACATACCATTTTTACAAATTAGAATTTGATAATTGAATTACATTTTTTTTCATTCACGAAAAATTATAGTTGTACTCAGCTTGCTAACATGACCATGTGCCGCCATTTCAATAATGAATGATTCATCATACAGGTGGAGGTGCCGGGTTTTCTCGAAAACTTCAGCAAACTTCGAATATTTCATTCACCAAAATGCATACTTCGCTAAATCGACTCCCATGGCCTCTTAACGTAGTGTGAATCTCCCCGGAGCATATTTATTATTTATAGTCTTTGATGATCGTGAACTGAGTGAAATCCAGACTTAACTCAGACCTAACACTTCCCCTTGACACATCGAGGTCATACTTTCTGCAACGCATGCATTGTGTCAGGGCAACGAAACGACTGACTTCACTTTCCGTGTATGCGATGTATGATGTATGATGTATGATGCGATAAAAAAAGAGGAAAATGTTGAAATATACATCAAAGGGGACACCTACATCGTAATATTCAGTATCAACATAACATATAAGCTATCGTAGTGGCTTTTCGGATGAACACATTGTAGTGAAAATGCTTCACACTGTGCAGAGAAGTATAGTATAAAATAGTGTCGATCAATAAAAAACTTTCCCAATATGTTACATGTTATTTGTATGTAAGTGAGGTAAAAATTGGTGATAAAAATATCGAGTGTTACTGTTACATAGACCTATAATTTATCTTTTCAGATTTGTTATTATAACATTGCAATCACTAGTGAATATTGTCAGAATCAGATGATGTATTTGTTAATTTTATATCTTGCTTGGTTCAAGTTTTATTATCACCTCAATCTCTGAAATCACCCTGGTGGAAACTTTTCGCCTCATGGAGAATGCATTGACACCTTGAGGCGGTGCATGCAAGGTGCTTATAAAAATAGAGAAATTCATCTTTACTAATTTTTTCCTTCATCACGAACAAGTGTATTTGAATGAAAAGTATATCAAACTCAAGAAAGTTTTATGCTCTTTGATTATTATGACATTCTATTTTTGTTAATTCAACCAGTTTTGAGATAATACGTCAATAATATCAAGAATGTGAGGAAATTTATTGACGTATTAACTTGAAACTGATTGAATTCACAGAAATAGAATCTCACATTGATTAAAGAACATAACATTATCTTGGATTTGATATACTTTTTATTCAAATACACTTGTTCGTGATAAAGAAAAAATTGTAAAGATGAATTTCTCTATTTTTATAAGCCCCGTGCATGCACCGCCTCAAGCCAAGCAGAAAAAATACTTCTGATTTTGGTTCGAGTTTTAGTCACTACAACACTCACTGATATTCATTTCGTAAATCGAATGTCAAGAGGGGTGGGTGGAGAGGAGAGGTCAGAGAGAGAGAGAGAGAGAGAGAGAGAGAGAGAGAGAGAGAGAGAGAGAGAGAGAGAGAGAGAGAGAGAGAGAGGAGGAGAGAGAGAGAGAGGAAGAGATAGGGAGGATGAGAGAGAGAGAGAGAGAGAGAGAGAGAGAGAGAGAGAGAGAGACAGAGAGAGAGAGAGAGACAGAGAGAGAGAGAGAGAGAGAGAGAGAGAGAGGTGAGGGGGGAGTGTTCGTTCCTGTTTATAATACCCGGGCCATTAAACATCGCAAACAAGTTAATTAATTTATCGAATAACTTCAAACAGCTCCGAGCGACTTGCGAATATCTATAACTATACCTATTAGTAACCTAATTTCAAATGGATTCCTGTTAGGTTACTAACACAAGGAAAACGCCATTTATGCGTTGTTAGACGAGCGGATGGTAATAGTATGGGTAAAAATGGGTAAAAACTGCTTCGAGTGGTACCAATTTAGCACATTTTATGGGTTTTATTCAAAATGGCTGACCCGATCAAGATGAAAATTGTTAGAAATGTGTATCAAAATGTAATTCAACTTCACGCAAAATTTAATTTTTTTGGAAAATGAAAATATTATCTTTTTTTTCCGCCATGTTATTCTAATAGGTATTTTTGAAATTCTAAAATTCATAAAAAAAAAAGTTACCCCCCGATAATGCTACAAAACTGTACAGATCTAAGTAAGATGAGGAGCCATATTGAAAAAAAGTTTGAAGTTGATAGCTGAAGCCGTTTGAACTGTGGAGAACCGACAAAAAAACATAAAAAAAGAATAAAAACGAACACCAATTTTTTTCAGTAAGTCGAATTGAATCTTCGCTAAAGCAGGTTAGGTTACCTAACTTCAAAATGATTTAAGGTGCGCAAAATAACCTCATCGTTGACGCGCCTCTAAACCCCAATATTCATTCTTTTCGTATCGAGCCACTTAAACGGCCGCCTCTTTTGTCATTGTTGTTGTTGTTGTTGTTGTTGTTGTTGTTGTTGCTTTTGTTGTTGAGCGCATCCTGAATCAACCGTAATCACCCCAATCTAACCAATTTAATGAACCAAACCCATCCTCACTAACATAGCTTACCTTCTGCGCCTCGAATTGCGTTATCTTCCAGCTGCCAGATAACGGCTTGGCTGTGATCACCATGTACCTCTCCACGGCGATGGCAGATAACGTGACGATAGATAACAGGCCGAAGTAGCCGACACCGCAAGCGTATAGCTCACAACCTGAAAGGGAAAAATAGATATTATTGGATGTGTGTGGCGAAGATTTTCTTTCCATATACCGAAAAATTTTGATTTTTTTTTTTTTTTTTTTTCTTGTAATTTTGTACAGGTCAGGAAAAATAGTCAATCAACTTGAAACTTTTTTTTCGAATTGATGTCATACCAGAATAGGTTGAGATTGTTTTTCAGAGAAATCGGTTGAACGGTTTCTCCGGAAACAATTTGGAAATTTCGGGAAATCCCCATAAGAAAAACCCGAGGCGAAAATACTTGAAAACGAGAATTTTTCAAAAGCTTTCAAATTCATACAGAATATGGAAACAACTATCATACAAATTTTCAATGATTTGTCCAAAAATTGAATGGGATATAACGAAGAAAACGCAATAAAAGTATACATTTCATCAAATATCAGGATCAAAACATGTAAAGCAAAGTGTATGCGACAGGTTGCTCTATAAATAGCAAGAAGTTGCAGGTAAGGTTTTTCAGCGTTTGAAGTAGTCCAAGGTCTGTAGATGTAGATTGAGCTGACAGAGTATTTTTAATCTCATATTTCCATACTTCTACGCTCATCTCACAACGCATGTACTGCGTTTTCCTACTTATAGATGTTCGATAGAGAATACTTGTATTGCTAATCTCACGGAGCTTTGTCTGAGTTTGTTTTCTGTTTGTTTGGTTGTATGAACTGCACAGGTCGTAGTTCAACCCAAGGTGTAACGATTGCACGTTACCACAGCTCCTATTGTGTACTCTCTTTTACCTTCACCTAGGCATGAGGAATAATTTTATACAATTACTAGCTGACTCGGCAAACGTTGTTCTGCCATCGAAGGGATTTGTAGTGAATGTTGGATGTTCATGTAGGAATACGGTGCTGGAAGGCGGATTAGGCGGTATCTAGCGTGTACTGTTGCAAATGCTGGCGAGCGCGGCAGACCTTGATTAACTCTGTCAATGTCAGAGAACAACGTCATTACTGGTGTTGTCCTTGAAGTGCCAATTCTTGGATATTGCTCATAGGAGAAAGCTTGGCGGAAGATCTCGTTTAGTTTAGGACCTTCTACCAGCCCTATCGAATGTGCGTGAGGAATTTCACGACACTCGGTCGAGCCGTTTCGGAGGAGTTCATCCTCTAACATGTGACACAAGCTTCTTATATATAAGATTCCTCATGACTAAGCCGCAGTAACAAAGAGTGCACAAAAAGAAAATGTGGTAACGTATAATCATTACACCTTGGGTGAATCTATGCCCTCTATATAGACGTAGTCATATCTTAGAACTTAGAAGTAAGGGTAATACCTCGGTAGCTCAGTTGGGAGAGCTCCTGACCGGCAATCAGAAGGTCCCGGGTTCAAGTTCCGGTCGAAGCGTATCTTCAATGACTATAATATATATATATATATATATATATATATATATAATCTCACCAACTTTCTGATTAACCACTATAATGATACGATTTAAAACTCTTCAAACAATCGCGACCTCCCCCGGGACTTGAACCCGGATCTCCAGATTGCCGGTCTGACGCGCTACCAATTGCGCCAGAGAGGAAGGTCGTATTATTATAATCACCTACTGGTGGTTAATCAGAAAGTTGTTGAAATAATATGATCTCGACGGCTGGGCTGGCTGATACATGTCGCTCAAACAGTACAATTTCCTGTCAATTTGAGGTACAATCCTCGAGTCTAAAAATTTGTGACTGTACCAAAGATATGAAAGATTAAAACTGTTCAAGAAGACCTTCCTCTCTGGCGTAATTGGTAGCCTGTCAGACCGGCAATCTGGAGATCCGGGTTCAAGTCCCGGGGAAGGTCGCGATTTGTGAATAGTTTTAAATCGTATCATTATATATATATACATATATATATATATACATATATATATATATTGGCCCTTCATATAGGCCTACATACATACCTACATATACATCATTGAATAACATGTATTATACATTCTTTATTCCATGATGGTACAAAGCATTTTCATTATGAAATATTTGAATGAGGAGTCACCACCAAAACAAAACACTATTCTGCCGCTGAAGATTGTACACATTGTGGTTGGGACCCCGCTAAGCGGATTAAAGCGTAACCTAGCTGTAACGAAGCGGTGTTATTAACGCTATTTCAACGTTGCAAAGTCTTGAAGAATCAGGTCAACTATAATTACTCAACATATATAAGGTGTTTACCTCTCTGCGCACTGCTTGGAAGTCAACGTCATTAAGAGGATCATATTTAACAAAGAGGAAGTGATATTATTCAGAGATATTTCAAATGTGTAATAGAATATGATATATTTATAATATATATATATATAATTATATATATATATATATATATATATATATATATATATATATATATATATATATATATATATATATATATTTAATATATATATATATATATATATATATATATATATATCCCGATCTCCCCATCCAACGAAGTCGGGTTTGGGGGTGGAGGCGACTCCACCGTCGTCTGCTTCTTCTTTTTTCGCTCTCTTCTTCTCGCTCGCTCGCTCCACCAATTCCTTCCATCTTTCTCTCATTTCTCTCTTCCTACTCTCCCCCACTCTTCATTTCTCTCTTCAACATCTCCTGTACCACAGTATTATATATATATTCTTAATAACATCGAAACTTGATACAGTATTATTGTACCCCAATTAAGGCTATGAATGAAAGGTTATTTGCCTAGGGCGGCGCAAAACCTAAATACGGCCCTGCCGACCCCTCCTCTCCACCCAATAAAAAAAGTTTTTTTCTTCTGTTTGGCTGAAGGCGGTGCGTGCACGGCACTTATAAAAATAGAGAAATTCATCTTTACAATTTTTTTCTTCATCACGAAAAAGTATATTCCAATATTATCATGACATTCTATTTCTGTGAATTCAATCAGTTTCAAGTTAAATTCCATCACATTCTTGACATTTATTGACGTATTATCTCAAAACTGGTTGAATTAACAAAAATAGAATGTCATATTAATCAAAGAGCATAAAACTATCTTGAGTTTGATATACTTTTTATTCAAATACACTTGTTCGTGATGAAGAAAAAAAATAGTAAAGATGAATTTCTCTATTTTTATAAGCACCTTGCATGCACCGCCTCAAGGTGTCAATGCATTCTCCATGAGGTGAAAAGTTTCCACCAGGGTGATTTCAGAGATTGAGGTGATAATAAAACTTGAACCAAGCAAGATATAAAATTAACAAATACATCATCTGATTCTGACAATATTTACTAGTGATTGCAATGTTATAATAACAAATCTGAAAAGATAAATTATAGGTCTATGTAACAGTAACACTCGATATTTTTACCACCAATTTTTACCTCACTTACATACAAATGACATGTAACATATTGGGAAAGCTTATTATTGATCGACATCTTCTTATATATAAAATGCTCGTGTCACACGTTAGAGGATGAACTCCTCCGAAACGGCTCGACCGGGTGTCGTGAAATTCCTCACGCACATTCGATAGGGCTGGTAGATGGTCCTGAAGTATACGAGGTCTTCCGCCAAGCTTTCTCCTATGAGCAATATCCAAAAATTGGCACTTCAAGGACAACACCAGTAATGACGTTGTTCAATGACATCGATGGAGTTCCTTAATGTCACTCAACGGTACTCACCATTTGCGGGGCTACACTCTAGGTAGCGTATTAACAACCAACATTCACTACAAATCACCTCGATGGCAGAACAACGTTTGCCGAGTCAGCTAATTATTTTATACGATACTTCTCTGCACAGTGTGAAGCAATTTCACTACAATATATTCATCCGAAACGCCAACCCACAAACAACGCCAATTAGCCAATAAGGTTTCGAGGAAATATGTGTACATCCAATTTTAAATTTGGAAGTCATTTTTATTCAAAAAGTTTTTTTCCGGGTAACATACGGTAGTGTACATGTTATGTTGACACTGAATACGGCTCTGATGTGAGTAATGTAATGGAGATGTCTGTGAAGAGAGCTTCATGATCACGTGACACGTGGAGCATATGATTGAATATTGGAAAGTTGTACTCGGAGAATTAGATATAGGTCGACTCTCGAGACATAGAAGTTGAACCAATATGAACAAATACGAGACACAATATAAACATGAAGCTTGGGATACGGAGATGTTCGAAGGTAGCCGATAAATCGATGATGAGGCTGCGTATATATTATTCTGATAAAAAGGAATGTTAAATGTGATTTATTCACATATATAAGTATATATATATATATATACATATATATATATATATAATATATATATATATATATATATATAGAGAGAGAGAGAGAGATTATTAAACTTCTGGATACGATCCATATCGAGCTGTGTGGGATATTTTAGCCATGTCGTAAGAGATGGGTCTCGACCGGGAATCGAGCCCGAGACCTTCAGATTGCCGGTCCGCTGCTCTCCCACTGAGCTACCGAGATATTACTCTTTTGTCATGGCTATACTTAGAGTGACGACACTTCCCCAGGGCTTAGATTCACCCAGATTCCAGATTCCCAGAATTAGATTTTTCCCGGTCGAGACGTATCTTTTACGACATGGCTAAAATATCCCATATATATGTATATATATATATATATATATATATATATATATATATATATATAATATATATATATAAATATATATATATATATATATATATATATATATATATATATATATATATATATATATATAATATATATATATATATATATATATATATATATATATATATATATATATATATATATATATATATATATATATATATATATATATAAATATATATATATATATATTCTTAATACTAGAATAATTAGATAAGCGTAGCGAAGATTTTCACTGAACTCTTACGGAACTTTGTCCGTGCGTTTTTTTTTTTTTTTTTTTGTTTGTAAACACTGCACAGGTCGCAGGGTTTAACTGTTCGATATGAAACGTATTTTTTATATGCAAACTTATCCAACTTATAAGTATAGTTTTGAGGTCCAATCGGTTGGACCATTTTTGAGAAACATCATTTAGAAGTTTCTAAAAACCCCATAAGATTCGGCTGAGCGGAAAAAACTGAAAAATTAAATCTCTTCAATATGATTCAAATTTCCCACAAATGTGAACACAAGAATAATATACATGAATAAAATTTGGTTTGATATTCGGACCAGCCGTTTTGGAGAAAATAATATAATAAATGTATTTTTATTCATCGAAAAGATAGAAATACTAGGCAAACGCAGGATGTGCGTTGTACGATGAGCGAGATGTCTATATATAGTATAATCGAAAACTCTACAAACCTTGATCATTTGAAATGAACTTCATTCGATGTCAATGAATCTAGAAAGCCGTGACTTCGACAATGCAACATTTATCAACTAATATTCCTATCTTTTCGATGAATAAAATACATTTATTATATTATCTTCTCCAAAACGGCTGGTCCGAATATCAAATCAAATTTTATTCGTGTATATTATTCTTGTGTTCACATTTGTGGAAAATTTGAATCGTATTGGAGAGATTTTTTTTCAATTTTTTTCCGCCCAGCCAAATCTTATGGGATTTTAGAAACTTCTAAATGATGTTTCTCAGAAATGGTCCAACCGATTAGACCTCAAAACTATACAGTTCCAAGTTGGATAAGTTTGAATATAAAAAAAAAGTTTCATGTCGATCGGTCAAACCCTGCGACCTGTCCAGTGTTTACAAACAAATGAACAAAAAAAAAAAAAAAAAAAAAATCGCACAGACAAAGCTCCGTAAGACTTGAGTGAAAATCTTCGCTACGCTCATCTAAATATTAGTTGAAAAATGTTGCATTGTCGAAGTCACGGCTTTCAAGATTCATTGACATCGGATGAAGTTCATTTCAAATGATCAAGGTTTGTAGAGTTTTCGATTATACTTTATATAGACATCTCGCTCATCGTACAACGCACATCCTGCGTTTGCCTAGTTATTATTGGCAATATAAATGCTATGCTGCTCTGTTGGCATCAGTGAATGATGATAGAGGAAATGGGAAGATGAGATGAAAGGTTATTTCATTGGGTTTTTAGTACAGTGAAGAGAAGTAAAGTGCTTCAGGGAAGTTATTGAGGGAAACCCACTCAAATAAAGGTATTACAATTTTGGTTATTATCGATGTATCAATGTTAAAATAGTAGATTACAAATTTGAAATGAAAAAAATCGGAGAAAATTTGGGAAAAACTAGTTGAAAAACACGTTGAATCGTCACATACACGAAAACCAGTTGATAGTTAGCGTTAAGAAGACAATTGATAGGCTGGTAGGGAAACCTTCATCTTCAGCTGATCTAAATTTCATCAGCAAACCTATGGCTGTTACACCAATTATACCAATATATTGAATTAATATATGTGACATTTAACCAACTATAGCAAACCTATGGCTATCAGGTTTTTAGTACAGTGGAAAGAATTAAAGTGCTTCAGGGAAGTTATTAAGAAATATATTGTGTAGAATGTTTGGTACCATTTTTGTCTATTTACGTCTTTCCTGACATGTTGTGAGACTGTCAAAAAATAGTCAAAATTGATCACATTAGAAACAAGAATTTTGTCCCGGGAAAATTTCAGGATTTTTTCCCTTGAAAATAGTTTCTCCAAATAATGTCATCCATCAATACCATACTCAAATTTTGTTTTATGATAAATTGAAAACTCAATTTCCGAAGTTTTCCGATAACACCCGAACAATTCCGATCATTTCCGAAGTGTACGAACTCATCTTCGTCGGTAGACCGAATGATTAAAACGAATGCCGTCGTCTGATTGGTTAATAACTTCGTTGTGCTCCTCATCATATTCTAGTCATGATCGGTAAAACAGCTGACAACTTGATTGGCAATTATTAAACATTGTTTTTGTACTCGTTGCGGAATCTTTCTACTTCATTCGGGATGGAAATTTCTCGTGATTATCGCAAGTTGAAACTCAAATTAGAAAATGTAAAGTAGAAATTGTAAAAGAGCGATGGAATGAAGTGTGATGGAATATACATATTGTGATTGAAGTTCATTCTTTGTTCTATAATATTAGTACACTCAGGTGGTACTAAGTAGACTTCATTCAACTCTCAACATTTTCTGAGCATGATATATATATATATATATATATATATATATATTTATATATATATATATATATATATATGTATATATATATATACCGTATATATATATATAATTATATATATATATATATATTTATATATATATATATATATATATATATATATATATATGTGTGTATCTATATCTCATATATAAAAAGCTCGTGTCACATGTTAGAGGATGAACTCCTCCGAAACGGCTCGACCAAGTGTCGTGAAATTCCTAACGCACATTCGATAGGGCTGGTAGATGGTCCTAAAGTATACGAGATCTTCCGCCAAGCTTTCTCCTATGAGCAATATCCCAATTTTGGCACTTCAAGGACAACGCCAGTAATGGCGTTGTTCAATGACATTGCCGGCGTTATTCAATGTCCACTGCGCTCGGCAAAACATTTGCAGGGATACACGCTGGATAGCACGCCATCCGCCTTCTACATTAACGACCAACATTCACTACAAATCACTTTGATGACAGAACAACGTTTGCCGAGTCAGCTAGTATATAATATATATATATATATATATATATATATATATATATATATATATATATATATATATATATATATATATATATATATATATCATGTCTTCAACGGTAAATGAGTCATTTCGTGATTGACTTTCATTGATATGCGGGTCGTATACTCGCGACGTTGCGTGCAAATGTGAAATCTTTGTTATTATTGTTGACGAGAATGTCAAGTGAAGTCTGTATTTCAAAGACGTGTTCATGTCAAAACTGATTATTCTCGTTCCTTCTCATAATACCGTCATCTGAAGACGGTAACGATCCCGGGTAACGGTTCCGCGTGACGGTCCCGCGTGACGACCAGTTTCACAGAGTAGTATTCTAATCTGATCCAAACTACTCTGATTTTTAAGACGTGTTCATGTCAAAACTGATTATTCTCGTTCCTTCTCATAATACCGTCATCTGAAGACGGTAACGATCCCGGGTAACGGTTCCGCGTGACGGTCCCGCGTGACGACCATTTTCACAGAGTAGTATTCTACTCTAATTCAAACAACTCTGATTTTTAAGACGTGTTCATGTCAAAACTGATTATTCTCGTTCCTTCTCATAATACCGTCATCTGAAGACGGTAACGATCCCGGGTAACGGTTCCGCGTGACGGTCCCGCGTGACGACCAGTTTCACAGAGTAGTATTCTAATCTGATCCAAACTACTCTGATTTTTAAGACGTGTTCATGTCAAAACTGATTATTATTTTTCCTTCTCATTGAAAGACGATAACAATCCAGTCCGTGTGACGTTCCCGCGTGACAACCAGTTTCACAGAGTGCTACTCTACTCTGATTTTTAAGACGTTTTCGTGTTAAAAATACTTATTATCACCTACACCCAGAAGCGTTTTTTGTGATTAAAACGAGATGAACCACCCCTACCATGCTCATTAAGCGCCACGCGTTGCACCCTTGTCATACTCATGGCTCCCTTACAAGAGGTTAAGATGCCGGAACAGATATTTCACAGATTAATTCATGAAAAACGCCATCTTGACAACACATCTCCATTTAGCTTCTGGTTACTTCCCCCCCCCCCCCCTCTTCACATCAGCGGTGAAGTATGGTGCGGGATGAAAAAAGATTGTCCGTCTCGTTTCGAATTTACGTTAACAGTCTACATGAGTCGATTTAGCATGATATCTTGTTTTTGGTGATAGCTTTTGAATGGTATGAGATATCGACATTCTTAAAACTAGGAAAACGCCATATATGCGTTGTTGGACGAGCAGATATTAATAGTATGGGTTAAAATGTGTAAAAACTGCTTCGAGTGGTACCAATTTAGCGCATTTTATGTTTTATTTTCAAAATGACTGACCCGATCAAGTTGTAAGTTATAATGATGTATCAAAATGTAATTCAACTTCACACAAAATTTCATTTTTTGGGAAAATAAAAGTTTTTTTTTTTTTTTTCCGCTGTGTTATTCTAATGGGTATTTTTTAAATTTCTAAAATTCATAAAATAAAAGTGACCGCTCGATAATGCCACAAAACTATACAGATCTAAGTTATTTGAGGAACCGTATTGAAAAAAAAGTTTTATGTTGATAGCTGTAGCCGTTTGACCTGTGGAGAACCGACAAAAAAAAAAAAAACATATAAACAAACACCAATTTTTTTCATTATGTCAAATTGAATCCTTGCTAAAGCTCGTCTAATTATGAACTTCATATATTTCCAATGCCTTCAAGATGGTCTTAGTAAGAACTATTGACCTCACATCGGATAATTGTCAGCCGTATGCGCCTGACAGTTAGGCGATATGAGAGCAATAGTTATTACTTACAACATCAGAGGTAATAAAAATATCTGTGATTCCCAGTTTTCAGAATACGATATCTCATACCGTTCAAAAGTTATCACAAAAACTGATATTCCGCTTAAACAACTCCCATGGCCTCTTAAGGGGGTGCATGCACGGTGCTTATATAAATAGAGAAATTAGTCTTTTTTACTTTTGCTGCGTTCGCAAACCATTGTAATTAAATTGAAAGTATATGAACTGTAAGATAATTTCATGCTCTTCAATCAATATGACATTCTATTTCGGTGAATTCAATCAGTTTCAAGATAATACGTGAATAAATTTATTCACATTCTTGGTATTCATTGACGTATTATCTCAAAACTGATTGTATTCTTAAACATATAATGTAATAATTATTAAAAGCATCAAATTATATTAGAGTTGATATACGTTTCAATCAATTACTCTGGTTTCTTGAACATGGACAAATTAAAAAGCTGAATTTTTTCATTCTTATAGGCACCGCGTGCATGCACCCCCTTAAGTGGGGTTGGCGCACGGTGCTTATAAAAATGGAGAAATTCACTATCACTAAATTTTTGCTATGTTAAAAAAACACTGTGAGTGAATAAAAAGTTGACATCTTCGAGATAGTTGTGTGCTATTTAATTAATATGACATTCTATTCCATTGAATTCAATCAGTTTTAAGATAATACGTCAATGAATGAAAATAATGTGATTAAATTCATTGACGTATTATCTCAAAACTGATAGAATTCACTTAAAATGAATGTTATATTAATCGAAGAGAATAACGAAATCTTGGAGATGTGAACTTTTCATTCAACTAGGAAAACGCCATATACGCGTTGTTAGACGAGCGAATAGTAATAGTATGTGTAAAAATGGGTAAAAACTGCTTCGAGTGGTACCAATTTAGCACATTTCATGTTTTTTCTTCAAAATGGCTGTCTCGATCAAGCTGAAATCTTTCAGAAATGTGTATCAAAATTCAATTCAATTTCACGCAAATTTTCAGTTTTTTTGAAAATATATGTATATATTTTTTCCGCCGTGTTATTCTAATGGGTATTATTGAAATTTCTAAAATTCATGAAAAAAAAAGTTACCACCCGATAATGCCACAAAACTATACACATCTAAGTTAGATGAGGAACCATATTGAAAAAAAGTTTGAAGTTGATAGCTGTAGCCGTTTGACCTGTGGAGAACCGACAAAAAAACATAAAAACGAACACCAATTTTTTCCAGTATGTCAAATTGAATCCTCGCTAAAGCTCGTATATTCACGCTGGTTTTTGAAAATGTAAAAAGATAGTAAAGATGAATTTCTCCATTTGCCTCAGCACCGCGCACGCGCCCCGTTAGAGAGAGGGGCTGGGCCCGCCTGGACTCGAACATGTACACTGTTTTCCTTCACAGTCCGTCGCATATTGAGTGCCAACGTCGAGCAGTAATTAGATTAACAGATCTCGCATCCCAGTCACGTGTCTCTGTTGCCGATTTGCAAACATCAATCAACAATAATTAGATGAAAGATTTGTTCCGAATTCGAATAATGATCTCAGGTTGCCTTTCATTGCACCGGAACAAATAATACGTATAGGCCCATACATATACATATATATATATATATATATATATATATATATATATATATATATATATATATATATATATATATATATATATATATATATATATATATATATATATACTATATATATATATATATATATATATATATATATATATATATATATTCATATATATATATATATATATATATATATATATTCATATATATATACATGTTATAAAGGTCGGAGACGCTTTGCCCTCTTTCGAACCACGTGTCTGGAGTCAGGAAAAGAGGGAGGGGGGGGGGGGGGGGGGGGTTACACTTGTTGTGACGTGTGAGCGAACACTGAGGTACACTCCAGGCGTTTCGAGATGATACATAGACTGACCTGCCACTAACGGCCGTATCTTGAACCTCAGTTGTCACTAACATCAAAGACAGAAATATCGGAAAAATCTAAACTTTGACCAGCCATCATTAATTTCATGTCGTCCTATGTATTTGTCAGTAATAAAATTAATACCAACAACAATGTTTTAAATTTGGAGAGTAAAGTCAAACAGTTTTATGGTGGAAATTAGTGGACACGACTATAATTTATGATGAATTGAAAGAAAGAAAATGTTATTAAAAAAACGATTTGCAAGTCTTTCTTACAGTAAAATCTCCTCACAATTCCGAAATATATCCATTACATTATTATATTATGTTGTTAGACGAGCTTTAGCGAGGATTCAATTTGACATACTGAAAAAATTGGTGTTCGTTTTTATGTTTTTTTTTTGACAGGCCTACTGAAAAAAATTGGTGTTCATTATGTTTTTTTGTCGGTTCTCCACAGGTCAAACGGCTACAGCTATCAACTTCAAACTTTTTTTCATTATGGTTCCTCATCTAACTTGGATCTGTATAGTTTTGTGGCATTATCGGGTGTTAAGGTTTTTTTTTATGAATTTCAGAAATTTCAAAAATACCTTTCAGAATAACATGGCGGAAAAAAAATGTTTTCATTTTCCAAAAATGAAATTTTGCTTGAAATTGAATTACATTTTGATACACATTTCTGGAAACTATCAGCTTGATCGAGTCAGCCATTAAAAAAAAACATAAAATGTGCTAAATTGGTACCACTCGAAGCAGTTTTTACCCATTTTTACCCATACCATTACTATTCGCTCGTCTAACAACGCTTATAGCCTATTGCGTTTTTCTAGTTTTTAATACATTTCATACTTGATGTAAGACGTAAGTTATCATAGAAGTTTTGATGAATGTGTGTTTCAATTGTCGTATAAGTCAAAATAAGTGTGCAATAAGTCAAACAAATGCTAACTTTTTCTTGTCGGTGCCATCATTTCTCCACTTGAAAAATGTCACCAGTAGAGATAATACAATATAGACTACCCCTATTGGGTCAACGCCAGCAGAATGTCGCATAACCACCCCCGAGAGAGAAACGCTGAGTCAAAGAAGCAGAAAAAACTGTCGAGTGTTTTTTGGTAATGTTTCCGATCGATGGGCTCTCCTAGGCCTTCTATTTAGAGGACATCACAACCCTAAAACTATGACGATATTTGACGATATTATGACGATATTTGTTTTCTAATTTTAGAGAAAACTAGAAATCACCATCTCAATTTCCGAAACTGTTTTTAATTCATCCTTCCTATCCAGGACCTTGGTCTTTTCCCAAGTCGTGACGTAGACATTACTAGATTCTGTTAATGTTTCTGTACAGAATCGGTAATGTCTATGCGTCATAAATCATGATCTCTGAAGGAAAAAATATTGATTTTAATTTCTGAATTCGAGATGATTTCTAGTTTCACCAATACCAATTTCTTGTACCAGTGCATATCGATTTTACAGACGTATCCACGTCAATTTGTACATAATCGATAATACAACTTACGCGATGCAAGCGACAAGAATAAAAGGAAATTTAAAAGAAGAAAATGTATTACAACGAAGTACATAAGCTTATTTAAAATGCATCTGAAGTTAGTACAAGTGAGTGTCAAAGAGCCATTGTTGTTGTTGTTGTTGTTGTTGTTGTTGTTGTTGTTGTTGTTGATAGTTAATTTCATCACAGTACAAGAAAATAATCCTTATATGATATTGGACTAGTTAGTCAATTTTCAAGTGGGCCTATATACAACAGAAATACCAGTTCATAGAAGTACAAATAATTATATATACACAGTACTTGATAAAAGTGATTCGATTGAAAATTGTAGTGAAGAAACTTTCACAATATAAATGCAAAGTCAAGATGTCGTTTTCAAGAGATTTGGAGTCGCTTGTAAATGGTAGATTGAGATAGAATGGTGTACTTCCAAAGTGGTTACTGCTCAGAAATGAAAAGAGATGTTGGGATGAGTATAGATAAACCATTATCATTAGGGAAAAATTATCATAAATGTAAGATTCGAGAGAGGTCAGCCAGAATAGAGACTGGGATGAAATCATTAATCAATTGGTCCATCAAGGAGTGGAGTCTGTAGAAGATATCGGCAGTTTCTACTTCATATGTACTCTTCAATATTATTACTAATGGATATATATTTTCGATTTGTAGAAATGATATTACCTGTATTGTGCTCTTGAGTTTTTATATGATTTCACAATTCCCATTTTATTTATCAACAAGAGTTATATGTTGTTGATTTTTTTCTGTGTGTGGGAGGGGGGGGGGGGGGCAGAACTCGATTATTTTCAAATTCTTTTGCCCTTTTTGAGTTATAATAATTGATATTTCGGTAGATTTGAATGTATTTTTGTGTGTAAAATCTTCCTCACTAAGATGATCTCTGCCCATATTCGGGTTGCCGATGCGACACAGAATAACGAAAGAACAATAAGATACAAAATATATAAACACAGGTAATAAAATAAAAGAATGGATGATGATTAAAAATACAATAGAAGAATGAAGTTATGAGAAAAAACAGTAGTAATTAAATCTAAATAAATTCAAACACTAACAAAATTACTAATGGTATATAAAATATATATATATGCACCAACTAAAAACTATATACTAAAACTACATAGTATTTGGTTGTATGTATACTCTCAATGTAATAACCTGTATTTGGGTACATCCACAATCAAGCCATCTTCATTGGTTTTGTGGGAACTGTGAACTGTGACGTGTAAACACTTTGGGCGTGGGTTCGAGTCCCGCATAAGACATGAGTTTTTGTAAACGTCCTTTCACTTATCATCACCTCATAAATCATAATCACCCGCTCATTCGTACCCCCGTATAACCTAGCTGTTGGTGTGGTCGTTTATAGCAAACAATAATCATTATTATTATAATCGTGGTTTCGCCACGTAGATTTCTTTCTGAAAAATGGACTATTCTTGTTTTGAATTATATATTATTTCGTTGCTTTTTATATTTTGAAACATTCATAGCCTTGATTGAGTACAATGATTTTGTATCAAGTTTCGATGGTAATAAAAAAAAAATATATATATATATTTTGAAATATATAATAACCAGTTCAACAAAAAAATCATTTTTTTTTAATTAGAAAAACGCCATATATGCGTTGTTGGACGAGCGGATAGTAAAAGTATTAGTAAAAATGGGTGAAAACTGCTTCGAGTACCAAATTAGCACATTTTATGTTTTTTCTTCAAATGGCTGACCCGATCAAGCTGGAATTTTTCAGTAATGTGTATCAAAATGTAATTCAGCCTCACGCAAAATTTAAGTTTTTCGGAAAATAAAAATATTTCCTTTTTTTCCGCAATGTTATTCTAATGGGTATTTTCGAAATTCCTGAAATTCGTAAAAAAAAAAGTTACCACTCTATAATGCCACAAAACTATACAGATCTAAGCTAAATGAGGAATCATATTCAAAAAAAGTTTGAAGTTGATAGCTGTAGCCGTTTGACCTGTGGAGAACCGACAAAAAAACATAAAAAAAGCATAAAAAAGGACACCAATTTTTTTCAGTACGTCGAATTGAATCCTCGCTGAAGCTCGTCTGAAAATATTTTCAATCAGCATTTTTTAACCCCAATTTGAATTAGTGAGATAATGAAGCGGCAGTGTATGTTTTATCTATATTGTGTGCTGTTGCCAGATTTCAATGCTATAATTTATGCATTGAGTTTGAAAGTTGAACTCCATGTTTCGTGCATCAGTTTGACCTGTTGAGAGGTGACCATGGCAACTAGGCGTTTGAGATGACGTCAGCAGTTGTGATCACGTGCTATAGTCATTGAGCACGTTATCAACATTACTGGGGTAAACCTGCGGTTGTCAGTAGAAGTTCGTGCTGTTTATGTAGTAATAAAATGAGAT
>OU015473.1:13405914-13428414 GCA_907164805.1 Brachyptera putata | reverse complement strand
CCATATGTTTATGAAAAATTGATAAATATATCCATATGGTTAATAGATTATTTAATGTACCCCCTTTTCAGACGAGCTTTAGCGAGGATTCAATAAGACATACTGAAAAAAATTGGTGTTCGTTTTTATGTTTTTTTTTCTCTTTTTTTATAGGTACCGGTATGTTTTTTTGTCGGTTCTCCACAGGTCAAACGGCTACAGCTATCAGCTTCAAACTTTTTTCAATATGGTTCCTCATCTAACTTAGATCTGTATAGTTTTGTGGCATTATCGGGGGGTAAATTTTTTTTTATGAATATTAGAAATTTCAAAAATATCTATTAGAATAACATGGCGGAAAAAAAAATCCCCAAAAAATGGAATTTTGCGTGAAGTTGAATTAAATTTTGATACACATTTCTAAAAAATTTCAACTTGATCGGGTCAGCCATTTTGAAGAAAAAACATAAAATGTGCTAAATTGGTACCACTCGAAGCAGTTTTTACCCATTTTTACCCATACTATTACTATTCGCTCGTCTAACAACGCATATATGGCGTTTTTCCTAGTTTATCCAACGACGCATATTTTGCGTTTTCCTGGTTAGATATCAACGCATTTGTGTCAAACATTTCGATACTGATGAAATATGAATACAGTCATGAGGTATTGTCTATTCCTGCAGGAAACGCGAGTAGAATTTAAATAATATTCAAACAACAAATGTTGTGTCTTGATTTGACGACGTAGATTGCAAGATAATCTAATACTAACAATATATGCTGGCAGCTTTTCCAAACTCCTGTAAAATGACAAATATGTAGTTGCGACACAGAATAGCATCCCCTGGGGTGTTTACAGAAATCAGGAAAATAATTTATTTTTATTTTTTATCAACATCGAGACTTGATATAAAGCCCTTGTTACCCTATATAGGCAAAGGATGAACGTTTGAGATCGTTAGAACGGGGCACCACAAGGGCGATCTCACCACAACAAAGAAATAGTTGGATATAGGCCTAATATAACTTATGATAACTACGCCCCATTAAAATTATATAGACCGTAGTTATTTAAAATTTTCAATGCTTCTACACTTATATAATATAAGTTGAGAGATGAAGAACAATTCGACAGTCGTGTTGAAGTCGCCCCCGTGGCTCAGTCACCTATCAATGGCGGTAGTCAACTGAAGTCAGGTCGGCCGTGGGTTCGAGTCCCGCTTAAGGATGTGTTTTTGTGAACTTCATTTCACATATAATCACTTCATCGTTTCATTTACACCTGCTCATTCGTACCCCCGTATAACCTAGCTGTCGGTGGGCTCGTAAGCAGCAAATCTGTGTTTCCCATATTAAAATTTGAAACCCTCAAAAAGTTATCACCGAAAAACTGAAAATTCTAAAAATCGACACTCATGTGCACTCTTAATTTCTACCCTATTATTTGTTATTATTTTATTATTCAAATCAGAGGCAATAAACATGACGGAACAAATCCACCTTGATTGAAGGTTCCGATCGACCGTCTTCCCTATCGAATATCATAGCGCACGGGTGTTTCAAACCTTCATATATAGACCATATATCTATTCAAATACAATTCCAACACGCGATTGTAGTGAACTCACGGGTTGACACGGTCGACCGTTAATGTTGTCGCATGGGGGAACGGTCGATCGTGACGTGGAATTATGAACGGATTCACAGCTGTGATGACGTCATTAGTGTAAAGCTTCATTCATGGAATTGTGTCATGCGCAGTGTGAGCTTGCAGTGTGTTGGTTGTCTCTGAGGGGATTATAGACAGAGCTTTGCGCTACATTTTCACTGTCAACATATATTGTTTATTATTATTTGTTTATTGATATACAGCGTTGTACTGACGTATGTGGTAGCAATTTACGTGCGAATGTTTATTTATTTATTTATTGATTATTGTTTGCTTAACGACCCCACCAACAGCTAGGTTATACGGGGGTACGAATGAACAGGTGATTGTGAAACTATGAAGTGATGATAAGTGAAAGGACATTTAAAAAAAAACGTGCCTTATGCGGGACTCGAACCCACGCCCAACGTCTGAAGCGGAGCCTCAGCTGACCGAGCTACCAACGACGGCACGGGTCATCTATTTATGTCGGGGTTAACGACCCACTGTAATGAATCCGTGAATCTCGGCAACATAATTCTGCTAAAATTAGTAGGTTTTTGATGGATGAATAAAAAAATATTAAAATATTATTTTCTTCAAAATGGCTGGTCCGAATTGAATACACATTTTTGATAGTGTATATTATTTCTGTGTTCACATTCAGGGAAAATTCGATTTTTTTTCCCCGCTCAGCCTAAACTCATGGGGTTTCTAGAAACTTTGAGATGTTGTTTCTTATGAATGGTCATACCGATTTGTCCCCAAAACTATACAGTTCTAAGTTGGATAAGTCTGCGTATACAGAAAAGTTTCACGTCGATCAGTTGAACCGTGCGACCTGTGCAGTGCTTGCAAACAAAAAAGAAAAAACACAGACAAAGCTCCATAGAGTGATAAAGAGAAAGTCTTCGCTATAGCTCATCTTATACACAATATTATATCCATCTTTCACTATGGTGGAGGTGCCGGGTTTCATTTCCGAATAGTGTCGATAATCGAAAAATTCCATAAGGAAATGTCACTAAATACGGATTTAAATATAAAATTCGACTGAATATATTTAATTATATCAGACCACATCCGAACAGCCTCATTGTGATACGAGGAAAACGCAACACATGCGTTGTAGGGTGAGCGAGATAATTATATAGAACTGATTGTGAATGCTATATTCCTACACCCATGCTCAATGCGTATATATATATATATTACCGAGATACGTTACTCAAAGGCGTATATATTCGTGCCTCAGTAGCAACTTCACACCGCTTTGCTAACCGAGAAGTTCACGACATATTGGTACATATATACTAGGAAAACGCCATATATGCGCTGTTAGACGAGCGGTTAGTAATAGTATTGGTAAAAATAGGTAAAAAAACTGCTTCGATAGATACCAATTTAGCACATTTTATGTTTTTTCTTCAAAATGACTGACCCGATCAAGCAGAATTTTTTTAGAAATGTGTATCAAAATGTAATTCGAATTCACGCAAAATTTCATTTTTTTGGAGAATAAAAATATTTTCTTTTTCCCGCTATGTTATTCTAATGGGTATTTCTGGAAATTCTAAAATTCCTAAAATAAAAGTTGCCCTCCGATAATGCCACAAAACTATGCAGATCCAAGTTAGATGAGGAACCATATTGAAAAAAGGTTTGGAGTTGATAGATGTAGTCGTTTGACCTGTGGAAAACCAACAAAAAAAATAAAAACGAACACCAATTTTTTTCAGTATGTCAAATTGAATCCTCGCTAAAACTCGTCTAAATATAGAATGCCTCGTTCAGAAGCCATTTGTAAAGGTCCAATATGGCCGCCCTATCGGAACGAGCATATGTCGCTAGTCGGCCGAGGAGTAACGTATCTCGGTAAGGCAATATATATCAATGATCAGTATAATCACCTAAACGCCCGAACATCCACGCGCCGTTGAACGACGAGGCAGCGACCATGGTGTGCAGTAGGGCAGTACACAGGTCAGCCACGGCCAGGTTCACGATAAACGCGCTGAATGGACCGCGCAGGCGCCGGAATCTGGAACAGAAAACAGGGCACGTGTGGGCCAGATATTCACACCCTACTCGGTGTGCGCTGGTACATTGGGTAGGTCTACAATGCCATAGTATCTCCGGGTGATGAGAATGCGTGAGAAAATATCTCAAAGAGACATTCGTGATTCAATACAAAATGTATGTACATAGCGACCAATATTCTCGAATTACACGTATATATATATATATATATATATATATATATATATATATATATATATATATATATATACATACACACACATATATATATATATATATATATATATATATATATATATATATATATATATATATATATATATATATATATATATATACATATATTATTTTTTTCAGGTGCAACGTTCTATGCCATTGACTGAATGAAGATTACCAATCAATACAAATATATTTGTATCTGTGAATAATTTCTTATATATAAATCTATAGATGAATCTTATTTATAGAAAGCTCGTGTCACATGTTAGAGGATGAACTCCTCCGAAACGGCTCGACCGAGTGTCGTGAAATTCCTCACGCACATTCGATAGGGCTGGTAGAAGGTCCTAAAGTATACGAGATCTTCCGCCGAGCTTTCTCCTATGAGCAATATACAAATTTCGGCACTTCAAGGACAACACCAGTACTGGCGTTGTACAATGACATTGACGGCGTACACAAGGTCCGTCGCACTCGGCAACACATTCGCGGAGGTACACGCTAGGTAGCGCCTAATCCGCCATCACCTTATTTTCACATTAACAAAAACCAACATTCACTACAAATCACTTCGATGGCAGAACAACGTTCGCCGAGTCAGCTAGTATATATATATATATATATATATATATATATATATTTATATATATATATATATATATATATATATATATATATATATATATATATATATATATATATATATATATATTTATATATATATATATATACACACAACAATTTACAAAGTTTAAATTTTGTCAAATAAATGAGCAGTCATTTCTATACGTTTGTATACATGCAAGACGTTCAACGAAATAACTATAGCGTTTTCCACAATCCATCACAGAGTAAACCACACATACATCACACAGGGACCCCCTCTCCTCACCCCTCCACCCCCCTCCCCCTCCCACACACTGCTCCAGACAAGTTGATTGCTCACGGCCCTCTCACTGTTCAGCTGAGCATGCATCTTAAACATTCAAGTGTGCATTGGTGCTGAACCACTGCCTTCTGTAATTGATTTCACAATTCGCATAACGATCGACAATTGTTCTCGGATGAAAAGCGTTCTAGAATTGAGCTTAGCTGAACGATCGCATCTACGGATATACTTATGAAGTACGTTCCATTCGGAGGATATTATCATCATTCAGTGAGACGAAAATTTGTTCAGGGATTTTCCACTTCGAAGAGGATGATGAAAACAATAAATGTGGAAATAATACTGTAATGAATGTTGGATATGATTTTTATCTCGCGGGTTGAACTACCAGAGTCGATTCTAGCGTGAAATCAGGTCATTGGTGATGATTTTTGAAGGGTATAGATCTTTGAGATATCGAAATTCTATTTCACTAGGAAAACGCCATATGCGTTGTTAGACGAGCGGATAGTAATAGTATGTGTAGTAATGGTTGAGAACTGCTTCGAGTGGTACCAATTTAGCACATTTTATTTTTTTTCTTCAAAAGGCTGACCCGATCAAGCTGAAATTTCTCAGAAATGTGCATCAAAATGTAATTCAGCTTCACGCAAAATTTCATTCTTTTGAGAAAATAAAAATATTTTCTTTTTTTTTCCGCCATGTTATTCTAATGAGTATTTTTGAAATTTCTAAAATTCATAAAAAAAAAAGTTACCCCCCGATAATGCCACAAAACTATACAGATCTAAGTTAGATGAAGAACCATATTGGAAAAAAGTTTGAAGTTGATAGCTGTAGCCGTTTGACCTGTGGAGAACCGACAAAGAAACATGAAAAAAAAAAAAACAGAAACATTAAAACGAACATCAATTTTTTTCAGTATGTCAAATTGAACCCTTGCTGAAGCTCGTCTAACAAGGAAACACAGATATTTTTAATACCTTCCAGATGGTGTAAGTAAGTAATAACTATATATCTAATA
Organism: Brachyptera putata; assembly: GCA_907164805.1. NCBI lineage: Eukaryota > Metazoa > Arthropoda > Insecta > Plecoptera > Taeniopterygidae > Brachyptera > Brachyptera putata. The sequence goes on along the minus strand of OU015473.1, from coordinate 13,422,612 downwards.
CCAGGCGTTTACGGCTAAAAAGTGCGTATTTTTAGCCGTTCACACCTGACAATTATGCGATATCAGATATATAGTTATTACTTACTTACACCATCTGGAAAGTATTCGCCGCCCCGGTGGCTTAGTCAACAATCGCTAGCGGTAGTAACTGAAGTCACCGTTGGGCGTGGGTTCGAGTACCGCATAAGACATGGGGTTTTGTAAACGTCCTGTCACCTATCATCACTTCATCGTTTCATAACCACCCGCTCATTCGTACCCCCTTTAACCTAGCTGTTGGTGGGGTCGTTAAGCAGCATTAAGAGAAACGGTATTCCAAATATCTGTGTTTCATTTCATTTATTTTCATCCAAAAGATATTGTAAAATTAGTTTAAAAAAAACATATTAAAATACAATATATATGGATAGTCAAGTACTGTTAAAGGTATGTCAGTTGATAAATATGAAATTAATTGAGAATCATTAAAAGTTCAGATGAATAAATACGTACATACATTATCACATAGTCACATTAAGGGTAACAATTGTCAATTCATAGTTATAATTTATATTAAAAAAAAAAAAAAAAAAAACTTCCTGTCAGAGTCTCTATATCTCACTGTTCAAAAGATATCAACCAAAAACTGATCGACTCCCCTCTTAAGATTCCATGTCACCACAGTATTAGAATGTCTATATCTCATACCGTTTTACAGTCGAGCGGTAGCTTGACGAGAGTCAAGTCCCGAAACCCGCGACTATACTGTTCACAAAAAGTGCTTCAAACCCCTAAAACGGAACTTTTAGCATAATGTATCTCCAAAATAAATGTAATAATTCCCAAAAATTGTAACAAATCTCTGATGACTCCGTAGCCCTCTTAATTTCGAACTGGATTTATGAATGATGAATAAACCAGTTTCTGATTATTACTTATTGAAAATGGAAATATCTATTACAATAATTATAGACAATATTGAAGGAAATTAAAAAACGAAAATGAATACATTTACTCGATATTCAGAATTTAATAAGCGATATTTGAAATAAGATAACATCGTATATTATTAGTTTTGTCTCAATTATACGTAAAATGAGTATCTAATTAAATTGTATTTCGTCGAATTATTCAGCAGACAGCTGCAATGAAAGCTATTTTGTTAATTACTTCAAACTTCAAAGTATAATGAAACTCTTAGAAAAGCAATTTCCTCAAACTAGAGAGAGATAGCGATGAAGAAACTAACATCAGAATCGATAAAACAGTTCTGCCTTCTTCTAGCCATGCTACTTTATCGACTCTGCTATTTAGACGAGCTTTGGCGAGGATTCAATTTGACACAAGGAAAAAAATTGGTGTTCGTTTTTATGTTTTTTGTCGGTTCTCCACAGGTCAAACGGCTACAGCTATCAACTCCAAACTTTTTTTCAATACGGTCCCTCATCTAACTTAGATCTGTATAGTTTTGTGGCATTATCGGGTGGTAACTTTTTGTTTTATGAATTTTAGAAATTTCAAAAATACCCGTTAGAATAACATGGCGTAAAAAAGATTTCATTTTCCAAAAAAATGAAATTTTGCGTGAAGTTGAATTACATTTTGATACACATTTCTAAAAAATTTCAGCTTGATCGGGTCAGCCATTTTGAAGAAAAAAACATAAAATGTGCTAAATTGGTACCACTCGAAGCAGTTTTAACTTTTTACCCATACTATCGTCGTCTACAAGCAATATGGTTTCCCTAGTATATCTCCATGTCTAAAAAAAAAAAAAAATAAATTTAGGTGGTGGGTTTTGTAGTGCAGTTGAGAACCCTCCCCTTTAAATTCTCTCTCCCTGAGGCTTGTTAACGGGGGGGGGGGGGGGGGGGGGGGGTCGAACCGGCCAAAAATTTGCTAAGCACGGACGCTGAAAGTTAAGGGGTACGATAGCAAAGCTTTTAGGGGTCAGATTCAAATATAAAAAGTTCTATTAGTTGGTAACGGTCAGGTTTTAACCGGTCGGATTTCTTTAGTCGGATTCCTCGGGTATTTACCAATCATTGGGTAGTATATTTCGAAGGTGCTTTTTAAATGGTTGCAGCAGTTTCACAAAAAGTTCCCCGGGGAAAACCCCTACGATTTTTTCTTTGATCCAGGGAAATGTCCAAAACATTCTCGCTTTACAAAACCCCCACTGTTTTATTCTTGGGTTTTTGATGTGTGGGGTTTATGATGGTTCGTAAAAACAACTGTTGGTTTTGAACTGAATAAAACCAATTCATGTGTGTTGGGCAAAAAGACCGGGGAAGCAGCCATTTTTTTTGTGGTAAATAAATGTGCCAAAAATCTACCTTTTTTGTGAATGGGTTCTGTTAGCGGGAAAATTTTAGTTTGTCTGATAGCAAGGTTTCTCCAAAATTTAACCAATTGTATCTTCGCCAACTATCAGGGTTTTTTTCCAGAAAAGGGTTTTAAGATTTTCACTTGCTTTTCCCAAAAAATTTTCCAGAATTTCAATTTTTTTCGTCATTTAAATTTTTCATTTACTATTTTAAAAAATTGAAAAAAAATAAATGAAAAAAAAATTTTTTTTGGGGGTTGGTTCATCTTGATTCTTCTTGATAATGAGAAATGATTTTTTTTTTTGAACAGCACCAAGTTTGTTAATTAAATATATAGTAGTATATTTTTTTAATATTTTTAGTTTCTTCTTTTTTGCTTTTCCCCCTGTTATTTCACCCTTAGTTTTGCCTTTTGTAAAGACATACCTCTTTGAAAGAGTCACTGACCCTTGCCTAGAGTCCCCCTTTCTTACAGCCAAATCAAGAAAATTTTTGCGTGTCTTTACCCGCGTTCCGCCCTTTTTTTTTTATGTTTATGTTTGTAGTTTAACCCCCCCCCCTTGAATAGTTTTAAATAAGCGTGCTTTTAAAAGCTCGCAAAAAAAGTTTAATTTATTCTAAAAGTGGACCAGAGACCCTCCCGATTGCCAAAAAATTGAAGTGTTTCCATTATTATTATAGTTTTATTTTTAGGTATTTTTTAGTTAGATTCCATTTTCAAAAAAAATAAGGTTTTTTTTAATTTTCCGGTGTTTTCTTGTTCAACCAAAAACCGCTTCACAGAAAACGAACCCCCTCTCAAACCATTCCTTAATATTCTCAGGTTAAATTTGAGGGTGACAGCGATTAAAAAAAAGGGCCCAACTGTTATAATTGTATAATTTCGTAAAATTGTTTTGGGCCCCTTCCAGCGACTTCTATTTAAAATATCGCCCTGGGCCCCGGCTGCCCCAAAAGCAAGGATTTTTGTTGATAAAGTTCCAGAAGCAAAATACCATAGCAGTACAAATAAAACAAAGCACGGTTCTTAAACGCAAAATAAAAACTTTGTACCCACCTCGGACGGGGGCTGGATTCGTGCTAAAACAATGTAAATACAAAAATAGGACATTTTCCATGGTAGTTTTTATAAGAATAAAAAAAAAAATCTAGTTTCTTAATAATTCAGGGGCTCTCGATCGAAAAAATTTTCATATTTTTCTTTAAAGCCCACCCAATGAGAGAAAAATTTTTGTGCTAACACGGTAAATACAAAATACTGGACATGTCCCCAGGCCCCTTTTCTGTAAAAATTTTTTCGAGCGGTCGTCCATTCGACTGGAAAACGACTGTTTATAATTTGACTTCGGAGACTTATTTCCCATTTCGACTCAAAAACCTTTTTCGCCCCAGGGTTTAAACTTTACGCGGTTTTGCCGCCACAAGGGGATATTAATGGGGTTTATAGATTAATAGGCAAACGCAGGATGTGCGTACTGAGCGGAGTGCCTATAAAAAGTTAATCAAAAACTCAAAAACCTTGACATTTGAAATGAACTTCATCCGATGTAAAGAATTAGAAACCCCTTGATTTCGCAGAAACTTTTTTACTAATATTTTCTTTTCGATGAATAAAATACTTTTCAATTATTTTCCCCAAAAACGGTAGCCCGAAAAAAAAACCCAAATTTTTATTCGTATATATTCTTGTTTTCCTTTTTGTGGAAAATTAAACATTTTGAAGAATTAATTTTTCAATTTTTTCCGCTCACCCAAATCTTAGGGGGTTTTAGAAATTCTAAATGATGTTTCCCAAAAAGCCCAAAAACCGTTAGACCTAAAAATATACGTTCTAAGTTGGATAAGTTTGAATAAAAAAAAATTTTTCATGTCGATCGTCAAACCCGGCCGTGCGTTTTTAAAAAAAAAAAAAAAAAAAAAAAAAAAAAAAAAAAAACCCAACCCAAAAGCCCCGTAAGACTTGAGTGAAAATTTTCCCCGACGTCCTATAAAATTTTTAATCGTGAGTGTGGGTTTAAGGTTTGGGAAAAGTGAAAGATTTTTGTATAGTTAAAAAAAAATTCACTTCCCATTTTAGTAGCTAATGTTTTTCCAAAATAATAACGTATATTGGGTTAGTTTTTTTGTTGACGTTGATTGATGTTGTATTATTTTCAACTTACAATGGTCACGGCCCACGGATAAAATTGCACTTGTGTGTTGGGTAAGTGTGTGTGAGTCAAGTAATAAAAAAAACTGCGTGGCTCAGTTTGATTGTTTCACCAAAAATAACGAAATCGCACTTTTTCCAACTCCTGTTTTTCTGAAAATCCCGTTTCCCCTCAGTCTTAAAATCCCGATTCGCCGCAGCAAACAAACCCAAAGCGAATCAAAAACATTTTCACTATCCTGCAGAAAACGCCCGAAGTTAGAAAAAGGGCCTCCATGGTACTCACTCCATAGAGAATATCACGATAAAATCAGTCTCCGGGGGGATTCCTGTACGATTTTTTTTGGGTTTTTAGAGGATTTTAGGGTTTTTCAAACGTTGACAGTTAAAGTTAAACCGGGGGTTTACCCTGTACAGGAACCCCCCCCGGGGGGAATTCCTGTACAAGATAAACCCTTTTTTAATTTAAACCTGTGCTAAACGTGTTTTAAAAAAACTTTAAAACCAGTGTTCCAGCCCGGGGGAAATGTACCACGGACGGGGGAAAAAAAAAATAGTGCTCTGGGGGAGAAAAGAAATTTTTTTGCCGAAAAAAACCGAAAAGGGGGGGTTTTTCATAATTTTCCAAATTGTTCATTTTAGTCATATTGTGTCCGATTCTTGTGTTTTTCTCTAAGGAAAAGTGTCATTAAATGGGGCCATCTTAAATCATTTTCGTTTGGCGCGTTGAGCGGTGTTAGATTAGAAAACGGCTAAAAGCAATTGGGCCCCAAGGGTTTGGAAAGGAAGAAGTAAAAAAAAGCAAAAGTAAAAAAAGAGAAAGAAATATACCAAAACAAAAAATTTTGCCCTTGGGATGTATGTTCTGTAAAACCTATCTAGAGCCCTTTTCTCAAAAAACTTTTCATTAAAAATTTCCCACGGAAAAATTCAATATATGAGGATTTTTATGATTTTTTTAGAAAAAAATTAAATTTCCCTTCACTTGTCACTTCAATAAGCCTCTTCTCCCATTTTCTAAAATTGGGAAAAAAAAACTTAAAAAGGGATTTGATTGTTTTTTTAAAAAATTGGGGGAATTGTTCCAGGAATTTTCATGATCCAGTAGGAATCACTTTCATTGATTGGCACATGGTAAAAACCCTCTAAAACCGGTTTTAAATGGGAAAGGGAATGCCCCCACAGTTTGAGGACTTTTATTTTCGAGGGGGCAATCGCAGAAGGGCCGCATAAATAAAATTAAGAAGTCAAACCCCCAGCTAAACACAATATGCCTAAAAAACACAGTATAAATCCCACGAAAACTGTAAGTTACATGCCAAGGGCTGTGATTTTATCAAATCAAAACACTTCCCCCCGTTGTTGAGCTTTTTGTCCCCATGGTTCCGCTGCTCTTTGTTTACATCACTTGAAAACGTGAATTGTAACCTTTTGGGGTGAACAAAACAAAAAAGAATATTAAACGTAAATGAGAATTTTTTGATATAGAATGATTATTTTTGTTACTGGGGCCACTGGGAAAAAGCAGAATGTGCGTTGTGCAGAGCGAGAATTATGAGTTACAAAAACTCTATACAAAATTTTCATTCGGTTATTGTAGAATCTAGGGACGGTGAATCATCTCTGCAACATTTTTTGATATTTTTCTCTCTTTTTGATGAAAAACAAACAGCTTTCATTACTTTTAAAAACGGCTGGCCCTGGGGGAATGGCAACAAACTCGTAAAAATCATTTGTGTTTTTATTTACACTCTTTTGAGAGATTTTTTTTTAAAATTTTTAATGTCTAGATTCGTAAAACCAAATGAAATATATTGTAGGTTTGATCAAAGTGGAAGAGGCCCCTTTTCACGAAATTGACCGAAAACTTAGGAATTTACAAATTTGTAACGGTATTTTCGTTATTTCCAACAACTTAAACTTGTACAAACGTAGCAAAAGAGAATTTGAAATAAAAACTTGGTTTTTTTAAAGTTAGAAAACGTAGAATCGCCAAATCACCCCTGTTCAAACTCGGTCGGGGGCCAATTGGCAAAATTTGTCACCTTTGTTTTTTGACAACTAAATAAAAAAACATTGAAACAAGACAAATGATGTGTGAATAAATTACGCATTCAAAAACTTAATAATTCAAAAATTTCTTTATACGATCAAATGTGAAAAAATTATTAAAGCCCCTACTAACTTTGGGGACAAACTTTGGGTTATGTTTTGCTCAAGGACGCTTTGGGAAAGAGATGTTTAACTGTTAAATTAAATGTTAGGAATATGTCGGAATGGGGGGTAACATTTAGAAATTTTTAACCCTTAATTAAAAGGGAAAAAAATTCAAGTTAGTTAATCGTGAAGGGGTCTTTATACTCTTTCGATATTCGTTATCTACAACGATATCGCGTTTGTCAGTTCCCAAAACCTTTTGTATGAAGTACTTTGAAGTAATTTTGAATACTTGGGGAAAACAAAGGTTCTTGTTCCCGCCCACAAATCAAAACCAATTCCATTTTCGAAAAACTGGATGGGGTGATAATTTTTTTTTTAAAAACCTTTTTTTTTTTTTAAATAATTGCTACAAAAAATAAAAAGGTTCGAGCGACCGTCTCCCTACCCCACCTAACGCACGGGTGATTCAAACCTTCATCTTCGTGAATATATGAAAAAACCGAATACCCCCAAAAAAACTGAAAATTCCCTGACGTGTAATATCCGGGTCCCCGGGAAAGACATATCGTTTTTCTTACGTGGTTAACCCAAAGGTCCCGTAAATTTTTTTTTCCCCCCCTCTTCTTCCCTCTCTCTTCTCTCTCTTTTTCTCTTTCTAAAAAAAAAAAACTAATAATTATATCCCAAAATAAAAAACATATATTAAAAAATATATATATTTATAAAAAAATATATAATATTTAATATATACAAAAATATAATTATAATATATATATATTTATATAATATATAAATTAAAAATTTTTTTTTTTTTGGTTTTTTGGTTTTTTTTGGGGGGGGGGGGGGGGGGGGGGGGGGGGGGGTTGGGTTGGGGGGGGGGGGGTGGGGGGGGGGGGGGGGGGGGGGGGGGGGGTGTTTGGGGGGGGGGGGGGGGGGGGGGGGGGGGGGGATTCAGTCTGGAAAAGAAAATGCCATATGAGAACTTTTTGTACAAAGGCCGTTTTTGCGAACCCTACGACCCGCGGGGGGAAGGGGGAAGACCCTTTGGCCCCCAGTGAATTTTTAAATTACCCTTTTTTAACACTTTTTAACGTTTTTTGATGCATTTTGGGTGACAATGTATGTTTTAAAGAATAGAGGCCCAAACGTTTTTCCAATCATATTATTGTACCGCGGGGTCGTTTGGTTTTTTAGCGCCAGGGGAAAGGACTCAAAGTGCCCCCCAAAAATGTATTAAAATATGAAATAAAGCAGGGTGAGGAAAAACCCCCGGGGAAATTCAAAAATTTTTATCTTTAATAGATTCAAATGTTTGGGAACGACCAAAATTTTCGGGAATTATGAATTTTTTAAAGTGTGGTAAGACTAGTTTTGTAAATGTGATCCAAAAAAAAATGAAACGCAAATCAATCATCATTCGATTACAGCGTTCGAAATAACATTTACTCACCAAAAAGATGATTAAAAAAGAAGATTTATGCATTTATTGTTAAAGAGTCAAAAATGTGCGCCGATAGCCCCTTAATTTGCCCCTCGGCAATCCGCTCTTTCCCACCCCTAGAAGCGACCCTTATTGGAAATTCCCTTTCCCATTCACTTATTGTCATCGTTAGACTGTTGAAATTTTGGAAATTTACAAAAATTGTAATAAAAAAATTACATCTGGAAAAGCGTATAGTGTTGGTGTTAATTTCTGCTAACTCATAAACTACGTACCAGACGCATTTCGAAAAACGGTACATCAAAAATTTTTTAAATACACCTTTTTAAAGGGTTCAATTTTTTTCAAGGGAATTTTTAAGCCAAAAACAATTTTCTTTAGACGAATGGCCCCTCTATTTTTTATTTAAAGTGGAAAGAATCCTGGACGTTTTTTCCCTTATATATAACTTTCCTTTTTCTCTCTTTTTTTTTTTTCTTCCCCAGCTCTTCTTTTTTTTCCGTTTTTCTTTTCTGTCTTTTCAAAATTTTGGGCTTTCAAGACCCTTTTTTTGCCCCCCCTTGCCAACATGGCCAAAAAATTGGGGGGGGGGCAAGCATCCTTTCCCTTCCCCCCCCCCCCGGTTCCGACCCAGTGAAATTTTTTATAATATATATATATGTAGGTATATATTATTATAATATATATAATTTTTTTATAATATATTATATATATATAATTATATATATTATATAATTTTTAAAATTATAATAAATGTGTGGTGTATACTTATGATTACTATTTGCTAGAAAAGTGCTGGCACAAAGGTCTAAGTTACCTCAAAAAAGTTGTTCAGTCCTTTACATGTGATAAATAGTTGCCATTTTAAAACTGTGTTTTGGGATACATATCTTTTGCGACAAAATAGCCTCCCCTAAAATTTTCCACCCCCTTTAAATTTACTCCCCGAAGTCCCAAATCCCTTCCGGAGCGCCGCTTCGGTGGTTCCGTCTTTCCCCCCACACAAAAAACGTCTCAAGCCTTCCCCCCCTTTTGTCGTTTCCGTTTTTTTAGACGGGAACAACTGAAAAGGAAAAGGCGACCCAAAAGATTTTAACTAATAATAATGCCCCTCTTGTTGCCATCAGTGTGGCCCGCTTCAGCACGAGTCACGTGGGCGTGGGTTTTAGTCCCGCTTTAAAGGGATGGACTTATCATCATTCATCTTTCATTCATCGCTCATTCGTACCCCCTATAAAACTAGCGTTGTGGGTCCCTTAAACAAACAAAATCACGGAAAAACAGGGAAAAAGCCTATATGCGTGTTGAGACGAATAGTAAAAGTTGGGGAAAAAAAAGCTTCGAGGGGTCCAAATTTGCCAATTTTTGTTTTTTCTTTAAAATGGTGACAGATCGGCTGAAAATTTTTGAAAGGGTACAAAAAGAAATTTAATTTTTCGCAAATTTGATTCTTCCGGAAAATAAGAATATTTTCTTTTTTTTCGGCCATGTTATTCTATCGGGTACTCTTGGAATTTTTAAAAATCATGAAAAAAAAGTTACTCAACCATATTGTAAAAAAGTTCGAAGTTGATAGCTGTAGCCGTTTGACCTGTGGAGAACCGACAAAAAAACAAAAAGAAAACCAATTCTTTTCAGTAGAGTCGAATTAAAAACCTCGATAAAACTCGTCAATAAGAAATAAAGATTTTTTTTAAAACTTTGTACAATAGACATTTTTTATTTTTCGAAACCCCAAGGAACCTAAAATAAGGTAACCCAACCCATAAGGGAAGGGAGAGAAAGCTCAAACCCCCATCCCGGGGCCCAGCCCCAAGGGTGATATAAGAACCCTTCTTCCACAAGCCAAAATAATCATTTTTAAATTGAACTCACAATCCAATATCGTAGCGAGACCTCCTGCCCCCTTTGGATTTATCACCATTTTTTAATTTTTTTTTACCCCCTGCAAGGGTCCCCGGTTTTTCGCAATTAAAAACGACATTTTTCCAATTTTCGTTCAGGATAGAGAACTTTCCTACGTTTACGCTTCCCTGAGCTTTTTTTAAATTGTAGTTTGCTCCATGTTGCCAAAACTTTCTAAATCACCTTCTTTGTTTTTTTTTTTGTTTTAAAAATTTTCCCCACAACCCCTTTGCTTTTTCCGGGTTAAAAGTATATTAAATTTACAGTTTTTATTTGAAAAAAAATTAAATTTACAAACAATAGATTTCAAAAATTCATTTTGTTTTTTATTTTAGTATCGATCGAAAATGGAAAGTCCACTGAGTTTGGGACCCCCTTTCCGAACCCAACTAGATCCATGGAAAACCCCAAGCCCATGTCACACGACGAGTCGACTTTTTCCGGGATACGCTCTACCGTACGGGGAATTCGCCCCCGAATTTTACATGTCTACTTTTTCCCCCTTATCAGATTGTGGGATAAAAGTATGTAATTTGTCGAGCTTTAGCGAGGGTTCAATTTGACAACTGAAAAAAATTGGGGTTTGTTTTTTTGTTTTTTTTTGTTTTTTTTTCGGGTTTTCCCCGATCAAACGGGCCCGCTGTCAAATTTAACTTTTTTCCAAAGGTTCCCACTAACTGTTTGTTATTTTTGGCATTATCGGGGGGGTAACTTTTTTTATGAATTTTTAAAATTTTAAAAAAAACCCCTAAAAAACATGACGGAAAAAAAGAAAAATTTTCATTTTCCAAAAAAGAAATTTTTCGTGAAGCGAATTACATTTTGATCCCTTTCTAAAAAATTTTAGCTTGATCGGGGGAGCCCTTTTTAAAGAAAAAAAAAAAATGTGTTAAATTGGTACCCCGAAGCGTTTTTTTTCCCTTTTTTTATTTCTATTCTAACCGCTCGTCAACAACGATAATGGCGTTTTCCCAGAACATTCACAGGCCGGCAGTTGTAAATCCCCCCCCCCCCCCCCCCCCCCCCCCCCCCCCCCCCCCCCCACCCCTTTAAACCCCCCCCCCCCCCCCCCCCCCCCCCCCCCCCCAAAATTTTTTTTTCCAACCCCCCACAAAACCCAAAAAAAAACCACAAAAAATTAAACTTGTTAAATTTTTTTCCTTTTAGTTTTTAATGATAAAATTCACAAAATTAAAAAAGGTTTTGCTTAGTTATAGAAGGGAATTGTTTGGTGAAAAAACAACCCTTTCTTCTTGAAATAATATTTTACAAAAAATAAAAGGTTTTAAAACGAAATTTTTTGAAAATTGGGGAAAAACTTTCCGGTTGGACCATTTTGAATTTTATGTTTTTTTTTTGAAGGTGAGATAAGGGAAATTGAAAGGACAAAATTTTATTTAAAAAAGCAAAAAATTTTTTTTTTTTGGAAAAAATATAACTTTTTTTTTTGACGAAGGGGAAAAATTTAAAAATTTTATTTTAAAAAAAAAATTTCCCCCTTAAAAAATTTGCTGAGTGGAACAATTGAAAAAAATTTTAAAATTTTTAGTTTTTTTTGATGGGGAACCCCCAAAAAACTAAAAAAAAAAAAAAAAAACGAAAACCAAATTTTTTTGACAAATTAAACCTCGCTGGTTAAAAGAAAAAGGAAAATTTGAACCCCCCAAGGGGGTTCCCCCCAAAAAATAAAATAAGAAACAAACCCAAAATCAGATTAAGTAATTTCGGGGAAAAAAATTTAAAATAAGGGGTTTTAAAAAAATTGAATTTTTCTTTTCTTTTGAAACCCCCCCTTTTGAAAAAAAAAAAAAAAAAAAAAAAACCATTTTCGTAACATTTTTGGGTAATTTCCTTTGTAAAAACTAAGTTTTTAAAGAAATAAAAAAACAAAAGCCAAAGCCAAAGGCATCTACACCCAAAAAAGAAAAAAAGTGAAAGAAACGAAAAAAAATGAAAAATTGATTTCCTAAAAAAATTTTAAATTATCCATCAAAAAAAAGGGGTTATTTTTCTTTTCCTTTTCCCTTTTCCTTTTTTGGTTTGAAAGAAATAGACATAGGGGTAAAATTTACATTTTTTTCTGTCCAAAAATTGTTTTTTTTACAATAAAAAAGGCCCAAATCCAAAAATTTTTGGTTTAAAGGGAAATTTTTTTTTTTTTTTTTCATTTTTTTTAAAGGGGGGGAAAAAAGTAAAAGAAACGGAAAAAAAAACAAACCCCCAAATTAAGAAATTTTTTTGTTTTTTAAAAGTTTGGGGTTTAAAAAAAAAATTCACCAATTTACAATTTTTAAAGCGAAAAAGGTTTAATTTAAAATTGCTTCCAATTCATTTTCCCAATATTTAGGTTTTTGAAATTATAATTTGGATAAATCGGAATAAAAATTTTAAAATTTTTTCGTTTTTCCCAAAATGTTGTTTCAAACACAAAGCAATTATAAAACAAACATTATTTGGGTTAATTTTTTAATTGGGTTGGGGTTTTGTTTTTGTTTTTTATTTGGTAAGACACCGATACCCCTTTTATTAGGAAAAACTAGCCTAAACAATTCAAAATAATCGTTAATGGTTTTTTTGGTTTTCTTTGCACGTGCTAAAAAATAAGGGGTGGGCACCCCAAAACATTTTTTAAAAATTTTCCCAATGCTTTAAGGTTTTAGCATCAACATTCTTAAAGCTTTGGGGGCGTTAACGTATATTCATAATTTAAATTTTAGATAATTCCCCCTCGAATAGGTTTTGGGGGGAAAAAATTCAACTTATTTTTTTTAAAAAACCCCTTTTTTTAAACCCCAAAAAAAAAATGTTTTCTAATTTTAAAAGCAAAGGGGTTTTGAGATTTATTTTTTCCCCCTTTTAGGGTTTTTTATGGTTTTGAAAAAAAGAAAAAAAATAAAATTGAATTTCTTCAATTTTACCCGAGTAAAAATCCCTTTTTTCAGTTAACCTTTAAAAACTCAAAAATTGATTTTTAATTTTCCTTTTTTCTCCCCCTTCCCCCCTTTTTCTTTTCTCTTCTAAATTTATAAATTTTAAAATTTAAAATTTTTTTTGGGGGGTTATTCCGCAGTGGGTTTTTTAAAAATCTTTCAAAAAAATTTTCATTGTTTAGTTTCTATTCAGATAAAAAATAAAAGTAAAAAAATAGTTTGGTGAAACCCTTAGCGTATAAAAAAAATTTTCATTTTCCAATTTTTTGTTTAAAATTTTTGCTTTTTTATTTTAAGATTTTTTAAATGTGTTGGGCGTTTTTTGAACAATTTTATTCATTTTATTCTTCTTTTATAAAGGGGTTTTTTTTATTTCCTGGGTGTTATTCGGGGACGGGGGGTTTCTGCTTTGCGGGGTCAATTTCATAAAAAAAGGGGTTTTTTTTTTTATTTTTTTCCCCTTTAAATGTTTTTTTTTTTTTTTCCCTTCCCCCCTTTAAAGGTCAACGGTAAAAAGGGTTTTTAAATTTTAAAAAATTTTTAAAAAAAAAAAAAAAAAAAAAAAAAAAAAAAAAAAAAAAAAAAAAAAAAAAAAAAAAAAAAAAAAAAAAAAACTTTTTTTTTTTTTTTTTTTTTCAATAAAAAAAAATTTTTTTTTTTTTCCTTTTAATCCACTCCGGGAAAATATAAGTATCAACAATTAGACTGAATACTTCAAGATGAGAAAGTCATGGAAATTTGTTTACGTAATGAGAATAAGATTCACAAAAAGCCATGTATGTCTGTAAAGGAATTCATTTATACATTCCTTTTGATATTTTAAAGAGAAAAACAATGTGAAAGATCTAGAGCAAAAACAATGACAAATTACGATTCTGTCTTAAAAGTATTGTTTAAATTCATTCCATCACATTGAAGAGTCGAAGGCGTAATTTATTTTTCATTTTCCATTTTCCATTTTCCATTATATTTATGCGTTTGAATAGTAAATAGTCTATCAGCGATGAAATTCACATTTTCATTCGTGTCCAATTAGTGTTTTGTTTACAATACAGCAGGATGAGCAATATAGCAAAGTCATCTATTTGGTATAAATCGGGAATTTGTTTGTTTGTTTGTTTTTGTTCGATTATTTGTGTAAGACTAAACCAATCCACATGAAACTTCAAAGGACATTATAAATATCCCTGAAAAAAAAAATCCCATAAAATAATTACGTTATTCGTTTCCTCAAGGAGGTACGTGCACAGTGCCTATAAAAATAGAGAAATTCACCAATTCACTAATTTTTATCGATGTCGAAAAGACGGTGTAATTGAATGAAAAGTTCACATCTCCAAGTTAATTTGAAGATCTTCAATTACTTTGACGGTATATTTCAGTGAATTGAACCAATTTTAATATAATACGTCAATGAATAAAAAGAGTGTGATGAAATTCATTGACTTATTATCTCAAAACTGATTAGATTCACAAAAAAAAAATGTCATATTGATTGAAAAGCATATATCGGTAACATTGTCTTGGAGATGAGAATTTTTCATTCAATTATATCGGTTTCTGAAATGGAAAAAAGTGAGGGTTTGAATTTCTCGATTTGTGGAAGCACCGTGCTCGTACTTCCTTAATTGCAGATGAAACTAGAAATCATCAAATCAATCTCAGAAATTATAATTTATTCATTTGTCCTCCAGGACCTGGCCTTTTTTCTGAGTTCTGCTTCTGACCTAACTATCGCACTGCGTTAAGAACTGAAGCAATCGTTGGGCGTGGGTTTGAGTCCCGCATATAAGGCATGGGTTTGTGTAAACGTCCTTTCATCTATCATCTCTTCATCGTTTCATTATCACCCGCTCATTCGTACCCCCGTATAACCTAGCTGTTGGTGGGGTCGTTAAGCAATAATATTCATTCATTAATTCTATCATCACTTTATAACTTCATAATCATCTGCTCATTCTTGCCCCCATCTAACCTAGCTGTTGGTGGGGTCGTTGAGCAATAATATTCAATAATTCATTCCATCATCACTTCATAGTTTCATAATCACCCGCTCATTCGTACCCCCGTATAACCTAGCTGTTGGTGGGGTCGTTAAGCAATAATATTCATTCATTAATTCTATCATCACTTTATAACTTCATAATCATCTGCTCATTCTTGCCCCCATCTAACCTAGCTGTTGGTGGGGTCGTTGAGCAATAATATTCAATAATTCATTCCATCATCACTTCATAGTTTCATAATCATCTGCTCATTCGTACCCCCGTATAACCTAGCTGTTGGTGGGGTCGTTAAGCGATAATATTCAATTATTCATTCTATCATCACTTTATAGTTTCATAATCATCTGCTCATTCTTGCCCCCATCTAACCTAGCTGTTAGTGGGGTCGTTAAGCAACAATATTCATTCATTCTATCATCACTTTATAGTTTCATAATCATCTGCTCATTCGTACCCCCGTATAACCTAGCTGTTGGCGGGGTCTAATCATATTCACAACGCATGCAGTGTTTCGCTAGTACTGCATTTTGTTCACCCTTGGGTAATCATGATATATTATGTCGAATGAATTTTGTAACAAAATGAAATTATTAAAAATAATAATCAACTCCGGAACTTCATATGTCGATTGCAATTTCATCCCGCAGTCAAACAAATCCAATATTGCATGCGCTTATATCTTTTTCTAATATTCTTCAATGCAAAAATTGTAGTACATATAATCTTTATCTCTCTCTCTCTCTCTCTCTCTCTCTCTCTCTCTCTCTCTCTCTCTCTCTCTCTCTCTCTCTCTCCTTCTCTCTCTCTCTCTCTCTCTCTCTCTCTCTCTCTCTCTCTCTCTATATATATATATATATATATATATATATATATATATATATATATATATTCATTTATTTATATATATATATATATATATATATATATATAGAGAGAGAGAGAGAGAGATTATATACCCTAAGTACATATAATAATAATAATGATAATAATAATAATCTTTATACAAGGAACAATATTTTACATTGTTATAGAATATGTCTCATATAAAAATCAGATAAATGATGAGAAGATACAAATGAACTAAGTAATAAATGATAAAAGACATCACATTAGCAATACGTCAAAATAAGAATTATTGTGTGCATTATATAACCAGGATTATTTCAGTTTGAAATCGAGGCTTCCTAGAAAAACTTCTTTACTTTTGAAGTATTCTTCTATTGTGTATGGGCGAATTTGAATGAGTCAATTTTGACTTCTGATTTCAACTTCTTCTTGTTGATAGAGAGGGTATTCTTTATTGTGGCACGTAGATTGTTGAAATTATTAGACTGTAGTAGGCTGGGTTGGTAGACGTGCTTTAGCGACGATTCAATTTGACATACTGAAAAAAATTGGTGTTCGTTTTTATGTTTTTTCTTTATGTTTTTTTCGTCGGTCCTCCACAGGTCAAACGGCTACAGCTATCAACTTCAAACTTTTTTCAATATGGTTCCTCATCCAACTCAGATCTGTATAGTCTTGTGGCATTATCGGGGAATAACTTTTTTATTTATGAATTTTAGAAATTTCAAAAATACCCGTTAGAATGACATGACGGGAAAAAAAAGAAAATATTTTTAATTTGCGTGAAGTTGAATTTCATTTTGATACACATTTCTATACATTTTCAGCTTGATCGGGTCAGCCATTTTGAAGAAACAACATAAAATGTGCTAAATTGGTACCACACGAAGCAGTTTTCCGCATTTTCCCCATACTTTTACTATCCGCTCGTCTAACAACGCATATATGGCGTATT